>NW_021028519.1:0-40088 GCF_004153795.1 Camellia sinensis
GCATATTTTGAAAAAAAAAAAAAAAAAACTCATATTTGCATCATAATCGACTTAATGGGCCAAGTAGGAGAATGTTAGATTTATTTTCTAGAGTGGCCCAATAGCCTACATATCTTTCACATGTTTTATTTTATTTGGACTCCACAACTAGATAAAGTCAATATCTAAGATAAAGTTTAGTAATTAGAACTTTTAATATGGGATAATTTCTTTTTTAAGATAAGAAGGAAACCTTGATGAACAGGAATTCTTCTGATAGAGTTTATCTGGCCCTCTTCTTTCCTCTATGTAAGGATGGGTGACTCGCCTTACATAATATGAATATTTTTCCATCACTCTAAGTTCTATAGTCATCCTAATTAAGAGAGACAGAGAGAAGAAGGTGAGCCAAGAATTCAAGGTTCAACTATTAGGGGTATTTTCTCAACTTCTCTAATTCAATGGCTGGCAAAGGTATGTTCGTTTTATTCTTGAATTGTATTGAATTCAAGATCCTACAAAGTTCAATTCCGCATTATTATTATGGTTACATGTATTTTAATTTCTTACACCACCACCAACAGGAACAGGTATAATGAGTTGATTATAACTTATTTTAATTTGAAAATTTATACTATAAATAATTTAAATAAGCTGGAAAAAAAAAATTGATGATGTGAAAGTTGGGAGAAGGTTTCTTTTGACTAATTCTTTTGTGTTTGGATTTACGTTTAAATCTAGCATATAGAATTTGCCTACTTTTAAAATTTGCAACAATGTTATATTTTTTAATTTATCATCTCTAAATTACTAATGATGTGGCATTGAGGTTAGATCACACATAATGAAAGGTTTGATAAATCAAAATTTGACAGTTGTTAAACAAATTATTAAGGGTGAGGTTCCACATTCCTTCCGGCTTGTGACCGGTAAAGCGTGAGCTTCCACATTCCTTCTGGCTTGTGACCGGTAAAACGTGTGACACATGGAGATGACTTGTTAATGGATCCGGTATTTGATATGAAATTAATTGAAAGAATGAAAAATGAAATGGTAATTGGATTAGGGGTTGGTGATGATGAACTCAATGAATTGCTTATGACTGTAAGGGAAGATTATGAGTTTTGTTTTGTAAATAATTGAGAAATTGAATTAAAAAATGTTCGTTATTCTTGTGTTATGTTTGAATTCCAATCCTTTGGATTTTGATGTTATGGAGTATGGTAATTGGAAGTAGTATAAGGGGAAAACAGAAATGAAATAAGGAATATTAAAATGGAAATGAAATGAGTTATCATTTGGAATCGAGTTAATAAATTTAAGATGATGTCCTTTCTAAGTGTACTTGTTTTCAAAGAGAATTTATGGCTTCCTAATGATGAGAGATAACATTCATGGCAAGGAGTTTTCTTAAAGGTTCAAGTGAAATTTTAAGAAAATGATACTCTTCGTATAATATTTTGAACTTATAAAATGTCACCTTACTATATGGTATCACTCTGCATGCACAATCATTTCTATCTATGTGTAAGTTATTATTGTAGAATTATGAGATTCCTACTGGGCAATAGTACTCACCCCGCTTTGTTTTATTCTTTTTCAGGAAGAGAAATTCAGATTGATTAGTCGAAGAGTTATGGAGTCCATGTATCTTTTATGTATAATTTCATCGTAGATGTGAAAGAAATGAATATTGTACATTGATGTTTGTAATTATTGATTTGTAGCTCCGCAGTGGAAGCTTGGCATTTATTATAGTTATTGTTATATTCATTAAAAGAGAGAACATGTATTATTATGTTTCTATTACTCAAGGGTAATAGATATTTGTAAAAAAAAAAAAATTAGACCTAATTTCCAAGCTTTTAGTAATATTTACGAGTAATTAAAATTTGAGGCATATCCATCACAGAGATTACCATTTTGTTAATTAGAAATTTTGCTAACTAGGTGTGTGTCTATCATATGAAAATTGAAATATGGAACGCGGCATATGTCAGTTAATTACCATTTTTTTCCATTAATTGATAAGTATACTAATTTAGCTTGTCCCTTATGTCTCAAACACTAGTTCTAACTTCTTTCGTGTTAAATGTCAGAGAGTGTCTATGTATTTTTATCAAATGTCAGAGAGGGTATAAATATTTGAGTAAATTATGCAAATGGTCCCTGTAGTTTACCCTTTTTTATTTTGGTCCCTATTGTTTCAATTTGATCAATTTTGCCCCTTAATTTTATGGATTGTGTCATATTAGTCCAATAAGTTTGATGGATGGAAAATCAAATGATGTTTCAATTTGGTCCTTATGATTTATAGGATGTGTCATTTTGGTCCATGTAGTTTATAGGAAAGTCATAACAATAGCGACCAAATTGACACATCCTGTAAACTACAGGAACCAAATTGAAACATCATTTGATTTTTCGTCCATCAAAATTAACCGCCGTTATTTATTGGACTAATATGACACAATCTGTAAAATTAAGGGGCAAAATTGAACAAATTGAAACAACAAGGACCAAAATAAATAAATAAAAGTAAATTACAGGGAATGCCGCTGTAATTTGCCCTAAATATTTTTACCCTTTCCTTCTTGCATAAGGGTTATAGCTTACTATTCCTTCCCATAATTTGCTTGTAAATGAAGTGTGGCAAACTACCTCTGCTTGCAAATGTAATTTTCTATTCAGCTATGATTGTATTACTCTTCTTATGAATAGAGTTAGATTTTACATACAGAAATATGGAAAGGAAGACCAAGTGGCCTATTTGGATCACATGATGCCCAAATGATAAATTAAGTGTTTAGGCTAATATTGGCGGATTAACTCTGAAAGGGCCACGTTCGACTGGAAATGGCACAGCAGTCAAAATACACCGCTTTGCCTTGATCCAAGGCACTTTTCTTGGAGGGGGTGAATTTTATCGTTTAGATCCTTAATTTTGCAATTTTTTCATTTTAAAAAAATTTGTTTTCATTGTCATTGTTTTAGCATGCTTGCTCAGATCTTTAGTATCTAAATTTAAGTTCAAATTTACAATTTTTTTTATAATTTTTATATTTTATTTTATTTTTGGCTTTGGTTAGCAAGGAATTGCCCTATGCGGATGTTTCGCGCATAGAATTGCTCTACTATTTTAACAAATCTTACGACTTTATTCAGTTTTGAGTTTATTAATATTTTATTTTTTTAATCTCCAAATTATCGTTGTTTGTGGTTGTTCATGTTACTTGGTTCATCATCCAATACACATATCCTAGACAACATTAAACATGATTAAATAGCAAATTAACCACTCTGGAATTGAACATCTTTTCTATCTCAGTGGGGAATAGATTCAATCTATGACTAGCTTGTAAATCTAGTTTTAGCATTTCCCTTAAAAAGGAGGCTTATTCAATTCTATGTAAGAGGCAAATTGATCCATTCAAATTCAATCGAACTTCTAAATAGGCAATGAACTTTCTTAACAGAGGTGAATGAAGAACAATAAAAAACAAATTCCTACACACAGAGAACACAATATTTACGTGGTTCGGCCCAATGCCTACATCCACGGACAGAAATGAGAATTTTCACTAAAATGGAGCAAAATACAAAATACAGAGGAGGAGATGAAACTCACTCAACTCACAGCTCTTACTCTCCAATTTCTGATATCTCTCATCCTCTCCCTCCCATCTCTATTTATACACAAAAGGAGTAGGTGGGAGAGCCTTCATTCTTGACTTGGCTAGCCTCCATTCTTGACCTTTGCTATGGTTGGTGGCTGCCAAGCTTGACTTGGTTGGTTGCCTTCCCATGTTTTTCATGCATGTGGGTTGGAACAACATTTTTTAGGGGCTAATTATATAAATTGGTGTCCAAAGTATGTAGTTCATAATTTTACAACAACAACAACAACAACAACAAAATCAAATTGTTGGGAACCAAATGTAGCAGAGTGTATACTGTGGGGGATAATTTGTGCATTTAGTCCATTCGATTTTACTTTAATTTGAGCGAAATTTCATTTTAATTGTTGTAATTTTAATTTGAATAATTTCAACCCTATACGTTTAGTTTTGTTGCAATGAAATCTCTCTGACGATTACTGTTAAAATTTTAAACAGAAATAAATCGCATGTAAAATTAAAGGGAGCTAAGAGAAATTCATAAGAAATTATAAGGATCACACTAGTTCCCTTTAGATTCTTTTGAATTTTACTTTGGTCTCTCTAGTTTTGCATTTAAACTTTTTCGGTTAAAAATGTTAACGCACATAATGGAGAAACAATATCATAACAAAACTAAAAGTGTAGGGTCTAAATTTTTCAAATTGAAACTATAGAGACTAAAGTGATATTTTGCTTAAATTATAGGGATTAATGATATAATTTACCCACAAAATCAAGTCTTTTTCATCTATACTATATACTAATATAATAAAGAATGATACATTACACCATTAATTCTTCTAGTTTGAACGAAATTTCACTTTGATTCTCATAGTTTCAATTTTAACAATTGTCCTTGCGCTTTCAATTTTATTTCAACGCGGTCCCTCCCTCATCATTAAAATTTGGAATGAAAAAAGATTACGGACCAAAGTAAAATTTTTAACAAATTATAAGGACCACCGGTGTAATAAAAAATTGAAACTACCAAAATTACAACAAAAATTGGAAGTGTAAGAAGCACATTGCAACAAAATTGAAAGTGTAGATATCAAATTGTTCAAATTGACACTTCTCTTAAACTATAAGGATTAATGTGTAATTTACCCTAATAAAGAAAGATTAGGGGAAGCACCTTCTTTTTATGAAATTGTGTCAAGCCAATTTTGGTGAATTAGCAGGTTAAATTCACTACAACTGATGGAAGATGAATTTGTAGTAGCAAATCTTTCACATTCTTCTTATATTTTAGGGTAAATTATATTGTTGGACTCTTTAGTGATTGAAGTTTTACTTTAGTCCTTATAGTTTTAATTTGAACAATTTAAATCATATATGTTCAATTCTGTTGCAATATGATCCCTTTATAGAATGTTGAATGAAAAAATACCACATACAAAACTTGAAAAACTAAAATGAAATTCAAAAAAGAATTATGTAATTAGTCGTGTAATTGAATAAGAATTAGTTGTGTAATTAAATAAGACTAAAATGCAACAAATTTGGAGGCATCGGAATTAGTAGTGCTCTGTTCTTGGTGAAATTGATACCAATGCTAATTTTATATTGAATGCAGTTCTTCAAGGGATGAGCCAAGAAATTTTGTTAAACAATATGGAATCTCAAACAACGAAGCGATTCATGGTGAAAGGGTTGGAAGTTCAGGATGAAGATGACAGCAGAGATATGCATTACTTCGACCTAACTACTTTACAGATTGCTACAAACAATTTCTCTGACGCAAATAAGCTTGGACAAGGTGGTTTTGGTCCTGTCTAGAAGGTAGAAAACATTTTTGCTCAACATTAATATAATCGATAAAATATACCCTATGGGCATGTTTGATTGAAATGATTAGAACATGAGAGTGAGATTATTAATCCGTGGGTCCCATAATCCTGTGTTTGTTTTAAAATTTTGTTTTAGGATTAATAATTCAATGGATAATTAATCTAACAAATTTGCAGAATTATTAGTAATGGGGTAGGAGTGGGATTATATATCCTGAGTTGGCAAATAAACTACACAGACTCTTTTACATCTATATGTTTTTTTTATCCAATGCAAATCAAACAATGGACAAGAGGATAATTTATCCTACTAATCCAATTAAATAGTGAACCATACTAATTTGATGGGATTATTAATACCATTACTATTAGTCTTGTGAATCAAACATGAAACATGGCCTATGATCCTTAAAGTTTGCATAATCAGGGTCTTTGGCCTAGTCATTGTGTACCACCACTTTGTGATATGAGATCTCATTACTTTGATCTTTTAAAATTTAATTTTGTTAATTTTATCCTTACATTTTTCAGTTCAAGTCGTATTAGTCTAATTCCGGTGTTCGTCCAGATTGCTAACGAAACCATACAATATTTACTTATTGTCTTTAAACTACGTGTATTGTGTCAATTTGTTTCTTCAAAGTTTTAATTTTACAATTTCATCTCTTCATATTGTAAATTTATATTTCATTTTCCTATCAGTGTTTAAGGACCAAAGTGATAAATTTTTAATATTTCAAAATTTTAATTTTGTCAATTGCATCTCTTAACATTGTAAATTTATATTTCATCTTCCTAATCAGTGTTTAAGGACCAAAGCGATAAATTTTTAATAATTAAAGTCACTCGAAATGTATAGTTTAGGGACTAAGGTATCTTCTTTTATTTTTTTTATCATTCTGGTAACAATTGGTTTGAAAATGAGTTAGATTGACTCAAATTAAAAACTGGGTCGTGGTTCTTTTAATTTATCTATTACATTCAATTATATCAATTTTGTCATTTAAATTTTTGAAAAATTATTTGGTGGTCCTAGGGCATGGTCAGGTGGTGCTCCAGGTGTGTTTTGATTGGTGAATAGAGTGGGGTTCATGATTTTGTCTTGGGTAATTGGAGAACAGTAGAGGGTAGGATGATTTGTGATTTGTCAAGGACATAACCACATGGTGTCCCTAGATCATGATATAATTTTTCTTAAATTTTCACATTATAATAATTTAATCTAATGGATAACAGTTATTAAGAAATTAGATAGAAGTGAAAAGCAAAATGGTCCTTTTAAAAATGAATGAATCATTTCAAATTGGACACTAACCCTTCAATCATTTTGAGGAGAGAGCGTAGATTGTTTCATTACCTCTTAATTTCAGTCTAATTTTTAAGGAGTATCATCAATTAGACTAAATTAACATAATATTAAAAAACTCAAGAATATTTTTTTTTTTAAAGATTTGATTCATATAAGATATTACAATGAAAACCAATGAATTACAATTATAATAATGAAGATCAAATACAAACTTTACAAAGAAATTCCCAAAGTGGGAGAGAATGCCTCAGTTACCACACGCAGAATAAGGCCCACATGTAGGTGAAAGAGATTTGAACTACTGACCTCCTAGTGAGGTGCAAGAGTTCTGCCCAATCAGAAATCTCGTTGGTTAACGATAAAATTGATGCAATTAGAATTAGAGTGATCAAATTAACAGAAGAAGCAAATTAAAGGTATTATGCGTGTGAAGTAACAAAATTAAAACTAAATTATACCCAACACATACCTTAGGAACCACAATAAACATATTTCATGTCTGGTTGAAATTTTGTTTGAAATGCATTATTATTCAGGGAAAGCTTCATGATGGGAAAGAAATAGCTGTTAAAAGATTATCAAGCAACTCTGGGCAAGGTCTTGAAGAGTTCAGGACTGAAGTCAAGTTGATAGTAAAACTTCAACACAGAAATCTTGTGAGGCTCTTAGGTTGCTGCATTGAGAAAGATGAAAAGCTCCTAGTCTATGAGTATATGGCCAACACTAGTCTTGATGCCTTCCTCTTCGGTTTGTGCTTTCTCTATGGCTGTTTGATGCAACTTATTTGAGCTGTTTATAGCTTTTTTTATTCAAAAAGTCTGTGTCATATTATTTGGCGCAGTTTTTGCGTACTGTTTATTAGAAAGAAATAGCTTAAATAAACTGAAAAAAATTAATTATCTAAAAGTTGAGAGAGTGGCACTTTTGGATTATCAACTTTAACTTAGAATATAAGTTGCACCAAATAGCACCAATCTCTCTCCTTTTAATGAATTTAGCAAGACAACTTTACATTACAATTTGTCATTTTGGTCTAATTCAAAAATGTAATCAACAGATGCTATCATTAACCTCTTCTCTTTTTTTTTTTCTTTTTCCTTTTTTGTCAGATTCTACAAAATGTAAGGAACTAGACTGGGCTAAGCGAGAAAACATAGTCACTGGAATAGCGAAGGGACTTTTGTATCTGCACGAGGACTCTCGGCTCAAAGTCATCCATAGAGACATGAAAGCTAGCAATGTTTTATTAGACGATGAGATGAACCCAAAAATATCAGACTTTGGCACCGCCAGGATTTCTTATGGTAACCAAATTGAAGCCAGCACCAACAGAATTGTGGGTACATAGTAAGTCATTTCTTCCTTGAAGTTTATCCATTTTTAGAAAGAAAAAAAAAAAATATATATATATATATATATATATCTATCTCATGGGAAATTGTAGATTTTAAAAATTATCTATGTACCTAGAAAGTGTCCAAAATTTGAGGTGTGGTGTAAATTTAAACTTTGTCTAATGTAGGACGTACCATAATAAATCTGATCTACACATTTCAAATTCTATACTTTTATACATTCACAACTTCGAATTTGCACTTACCCAAAACCTTCAAATTTGCATCAAAGCTCAAAGCCTAAAGATGCAGAAGCAAGGCCTTGTGTGTGACTTGGTTTATTTACTTCTAAAATTGTTATATTATTTGTGTGTGTGATGAAATTTCTCTCAAAGGTGCTGTTATCTAAAGTATGCAGAATTGTCTTAAGTTTATTTAAAATATCATACATATATATATATATATATACATATTTTCAAGTTCATGGGGTCAATTAATGTCACCATATTAGATGTACATGTAGCACCGCCCATGTCCAGGTCAATCTATACATAATATTTCACTCCATGTAATATCTAAAGTAATTTTGCTTTCATCATTTTTCATCTCTAATTCAATGTTTTGCTTTGGACAGCGGATACATGGCACCAGAATACGCAATGGAGGGAATATTTTCAGTAAAATCTGATGTTTACAGTTTTGGAGTTCTAATGTTAGAAATCATAAGTGGCAGAAGAAACGGTGCTAGCTTCAACCTCCCAGCACGCACCGAAGGCTTTTTACAAAATGTATGTTGGTCATTTCATCTAATTGTTGAACTTCGGTACGATCAAAATTTCTATTTTTTGTTCTAAATTTTTGAACTCAATTGGATATGATTACAAACAGGCATGGCGACTATGGAATGATGGCAAAGCTCAAGAGTTGATAGATAGAAACTTGATCGACAGGTGTCCTGTAAGAAAGGTTGCCATATGGATTAACATCGCATTGTTGTGCGTTCAAGAGAACCCTGATGATCGGCCCTCGATGTCAAAAGTTGCTTTCATGCTTGGAGGCCAATCAACAGAGATTGCCAAGCCATCTGAACCTCCATTCTCTGTTGGTAGATTCCCCATGTCCGATCAATGGTCATCTACCGGGGAAGGAACAGAACCTGCGAGTGTACCACTTACACTCCCCCGAGAATAGACTTGGACGGATGGACACTTAATCCATCCAATTCAAAACCAATTGGCAATTAGTGGAGAGGCTTTTGAAGTATATTAACCAAGCTTGGAACACACGTAATGTTTATATCCATCACCGAGATTACCATTTTGTTAATTAGAAATTTTGCTAACTAGGTGTGTATCTATCATATGAAAATTGAAATGTGGAATGTGGCATATGTCAGTTAATTACCATTTTTTTCCATTAATTGAGAAGTATACTAATTTAACTTGTTCCTTATGTCTCACACAAGGTTTTGAAAACCGGACTGGACCGGCCGGTTCGACCGGTTGAACCGTCGACCGGTTGAACCGTCGACCGGTCGGGGTTCTGGTCCAGACATACCCTCTAAACCAATCAAAACTAAAAACCGACGTATTTAGTGGGAATCGGGAAAACCGGCGGTTGATTTTTTTTTTTTTTTTTAGTTTTTCTTTCTTTGTTTTTTTATTTTCTATCTTTTCTTTCTTTCTTTCTTAAGAATATAAGAAAATTTTAATTTGAAACTCTTTTTCAAAGGTTTCCTCTTGTGAGGAATCTCATTAAGAGCTTGATGAAATTATTGTGAAAGTCTTCACCTATTTATAAGAAAAAAATTCTTTCAAAAAGACTCAAGAAATGCATATGGGATTCAATCAAATGTATTGGAGGGAATATTGAAATTTTGATATCCCTCCAAAATTTTTGCTCTCCTTTCAATCAAATTATTTGAATTAAAATCATATGGAGGGAATATTAAATATTTGATTTCATCTTCCAAAATTGAAATTAATAATATTTTAAAATATATTATTATATTTTTAAGTAAAAAAAATATTAGGACAAATATTTAAGATAATTTAATATTTTTAATTTATAATTTTATTACTTATATTTTTATTTAAATATAATTTTAATATATTTATTACGTCACAGTTCGATTCCGGTTCAACCCGACGGTTGAACCGATGACCCGTCCACCCGATCTCTTTTCCGGTTCGTTCACCGGTCTGATTTTTAAAACATTGGTCTCAAACACTAGTTCTAACTTCTTTCGTGTTAAATGTCAGTGTGACCGTGTATTTTTATCAAATGTCAGAGAGGGTATACATATTTTTACACTTGCCTTCCTGCATAAGGGGTATACTTACTGTTGCTTCCTATAATTTGCTTGCAAATGAAGTGTGGCAAACTACCTCTGCTTTCAAATGTAATTTTCTATTCAGCTGTGATTGTTTTACTCTTCTTATGAATAGAGTTAGATTTTACATACAGAAATATGGAAAGCAAGACCAAGTGGCCTATTTGGACACATGATGCCCAAATGATAAATTAAGTGTTTAGGCTAATATTGGCGGATTAACTCTGAAAGGGCCACGTTCGACCGGAAATGGCACAACAGTCAAAATACACCGCTTTGCCTTGATCCAAGGCACTTTTCTTGGAGGGGATGAATTTTATCGTTTAGATCCTTAATTTTGCAATTTTGTCATTTTAAAAAATTTTGCTTTGCTATTACTTTGTCTAAAAAATTTTGTTTTCATTGTCATTGTTTTAGCATGCTTCCTAAGATCTTTAGTATCTAAATTTAAGTCCAAATTCACTATTATTTTTTATAATTTTTATATTTGATTTTTTTTTTAGCTTTGGTTAGCAAGGAATTGCCCTATGCGGACTTTATTCAGTTTTGAGTTTATTAGTATTTTTTTTTTTTTCTCTCTAAATTATCATTGTCTGTGTTTGTTCATGTTACTTGGTTCATCATCCAATACACATATCCTAGACAACATTAAACATGATTAAATAGCAAAATTAACCACTCTGGAATTGAATATCTTTTCTATTTCTGTGGGGAATAGTTTCAATCTATGACTAACTTGTAATCTAGTTTTTGCATTTCCCTTAAAAAGGAGGCTTATTCAATTCTATGTAAGAGGCAAATTGATCCATTCAAATTCAATCAAACTTCTAAATAAGCTATGAACTTTCTTAACAGAGGTGAATGAAGAACAATAAAAAACAAATTCCTTCTAATCTCCCTACATTTTTTTTTTTTTCTAATTATAGAATCAATTGAGATAAGCTTGCCCAATTCCTTCATTTATCTCCCGCTTCATGTGCTTAAAAATGGTGCCAAAGTGATTTGAAAATTGAAAATGATCATAGTATAGTAATGCAGAAAAAGCACAAAACATACTAGACCAAAAATAAATAACGATATGTCGAGATGCATATAATGTCTAGACATATCAAAGAAATTTAAATGTAAGCGAAAAAAATTATTAACAACCATCTTGGGATTTTGGAATGACTTCCAAATCATTAAATTACTTCACACAAAACTTCTGATGACACTAATTATATACAATCTTTGATAATATTTCATAGTTTGAGATTGAAACACAAGCAATAATCACACAGAGTCAGCTTCCAAATTTAAAGCAAAAATATAATATCCACATGTTTTGCAAACTACACAAAATCAGCATAGTATGAGTACTAGGCCACATACACATGAGCGGACTGAACAAGACCTTCTATCCTTTTCTTTATCTCATCTGGATTGGCACCCACTATCTTGTCAACTTGAGCACCATCTTTCATCAGCAAAAATGTTGGCATGGCTTTTACCTCATATTTGGTTGCTACCGCCTAATCAAAACCAAAAAAATAAAGTAATAATAAATCAATTAGTGCTATTTGTTAGGAATTTAACAACACCTAGTTAGGATTGGTGAGACAAAATAGAAGAATACAATGTGATTTATTCCAGAATAAGATTACATTCATGATCGCTGTAGTTTCACTATGATCTGAAAACCATTACAACTCTCTCGCCCAAAACAAGAGATGGCCCTCATCTATAAAAATACAAAAATTAAGGCAACGCGGAAACAACAAGGAAGACTCCCGAACCTCCCATTGGAGCGATAGCCCAATGACCAGTAATACAACACAAATAAGAGGTGGGGCTCAGATATGAGATCCACCCCCTTGTCTTTTATCTGTAAAACTTTTTTTATTCTATATTTGTCCAAGTAAACGTTTTGAAAAAGGATTTACTGATCAGTATCAACCAAATACTGCCATTAACTAGCAATAGAAATTTCACATATATGCTTCATACAGTCCACCATAAAACACAATACAACACAGAGAAACTGTATATCATGAAGATACCTTGACATCATCAACGTCAACTGTGAGAAACAGTATATCCTGGTAAGTAGATGCCAATTCCTCGATAAAAGGATTCATTGCCACCGACGGCATGCACCATGAGGCTGTAAAATGAGCCACAATCTATCCAAAAAAAAACAAAAAACCAGAGATACTGATAAATAAATACAACCAAAAATGTAAGGGCAAATTAAAATTCAGTGATACCTACCCAAAAAATGGAAAAAAAAAAAAAAAAAAAAAAAAATTATTACAGAATCATAAAAAAGTATAACATTTTAATTATTAAAATTTATAAAATCTAGTACTAATTTGTAATTTTTTTTACTGCTTTTATTTTCTCCAAAATGTAAAAGACTATTAAGTCAAAATTATTGGAAATGATTAAGTCTACTAGGATTTATTTTCAGATTTTTACCAAGAATTAAAATATGGGAGGAAGATTGAAAGTGTGTATTGGGAGAGAAAATATCTAATAGGTCTGCCCAACCATGTGGTTAAAATAGGAAATAATGGTTACATGATCAATAGGATTGCAAGAGCATACTGATTCCAGGCACAATCGAAAGAATGGACTAATGCTGTGTTTGGTTGGGGGATTTGGAGAGGGATTTGGAGAGGGAAATGAAAAAGGTAGGTGAAATGTGAATAAATCATGCCTATATTTCACATAGTTTCACACACCTTTTCCATTTCCCTTTCCAAATCCCTCCTCAAATCCCTCAACCAAACACACCATAAAGAAATTAGAGCAGACTTATAAAATATCTTCCCGTATTGCGGAGTCTCAGTTTGGTTTGGTTATTTTAACTGAAAAAAGAAAATAAGTTTTTTATTTTAAAAAGACAAAACATCACATTCAACTTATAATCATTATATTTTTTTTTTTTTTTTAAAAATAAAAAGTTAAAAACTCTTCTTAAATTAGACTTTTTAACTCCAGATTAAAATAACTAAAAAAAAGTTAAAAAGTCAAAAAATCAACCCGTTTCCCAAATCATAGAGTCACGTTGTTTGAGATGTTATAAATAAGTGTACTTTTTAACTTTTTTTAAAAAGATGTGTAAAAAAGTAGAGAGGAGATGTTGATTAATGTGACTCAAAAAATATAATAGTCGCCCAATGATAAAAACGAAGTCAAGTTTGGAATTTTTTTAATTATTTTAACTGAAAAAACAAAATAAGTTTTTTATTTTAAAAAGACAAAACATCACATCCAACCTATAATCATTATATTTTTCCTCTAAAAAAAAATCAAAAACCCTTCCTAAATTAGCTTTTTAACTCCAGATTAAAATAACTAAAAAAAAGTTTAAAAAGTCAAAAAATCAACCTGTTTCCCAATCATAGAGTCACGTTGTTTGAGATGTTCTAAATAAGTGTACTTTTTTATTTTTTTAAAAAAGATGTATAAAATAGTAAAGAGGAGATGTTGATTAATGTGACTCAAAAAATATAAAAAGATAAAAAGTGTGGACTTATTTAAGGTGTGTTTGGTTTGTGTTTGTAGAGTAATTTTTTAGATAAAAAGTACAAAAACTTGTTTAGTTTATCTTTTTTCAGAAATGATTTTGAAAAATTATTTTGGAGGGAGAGAGTTCTAAAAAAAAGTAATTGATTTGATGTGTATAAGAGAGAGTAATTTTGAAAAGTAGGTAACCAAACAAAATTTTGACATTTTTTTTTGAAAAATTTGTTTGGTTTAATTACTCTTGAAAATTTGTTTGTAGAGAATTTCTCCCTAAAATTTTTCTTAAGAACAAACCAAACAAAGCCTTGGTCTTCCCAAACTTGGCCAAAGAGTCACAAGGAAGATATAGAAATAGTCGCCCAATGATAAAAACGAATTACAAGCAAGATACAGACATAGTCCCCCAACACCATAATTAAACATAATTACGATTACAACCCACTACAACCAAATGAGAATACACAATCAAAATCATCATCAGAATGATGCTAATAGTTGTATTGGGTATTACCCAGCTAATTTATGATTACTTTATCATGTGTATTAAACTTACAGGGGTGCCTTGATTGGTGGATTGGGAGAGATAGGACTCCCATGACTCCTTTGACTCAATCTTCACCACTCTGGACTTGTTCTCCTGCTCCTGGCTTTCCATTCCCTCCCTCCCTCCTTTTGCTTTTTCTTCTGCTTGTTCTTGGGTGGGTTTTCTTGACAGCAGTTTGTTTTATTACTATAAAATATAAATAAGATGCTTATATTTGGTGGATGATGACAAAGAGGGTTAAGATAAAACAATTGGAATTTGGACCCACGCGGTATTTATTTATCTGTGGGCTGTTGAATTATTGATTCCATTTTATTTTATTTTATTTTTTTAATAATATAATATAATAATTTTATTCTTATCTGCTGGTAAAAAGGGGGATAAGGTTGACTAGTGTTCAGGAGCTTACTAATGCAACATTGTTCTAGGCCTTACATGAAGGGTATCTATACCTGGCTTGCTTCAATTAAATCATCTATGTTAGTTTTTATTTTGGTTAATAGTTGCTTCTATTATTCCTATTGAATAATTTTTTTATTTGTAGTTTTGATGTATATCGTTCTCATCTCTTCCTTTCTATCCCTTTTGTTTAGAATTTTTCATATCTTAACATCATATTTTCTTTATTTCATTATTCTTTTATGTTTACATTCATTTTTTATACATAAAGCTGGGCTTATTTTATCTCTCATTTCTTTATTTATTTTGTGATTATGTACGCTATCACTTATCTTAAAATGGTTCATCTATCATATAATTAGTAGCCAAGTCTTTAATTATATTTTTTTATATGTGTTGTATTAGTTTCTTTACATCTCAAATCATGCATATTTTTTCTAACGTTTTTTGCTTGGCTTGGTACGAATGAATACTAGGTACTTTTCTTTCATCTTTGCATTTTGATTGTGTATGTTTTTCTTGCTATGTCTAGTATTATTACCATGCAGCTACTTGCTTACTTGATATATCTCTTTGGATGTTGACAAATGAAGGTTATTTGTCTTAAGTTGGGATGATATATGTTAGGGAAAATATATAATTCTCAACAAGTAAATCAATCAATGAAAATAAAAACTAATGCGAAAAAATTAAATCAAAAGCAACACAAGAATTTTACGTGATTCCCTCAATATGAGGTACGTCGATGGGATCGAAATTCGATTTCACTATCAACAAAAGAGTTTTCAAACGATTACAAACGAAACACGAATAGTCTCACAAAACCACCCTTAGGTAAATTCTAAATAATCACAAATAATCAAGAGGAAAGATCTCACCAAATAGATAAACAAAAGTTTTCGAAACCAAAGTTGAAGAAGACTCAAAACAACTTCCCCAAACCTGTTGAAAAAAGAACCAAAGCTTTATAGCAACCACCAATGGAAAATAGCCGCCGAATGCATAGGATGAAGCAATTACTATGGCTATAGCATAAACCAAGAACCACCAAATTGATTTTCAATGTTGTTCACGCAGCTATCCCTTTGAAACAATATATATATATATATTATTGATTCTTGAGTGTTGTTATCAAAACCCTAACTATTACCAAACTGAATTAGGACTCCACAAGTTAGATATAATATATAAAAATATATTATAATCAACACCAAACTAAAACTAAATATTTTAATAAACCAATTGGGTTCCATACTCCAATAAGGAGGTATATACCCAACAATTCTCCTCCTACCGACTTAGGTGGAGACATCAATCATACCCGCCAAAGTTCAGCACTTTAGATGTTTGTCCCTCGACAAAGTCCTTGTCAACATATCAGAAATACTATCATCCTTGTGAACCTTTTTAAGTTGTAACAATTTCAAATCTAACACATCCCGAATCCAATGATACCTCACATCAATGTGTTTCAATCAAGAATGAAATGTAGAATTTTTACTCAAATAAATAGCGTTTTGACTATCACAATAAAGCACATACTTCTCTTGCTTCAAACCCAACTCTTGTAAAAATTTCTTTAACCATAACTCTTCTTTGCAAACTTCTGTAATGGCAATAAATTTAGCTTCAGTAGTTGAGAGAGTAACACATTTTTGTAATTTAGATTGTCATGTCACAGCTCCCCCTGCAAATGTCATCAAATACCCTGAAGTAGATTTCCTAGAATCAACATCATCGGCCATGTTAGAATCCGTGAACCCATCAAGTATTGGCTTACCATCCCCAAAACACAAACACACCTTCGAAGTCTCTCGAAGATATCTTAGAATTTATTTTACCGCTGCCTAATGTTCTTTATCCGGATTAGAGAGAAACCGACTCACTGCACCAACGGCGTAAGCAATATCCATCCTTATACAAACCATGGCATACATTAAAGAACCAACTGCTGAAGCATAAAGAATTTTCTACATATCTTCCTTGTCTTTCTCACTTACAGGACATTGATTCGAACTAAGCTTGAAATGACCCGCAAGTGGACAACCAACCGACTTTGCTTTATCCATGTTGAACCTTTCAAGAACTTTCTCAATGTAACTTTCTTGAGACAACCAAACCCCTCTTTGCAATCACGAACAATTTTCATACCAAGTATTTGCTTTGCTGGTCCCAAATCTTTCATAGCAAATGACTTGCTCAACTCCAATTTCAACCTGTTAATCATAGTAGAATCTTGACTCACAATTAACATGTCATCAACATAAAGCAAAAGAATAATAAATTTACCATTCGGAAAATTTTTCACAAACACACAATGGTCCAAAGTGGTTTTAGAAAAACCATTATTCATCATGAAAGAGTAAAATTTTTTGTACCATTGCCGCGGGGCTTGCTTGA
Source organism: Camellia sinensis (assembly GCF_004153795.1). NCBI lineage: Eukaryota > Viridiplantae > Streptophyta > Magnoliopsida > Ericales > Theaceae > Camellia > Camellia sinensis. The sequence goes on from NW_021028519.1 coordinate 17,257, forward strand.
GGTTGTACAAATTTCTCTTCAATTTACAAACAAATTTCTCTTTTCCTTTCTTCACAAAACCCTCTGGTTGCTCTATGTAAATTTCTTCTTTAATGTCACCATGAAGAAATGCGGTTTTCATACCAAGTTGTTCAACTTCAAGGTTCGTACTTGCGGCCATACCAAGTACAACCCGAATAGAAGACATCTTCACAACTGGAGAGAAAATTTCATCAAAGTCAATACATTTCTTTTGCCCAAAGCTTTTCACAATAAGACGTGCCTTGTACCTCAGATTCTTGCCATCATTCTTCAATTTGAAAATCCACTTATTTTTCAGAATTTTCCTTCCCTTAGGCAACTTCTCTAAGTCATAAGTGTGATTTTCAAGCAAAGAATTCATCTCCTCGTGCATGGCCTTTTTCCAATCACCTTTCTTTACATGCTCAATTACTTCCTAGTAGCTCTCAGGCTCCCCTTAATCAGAATCAACACAAATTCATTAGGAGGATACTTTCTCAAAGGTTGTCGGTCCCTTGTAGATTTCCTCAACTCAAGTTGTGGTGGCGGTTCTTGAGTTGGATGCTCTTCCTCAATTTCTAACTCAACTTCATTAGGATTAGTATCATCCTCTACATTTTCAATCGGTGGCTGCACATCTCCCCCATTTTCATTATCAACTGAAGATGAAGGAGATGGATCCATGTCAATGAGATCACTAGTTTTTGGCTCAGGTTGATCACCTTTACCAAAGTCTTCAATTGTTTGGTCTTCAAGAAACACAACATCAGGGCTTCGAATGACTTTCCTGTCGACCAGATCCCATAATCTATACCCGAATTCATCACGCTCATAGCCAAGAAAAATACATTGTCTTGATTTACTATCAAGCTTGAACCTCTCATCCTTTGGAATGTGAACAAACCAAACACTCTCAAGTGCTCATAAGACACATCTTTGACGGTCCAAACTCTTCCAGGAACATCACCATTCAAAGGATAGGAATGAGACAAATTGATCACGTCAACAACTGTCCTCATTGCCTCACCTCAAAATGATCTTGACAATTTAGCGTATGAAAGCAAACACATTGTTCTTTCCACAATGGTGCGGTTCATCCTTTCTGCAATGCCATTTTGTTAAGGAGTTTTCTTAACTATCTTTTGGTGCCGAACACCTTGGTTGCGACAATACTCGTCAAATGGCCCAATGTATTCACCACCATTGTCTGATCGGATGCACTTCAATTTCTACCTTGTTTCTCTTTTAACTATGGCCTGAAAATGCTTAAATACTTCTAGAACTTGATCTTTAGTTTTTAGTATAAAAGTCCAAAATTTCCTTGAATAATCATCAATGAAAGTAACAAAATAAAGTGCACCACTATGTGTCCTAACTTTCAAAGGACCACAAACATCTGAATGAATCAACTCTAAAACATTTTCTTTTCTAGAAGCAACATTTTTATGAAAAGAAACTCTATGTTGTTTACCCACCAAAAAATGAACACAAATTTTAAGATGTGTACCTTTCAAATCGGGTAGAAACTCTTTCTTGAACAAAACTTGTAGCCCATTTTCACTCATATGGCCAAGTCGTTTGTGCCACAATTCGGTAGAAGTATCATCTTTAAGTGCATTGACAACACCTTTACAAATTTTTCCTTACATCGAATAAAATGTATGAGTCTTCTTGCACTTAGCCACCACCAAAGAACCCTTTGTGAGCTTTCATATTCCATCACCAAATTTGTTGTTGAAGCCTTTATCATCTAGCTTCCCAATAGAGATCAAATTGAGGCAAATGTCAGGAACATGCCTCACATCTTTAAGCAACAACTTGCAGCTCAAATTTGTTTCCAAGCAAACATTACCCATGCCAATAATCTTGGACAAACCTTCATTACCCATTCGAATAAAACCATAATCTCCTTTGGTGTAGGTATTGAAGAAATCAACTCAAGAAGTCACATGAAAAGAAGCACTGAAATCAATCACCCAATTGCTCTCTTAGCCCACAAAATTGATACAATTATCCTCACAAATGACCATGAGATCACTATTGGTAGTAACCGCCATTGTGTCTTCTTGCTTCTTATCCACACTTTTGTCACGTTTTTTCTCCTTGTTCTTAAGCTTTCGGCATTCTAGCTTCATGTGCCCTTTCTCATGGCAATAATAGCACTCAATGTCTTTCTTTGAAAAAGAACCATTTCTTGATTTGTCACGGCTTTGATCACGACCATGAAAAGTCTTACTCCTCCCCCTTGTTTTGCTTCAGCCTCTCATAACAAATGCTTCCAAATAAAAAGAACCCGCTGATTTTCTTCTAATTTCTTCACTCAACAAGCTACTGGTGACTTGGCTCATTATGACAACTCCATCAGGTGCCGAATTACTAACCGTCACAACCAAAATCTCCCAACTTTCGAACAAAAAACTAAATAGTATCAAAGCCTGCAACTCATCATTAAAAATAATTTTCATAGAAGTAAGTTGGTTAACAATACTTTTTATTTCATTCAAATGTTCCGGAATAGGGCTGCCCTTTTTATATTTTAAATTAACCAACTTACGAAATAGAAAAAATTTATTTGTGGCTGATTTCCTATCATAAAAGCCTTCTAATTTTTTCCATAAATCATGTGCCGAAATTTCAGTAGCAACATGATAAAACACACTGTCATCAATCCATTGATGGATAACACCAACGACTTTTTCATTAAGCCTCTTCCATTCATCATCTTGCATATCCTCGGGTTTGCCATAATTACCCTCAATAGGCCTATATAAATCTTTACAAAATAATAGGTCCTCTATTTTAGTTTTTCAAGTTACCCAATTGCTTCCATTGAAGCTAGACATACGACCCACATTCCCCTTCATTGATTTACACAAATAAATAAACCCAAATAAATCGTGAGCTCTGATACCAGTTGTTAGGAAAAATATATGATTCCCCACAAGTAAATTAATCAATGGGAATAAAAAATAATACGGAAAAATTAAATCAAAAGCAACATAAGAATTTTACGTGGTTCCCTCAATGTGAGGTACGTCTACGAGATCGAAATCCGATTCTACTATCAACCAAAGAGTTTTCAAATGATTACAGACGAAACACAAATAGCCTCACAAAACCACCCGTAGGTGAATTCCAAAATAATCACAAATGATCAAGAGAAAAGACCTTACCAAATAGATAAACAAAAATCTTCGAAACCAGAGTTGAAGAAGATCCAAAACAACTTTCCCAAACCTGCCGAAAAAATGACCAAAGCTTTATAGCAACCACCAATGGAAAATAGTTGTTGAATGCATAGGATGAAGCAATTACTATGGCTGTAGCATAAACCAAGAACCACCAAATTGATTTTCAATGTTGTTTACGCAGCTACCCCTTCGAAACAATATATACGTATATATATATATATACACGCATATTATTGATTCTTGAGTTTTGTTATCAAAATCCTAACTATTACTAAACTGAATTAAGACTCCACAAGTTAAATATAATATATAAAATTATATTATAATCAACACCAAACAAAACTAAATATTTTAATAAACCAATTGGGTCTTATACTCCAATAAAGAGATATATACCCAACAGATATATTGATTTCCATGCATGTGGACTCATCTTTTCTTTGAGTTATATATTTTCAAACTCTTTTCTAAACGCATGAAACCAAAATATTCCAAAATAAGTGATTTAATCTATACTTGTTTGCTTCATATAATAATTTTAGCATCAATAATCAGAATATAGGCATATATTAGTAATGAATCTCATATTTAGAATTAGCAGAGACTGATCTTTGATCGGGTGAGGGGAATGATGCTCAATTCATAACACTTTCCCCTTATATCTAAGTTCTCAAGTCTAGACACTTTGGTTACGATGGACTAGTGTCAACAGTGACCTTTGACATTAGTCATGGATTTCTTAATTTTCTTAAAAGAGTAAGTGGCAATTCTAAGTCCAGTAATATAATCTATTTTTAACATTTCTTGTGATTAATAAATTTTCTATAAATTTATTAAATTTTGACTCTCATTCTACTTGACATTGCACTAACAAAATCAGACAAAAAATTCTAACGGTTGGGCTCACTCAGACCCTATATTTAAAAGATTCTACACAAATCTTTTTATAAAAAATTAAAAGTACACTTGTTAATCATCCACTACAACCCTTTTGATAAGAGATGCTTGTCCGGTAGTAGAGTAATGAATCAGGGCCGGCCTGCCTAATACCTTGGCGCCTAGATTGAAAATTAAAGTGACTTTTTATATTTAAATAATATTTATTAATTTTTACATTGTAAAGTTGGTTTTTTTTTTTTTCTGGCATATAAATTTTGTAATATTATTGGGATCATTGGATATGAATGTTTTAATTTTGTTGGATTTCAGATGAGATTTTTATTTTATTTTTCTGTTGGAATGTTGCGTCAAGAATGTCCTATTCATCTATTATGGGTAAACCACAAATACTCCATCTGAAGTTTGCTATTTAAAGTACAGATTATTCTTTGAATTTAGAAAATTATAAATATTCTTTTATTATAATTTTTTATTTAATAGAATTAACTAAAAAAATAAAATTTATAATTGCTCTCCTACATAATAATAAATTTACATAAATTATTAATTGAAACATATTTATAAAAACTGTTAATTAACTTAATAATTTATTAATAAAAAAATGATTTATTATGAAATTATAAATCTCAGGGAGTGAAATGTAATTTTCAAAATCACATGAGACAATTCGTGTTTTAATCAAATCTATTTATGATTTACCCTTTTATTATTGATGATAGCTATGGATAACAAATGATTTTTGAGCAAGAAATTTTTTTATTTATAGGCCTGTCGATGAGGAACATTATTTTGGTGTTGACTCTTAGGTCAAGTAGAGTTTAGTATTTGTTTATTGGGTCTTTAGACGTTTTTATTTTTTGTCCTATACAAAAATTTTATTAAAAAAAAATTAATTAAAATTTTGGATTTTGAAAAAAAAAATCGGCAGCCTTATTCTTATTTTAAAAATAATCATTATAGAATTAAGTAATTCTAAAAGACGGGTTAGTCCCTTTTATTAAGTAAGGGTTGGTTTGGGGTGTCCTAAAAAAGTGTACTTTTTTGTCTTTTTACGAAAAGATGTGCAGAAAAGTAGAGAGGTGATGTGATGGAAAAAAGATAAAAAGATAAAAAGATGGATTATATAGTCTATGCCAAACAAGGCCTAAGAATAGGTTAGAGTCACCCTTGTGTTGTAGCATTCCCCTCATTTATTACATTAATGAGTTGATGTTAGTTGGAGAGCCATAAGAGCCGGTTGCATCCGGATCCTCTGAGGTGGTCCTTCTCTAAGAGTCCGTATCATCTGTCGTAGCTGCTTGCTGCGCTGCGGCAGTTCAAAACGACATCGTTTTGAACTTTTTTTTTTTTTTTCCTTCTTCTTTTGCTTTTCAGCCTCTTTTTTACTTCGTCATTTGTACTTCACAAGGAGCCAAAATACCACAGAACTTTAAGGATAACCAAACTTTCTCTCTCTCTCTCTCTCTCTCTCTCACCGTCGGCAACCGGAAAATGAATATCCCAGCAACCAACTCGTCCTTTTGAGAACACATATCAATTGAGTTTCAAAGTTATTTGATCCTTTTTACCTCATTTTGTTCAGAATTTGTTTTGCTTTTTAGATTGATCTATGTGTGATCTAATGAGACTATTGATCATGATGATCGGATGATATTTGTCACTGTAACCTTAACAAAACAAACAAACAAACAAAAAGAGAAAACTTTAACTGATGGTTTTGATTAATTGAGAAGACTTTGGGGGGCTTGGGGGACTTGATTAATGGAGTACAGAAACAAGCCTAATTAACTGATAGACATAGATCACGAACAATCCTGCTTCACGAACAACAGATCCAACAAAACACAGATCACATACCATAATCACAAACTATAACAACTCTAATAGCAGATCATGATTCAATCACAACCCCAACAATCACAATCAAATGAGTTATAGATATCTATGTAGAGAGAGAGAGCGCACAGCAAACACGAGGGACAATAGTCTCCGGAAATCGGTGATGGCATAGTGGTGAGAAAAACGGCGAATAACAGATCTGGTGTTAACAATCGTGTCTGCGAAGCTCTATTCCACTCGATTTTTTTTTTTTTTTTTTTGCGGCAAAGGATCTTTGATGCTCTATAAAGATGTTTCAAAAAGATTCGTTGTTGGAGGCTGATCTCTTCACGACGATGCAGATCGGAACAGATCTAAAACCATGGGAGCAGATCGGAGGAAGATGACCAAGTTTATCGGCTTCTCTGATAATTCCTGTCAACTCTACCGTCATGATGTACCTGTTTCCATCCCGATCAAATATCCTGAACAATTTCTTCTCTGTTCTATGGTGTTTTGGCTCCTTGTGAAGTAAAAATGACGACGTGAAAAAGAGGTTGAAAAGCAAAAGAAGAAGGGGGAAAAAATGTCCAAAATGACATTGTTTTGGACAGCCGCAAGAAGCGTCGCAGCAACCACGGAAAACGATCCGGACTCCTTCCCTAAAGTGTCCCTGCATTGAAACAAAACGACATCAAAACGAGTTCGTTTTGTTTTAAACCCAAGGAAAAAAATAAATAAATAAAAGGAAAAATCGAAACCAAAAGAAAGATACAGAAAGACTGTTTGACTCTCTTGAGAAGATGGACGAAGTCTACTCCATCACCACTGCTACCCTCGCCGGCCGGCCGGCCTCCTCTTCCTCCTTCTCTTTTGACTCCATCACCAATATGCCACCCTAGGAATTACAACTTGTCCGGTTGAAAACAGAGTTTATACAAACAATTTTTTTACAAAATTATACAATAATTTAGTTACTTCTATCATTTAATTTCAGCAATTAGCGGGTCACATTTTTAATACTCAGATTTTATTATTGCACATCACATTTACTTTATTGAAAAAATTGTAAAATAAAAAGATAAACTACACCAACCCCTTTTAGGATAGACAGTGACTGCTATGCGCCATGCACAATAGTCACCATAGTGGACACGTTAAGGTTCATTTTGTATCTTACTTTAATTATTTGAATTGTTCATCTTTTAGAATATATTGAGTAAAATATTTTGCAAAATATCAAATTGATTAGATATTGTTAAGTCTTTAATCAAATCAAATTTGTATTCAGTTTTATACTCAAAATCATACTTACTTCTTTTCTTTTTTATTTGGTAAATACAAATTTGATCTAATCATGGGACTACCGATATCCAATTAACTAGATTTTTTACAAGTATATTGTACTCGACATTCTCTAATAAGTTGTAACGACCACACCACGTATAATGATTAACACTTAATTAATTAAGGAGATTTGAAATTTAATTGCCGATTATTCTAATTTAATCTGCGATTTACAAAAATTGTGGAGATTGATTCATATATGGTTCTATTGAGTATTTATTTTGGAATTAAAAATTGAAAGTCTAAATGGCTCAAAAAAGTACACATGGTGAATTGAATTATTTAAATTTCGAATATCAGACCATATGGAAATTTAATTAAATATTCTATTCGGATCTATAAAATTAAGGTTTGATCAATTGGGTCCGAATTGGAGTTAATTAAGTTATGAGGATTGAGAATTAAGATTATTATGAATTAAATTTATTTATGAGCTGCTCAATTTAATATGTAATTTATAGAGCGAAGATTTTAAAGTTTAATGTAAAATTAAAGATCTTAATAACTTGAGGAATCAAAATTGATGATGAAAATAAGTTTAATTTGATGTTTAGAGACTTTTGAGAGTTGGATTAAAAATCTGATTCAGACTAATAAATTTAAATATTATGAATTAAATCTCACATAATTAGATTAATTAAATTATGTGAGATTTGTAATTAGTTATGATTAATTTAATTATCTGTTAATCAAGATTTATTAAGAATAAGCTTTATTTAATTAAATTAATCTTAACCATAAATTAAATTGTAAAATGATTTAGAGTTTGAGAATATATATAGATGTGTGTGCTGAGAAGTATGTGTGTGTGCAGAGAAGTCTGAGAGTGTGTGTGTAAGTGTTGTGCTGGAAGCTTAAAATGTGTGCACGTGTACCAATGCAATGTCAAGAAGTGAACATGTGTGTGCAAGTGTTGATGACCTTTAAGTCAAGAAAAGTTTATGTATCCTACCATTTGTTCTATTTGGCTGAGAAAGGGAGTAAGAGAGAATGTGATCTCAAGAGTAGAGAGAGAGAGTTACCGAGAGAGAGAGGAACAGGATTTAGTTCAAGAAGAAGAACTACGGAAAGAAAAGTTCAAGAAAAATTTAAAGAGATGAAGAAGATCTAAGAGAAAACTAACTATAAATTCTGAAATCAAAATTCAAGGTAAGGAATTTATGCTCAAATCATGTAGAATCTTAATATAATACTTGAAATTAAGGAGATTATGGAATCAATTTCTTGTAAATTGTAAGAAATTGAGTTTTGAGTAAGAATTTACGATTTAAGCTAAATGCATGTTTATAAAATATTTTGTAAGGACTTCACATTACACTTGAAATTAAGAAGAGTTTAAGATCAATTTCATGGAATTTGTAAGGAAATGGGTTTGAATAAGAAAATAAAGTTAGGTTCATGGTTATAGAAATAAACATGGCAGTTGATTATTTTTAGTTTAATGTTAAATATCTTGCATGAATTTGGGTCTCATTTCTATCAACAATGTTAGGTATCATAAAAAACCTTTCATGAAAATAATCATGAAAGTTTTGTGACCCTTAGATTACACTTAGAATAAAGCACCACACACTAATCAAGATAATCCAATGATCATAAATTTTTCATGATCATTTTCATGAAAAAAATTTCATGATCTCTAACTTTTCTCCATTTCTATATGCATGTAATTTGGAAGAATTAAAGAATAAATATGGGTTTTGATTTTGATTATTAACCCATGCATGTAATGTAATTTAAGAGTTTGACTCAAATTAAATATATTTTGGAACATCTATGATTTAAGGAAATAAGTTTGGAAAGTAGTTAGTTTGAGTTTGATTTCGTCATTCTTCATAAATTTGAAACTCAACCTTACATGCATCATGGAATTTCAAGGTTTTGAGATTTTAATTCATGTTTTATGAGTTTGAATTTGGATTTGATATGAGAAAAATTAATAAAAATCTAAATTAGAGCAATTCAAGGTTTTAATTATGGTTTGAGCTTGATTATGTAGAATTGGTTAGATTTTGATAAATGTTTCAAGCATGCAAATGATTTTCTAAGAAGTTTATAACTTTAATTTCATGTTTTGAAGGAAAATAGAAAGAACTTGAAGTAAATTTTATGTAATTAAAAAGAAAATGAAGAATTGGAGCTATGTTCAAATTTATGGAAATTAATTGAGAAATTAATTACTTTGGGTTTGAATTTAGTTGTCTTAACATGAAATTGAGTTTCAATTGTACATGCATCATGAATTTTTAAGAGTTTTGGAAGATCAATTCATGTTTTAGAATTTGTGGGTTTGAAATTGGACTTGTGTAGACACCCCATTTTTGACCTTCCTCAAGATTTGGACGTCATCGTTTGAACACTAGATGATCATCAATGTTCGTGTTCGTTTTGAGTTCTCGGAGGTCTCGGTCGCGCGCCTTGCCTCAAGATCTCTTAACTTGCCTGTTCTGTGCTTGGTTTTGCACCAAGGACTTGTGTTTTGTACTTCTGAGGGTGGGAAGAGGCATGTTAGTCGTCCCTAAAACCCACCGGCCGTGGCATGATGCCACCGGCCTTGCCATTTTGCTACCGACCAAATGTTTGGTCGGTCGGCACTTGTGTTGGTGTATCGGCTCTTTGTGTGGGTCGACCGACCATTTATTTGGCCGATTGACTCCTTTTCTGGCCGATACTTTCTTTTTGCCTCTTTGAGGCATGGTGCATGCCAGCTGTGCCAGCTGGAGTGCACGGACTTGTCGTCCATACAGCTGTATGGAGGAATTTGCACCCTTTGCACCCTTTTGGTCTAGCTTCTTGGGGAAGCTTGGACCTTTGTCTTAGCTTCCTCAAGAAGCTTGGACACTTGTCTCAGCTTCCTAAGGAAGCCTTGGCCCCTTTGCCTTAGCTTCTTTAGAAAGCCTTGACCCTTTTTGATAGCTTCTCTTGGAAGCTTAAGCCTCCATCTTGCTCTATATAAGGAGACCTTCCCTCTCCTTTGTGAGGTTGAACAAAAAAACCAGATCTAATACATATATATCTGATATATACAACTTCTCTCTCTATATCTCCCTCTCTCTCTCTTCATTTGTGTGTGTTAGAGAGCCAAAAAGTGTAGTTTGTTCTTAGTTTTGCACTAGAACACCTACTATTACACCATACTTCGACTTGGGAGGTGTTGAAAGGTTGTTCTTGGAGTTTTGAGCTGGTTTTGATCATAAGGAAGAGGCTGAGGTTGCTGTTCTTCAAGTGTTCTTCAAGGGTAACACTATTTGCTTTATATTCCCCAATCTTGCACTAGTTTTTAACCCACTTTGCATGCTGTTTTAGACTTTGTGTATAACTTGAAAAAGTCTTGTATTTGCATGCTTAAGATCTTTCATTAAGGTCATTTTGTTGTTTGGGGTCGACCTCCACCTCTTAGGCTCTGTTTGGCTCTTTTTGTGCTCTCTTTGTTAAGCTTTGAATACTATTGTGTTTTGGCCTTCTCACCACTGAAATCCAGTGGATTTTTAGTGGTGATGAAGAGGGTTTGAGGTCTTGCATAGGGGAGGGACACCCCTCTCCCTTTGTCTCTCTTTTATTTGCATTTTTGGCTCATAAGGGTAGCATGCATGTTTAGTTGCTTTTGGCTTCCTTTCAGAGGGTTTTGGGTGTTATTAGGTCATATTACATCTCTGTTTTTGGTCGGATTTATGCCCCTTTGCATGCATGATATACTTGCTTTGCATTCCTCCTCTTTGCCTAGAAATGCATCTTGCCTTTAAGACCATCATGCATGCATGTTCTTACCTAACTTTGTGAAGTCCTTGGTCATATTTCATCATGCTTGAAGTCAGTTAGGCACTGGTTTGATCATATTTGCCATGTTTGGTACAACCTCTTTGCATTTTGGCTTGTGAGCCTTTAGTGTGTGAGTCATGAGCATGCTTGAGTCGGGTTGTTTTAGTGATTTGGAATCATTTCTCATGCCATTTCAGTCCCTAATCCATGCTTGTATGCTTGCATTCATCATCTCTTTCATGCCTTGAAGTGTTGTTCTTTTATGCCTTGAAATAGGTCTTAAATGCATGCCTCTTGGTTTGTGTCCCTTAGCTGCCATATCAGTGGGTTTTGGAGGTCCTTTTTGCATGCTAAAACTTTGTTTTGTATTGAAAAGTTCATGTCATGTTTGCTTGGGGTAGGTGTTAAGTAATGCCCTCTTTCGTGCCCTTGAATGCCTTCTATCTTACACCCATCCCCTTGTATGTTTTGGCATCATTCTTCGCATGCTTTTTAGAGTTTAACATGAGCATTTAATGTCCATGTATATCACCTTTGAGTGTTCTTGAGAGTAGCCTTCCATGCTTGGGTTTTTGGCTCATTGGTGTGCATGTTTGCATGAGCACTTGTCCATTATTTTTGGTACTTTTGGCCACTGTTTTGGGGTGTGGCTGAGGCCTCCCATTTCAGTTTAAGACCACCCTTGTATATAGTTGCATACTTAGCATGTTACATGTTGCATTCCATTAGTTGCATGCTTGCATTATGTCTTGTTTGCATGTTTGCATATTGTTTAGTTAGTTGCATCACATATTCTTGTTGCATGCTTAATATGTTCATGTTTAGCTTGCATGAATAGGTAGCATGGCATTGCATTAGGTGCATTACTTTGCATTGTATATGGCATACGTCGCATTACATTTTGCTTGGTTTGGGGTGTCAAACCAAGTATGAGGATTGAGAAGTGTTCGTACTTGAAGTGACGAAACACATTTCAATCCTCAGTCGCCAATGCCCTTGATCTCAACATGATAGGGCATTGGCACTCATTTGTTTTGTTGCATGCATTTACATTGTTGGCAAACTTGGTGTCTTAGGCCATCATGCATTGGAATGCGTGATTGGTGGCTCGAGTACCAAGGGCCACACACCTTTGAATCCATAACATGGTTGGAAGAGTGGCCATGCACATATTTGCTTGAAAATTCCATGCCATACACTTCTTGCCCTCTGCTGCTGTCAACTGCAGGATTCTGCAAGAATAAATGGCTGACCAGCCATCTCTAGTGCCGACCGGCCAGCAGTGTCCAGCCGATGACACCATCTTTGGTCGATAAGCCTGTTCCCATGGCCGGTGACCTTTTGTTCTGGCCGGTGGCACTCCACAGCACTCAGAAGGAAGCTCAAGGCAGTTCTGGGGACTTTCATAATTTTTAGAGGGGTGAGGCAATGTAAACAGAGGCAATAGTGGCATGGTACCGGGTTTTCGGGCAAGACGGATCGAGCATGCATCATCCACGCATCCCGAGACAGGGCTGCAGCTACCTTCCTTCTGCATTTAATTTGTTAAATAATTAGAAGTTCTGTAATAATTAATTTAGTAGTATTCCTTTGATTGTGTAATATTTATTCGGACCCTCCGAGCGAGGGTAATTGTGTAATAAGTGTGTGTATGTTTTCCAACCCCCACTTCTTTTTTCCCTTTTATTTACTAGTTTCGATAGTTAGTATTAGGACATATTTAAATTAGCATACCTTATGTTACGCATGCGTGCATTCATACATTTGTCTTGCATGCACCGGGCTCGACGCATCATGCTAACTACATTGTATTTCAATTCTAAATTGAATACGTGTTATCTATTGCATTTCACATGCCATGTTTAGGATAGCCGAGCCTGTCTAGATTGTATCATTGCATATGTTGCATTAGCCATTTTAAACATGAACTAGGATCATGCATATGATTACTAACTAGTTTCTATTTTGGCTTGGAGTACTCGGTAAGCATTTATGTTTTAGCATCCTTGCATGAGTGTGAGTGTTGCCATGATAGCATGCTTACCATGAGGCTATATGCTTACGTGTTATAACTGCCTGAATGCCTGTGGCTGAAGGTTGGGTTACTTAAATTGGAACAATGCAATGAATACAAGTTTTAACCCACTTGAGAGTGGCAAAATTATATTTTCTAAGCCTACTTGAGGGTGGCAAAATTCATGTCTTAAGCCTACTTACGGGTAGCACCATGTCACGACCCAAACCCGCCCCTATGGGTTTAGCACCGTAACCGGCCAGTAATCCAAGATTACCGAAGGCCTGCTTAACAGTAGTACAGTAAGACAGAGTACAGGGGCTGGCGGAAGCCAATACAGTAAATAAACAGTGTCCAAAGAGCTGTGACAGTCTGTATGCAAAAAGACTTCATTCAAATATATACAGTCAGACAAAACAGTATGTACATATATACATTCATTCAGTTCAAGGACCTAATCCCTATTAAACAGTACAATACAGTAAATAGTCTATACAGTTATGCAAAACAGATACAGAGACAGACGGAGAAATTAAAAACACCCCTAAGCCGTAGGTTGACAGGCTCGGAACCTCGCATTGAGGCACATAGGTTGACTCGACAAAACTGAAGTTTACCCCGACGCTCCTAGCTGCGGTCTGGTGCCTGGACACCTACATATATATATGAGCAGTGAGCTAATGCCCAGTGAATAACACAATGCGTAAAGGGGTTAAGAATGAATGTCCTTACAGTAAGGAAAACAGTTCATTAAATCAGTATTTCAGTCGTTCAGTCGATACAGTCATATGTGGTACATCCATTAGCATAACAGTACCGTTAACAATAGGTCTTAAAAGACCGAACAGTAAATGATGGCCATCAGTCAGTAATAGTAGTGGTTCCAATGAGGGAACCGACAGAGATCTCTGTAACAGTAACAGTAAACAGTGGTTGCTAAGGATGCCACAATACAGTTCAGAATATAGGACATACATTCATTCAATTAACAGTAACAGTTTAGAAAGCAGTACAGTTCAATTGCTCAGAAGGTAATCATTTTGAACATATCTTTACACAGTTGTTACTCACAGAGTTCTGGGCTACAGTAAAGCTAGAGCGCGTCCCCAGTCGTCAACCCTACACAGTTACAGATTGAACACACACTAAGCTACACAGTTGAGAAAATAATAACTTAATCCCTAATTTGCCTCGGTGTGTTCTACATCTATGTCCTCATTAAGATGCCTTAAACTAGGCCTAAGAATGCCTAGGATAAGATGAGGATGCAAAGATGCACTTTAAAAGCATTTTTAGACTTTTCAGAAAACAGGGGTCACGCTCGAGCGTAGGTTACTCCGCTCGAGCAGACATGCAGACAAAGGTTTTCGCTCGAACGTAGACTTACCCGCTCGAGCGTTCTGCAAAATAGTCAAAAGTGCTGGATAGGCAAAACTCACGCTCGATTGGGCGCTCGACACCCGCTCGAGCATGAGACACAATGTCCCGCTCGAGCGGAACTCGAGCGTCAATTATTCCGCTCGAGCAGACTTCAAAACAGAACAAAATGCTGGGAGCACGATTTCCACGCTCGAGCGTGAGTCCAAATTCTAGAAATTCTAGATTTGAACCTCAAGCTCAAAACCACATTTTAAACCATAAATTTCGATCCTCTTGGGCCAATTTTCCAGAAAACACATCAAAACTCATACTTTAACATGATTCAAAGCTCAATTTGTAAAATCAAAGCCCAAGGGTGTTTCAAATAAATCCAATTCAAACCAATTTCCATGAATACGAAGAACATGCAAACATGCATGAATTTAAATCATTTCAAAGCTTCAATTTGATGCTCTAAGGAGCCAATTGTTCCAAAACTAAGATGAAAACATTAACTTAACATAATCATGAGCATGCATGAGACAAATCTCCATGGAATCAACTCAAAATCAACAATTCAAACATGCATGTATGGAATGAGCTCCAATTCAACATTAATGAACCAATTCTTGACTTAATTCTTCAATTAGACATGAACCATGCAAGAATCAATTTAAACACAATAATGAGGGGTTGAATTTCCTTACCTAGGTCTTCAATTACAAGAGTAGAAGTTCAATTAAGCAAATCTCCTACAAATTCTCCAAGTCTCCAAGCTAGACTCTCACTTGAACTCAATTCCCTCACTCTCACTCTCTTGGTCAGTTCTGTGCAAGAAATGGAAGAATAAATGTTTTGTTTACAAGTCTCACAATGTGTAAGATAGTGGCCACTAGTAGGGCAAGGTTGTAATTAAGTCGAAGTTGTGCAATTTAACTTCATTTAATCTAATTTAATCATACCAAATCAATTTTCAGATAAATATGCCATAAAATCCTATAAATTCTAACTAACACAGAACATTAATCAATTTCAGATTCGGCCGCCGATAAGGCCTTCAATTCGCCATTTAACCATAAAAACAGGAACAGATCAATTAACAATCAACAGATAGGAAATGCATTTAAACAGATACAGTCAATCAATCAGTTTCAGATTTCAGTCAGTCAGTTCAGTATTTCAATCAGTTCAATTACTTCAGTTATCAATCACAATCAGTCTCAGTTTAGTAGTAATCGGTAGTTAATCAGTAAATAGTGACGAGGATTGTTACAGTCTCCCCTCCTTAAAAAGAGTTTAGTCCTCTAAACTCGAGTTACCTTCTGGAAGAAAACAGGGTTCAGTGGGAACAGTTCAGGATATCTTTTAGCCATGTCATCTTCCCTCTCCCAAGTGGCATACACGCCACCGTGGTTTTACCAGTCAACTTTCACTAACGGGATCTCTTTGTTTCTCAATTTCTTGATCCGTCTGTTTACAATCTGTATAGGCCGTTCCTCATAAGTGTAGTTATCACTCAGCACTACACGAGTAGGCTCTATCACATGGAAAGGATCCCGGAGGTAGTCCCTCAACATAGAAATGTGGAAGACGTTGTGCATATGCTCCATTTCCTGAGGAAGCGCAACTTGATACGCTACCGGATTGATTTTCTCAATAATCTCATATGGTCCGATGTATCTCGGCGCTAATTTGCCTTTGACTCCAAAGCGAGTCTGGCCTTTCATCGGTGTCACTTTCACAAACACGTGATCACGCACTTCATATTCTCTATCCCGTCTTCTGACATCGGCATAACTTTTCTGCCTGCTCTGAGCGGTTTTCAGTCTCTGTTGTATTAGTTTCACTTTCTCAGTTGTTTCGTATACAATCTCGGGCCCAAGCAAAGGCCCATCTCCAACTTCTGCCCAGTAAATCGGAGATCTACATTTTCTGCCATACAATGCCTCGAAAGGCACCATGCCAATACTTGAATGGTAGCTATTGTTGTAGGCGAATTCAGCCAATGGCAAATGGCTTTCCCAGTTTCCCTGAAAATCAAGGACACACATTCTCAATAAATCCTCCAGAGTCTGGATGGTCCTTTCTGACTGGCCATCGGTCTGAGGATGATAAGCACTACTCAGTCTCAATTCAGTACCCAATACAATCTGTAAGCTTTGCCAAAATCTCGACGTGAACTTCGAATCCCTGTCAGAAATAATAGACACAGGCACTCCATGAAGTCTAATAATTTCATCAATGTAGAGTATAGCCAATTTGTCCGCATTATAAATTGTCTTAACAGGTAAGAAGTGAGCAGATTTAGTCAGTCTATCAATGATAACCCAAATTGAGTCCATACCTTTACTGGAGCGAGGCAATCCCACAATAAAATCCATGGTGATATGCTCCCATTTCCACTCCGGTATCGGTAAGGGCTGCAATAAGCCTGCGGGTCGTTGATGTTCGGCTTTGACTTGTTGGCAATGAAGACATTTCGATACAAAGTCAGCAATTTCTTTCTTCATTCCCGGCCACCAGAAATTCAATTTCAGATCTTGATACATTTTCGTATTCCCTGGATGGATAGAAAATTTCGAATTGTGGCCCTCTTGCAGAACCCTTCTTTTCAATTCAGAATCATTTGGTACACACAGTCTTTCTTGAAATTTCAGTACATTACTTTCAAATGTAAAACCCGGTCTGGGTTTAGTTCCCCTTTCTTCGATGATCTTCTTCAAGAAGTCATCCAGTTGCTGTTTCTCTTTAATCTCTTCAATCAATGCTGGTTGAGCAGAAATAGCAGCTAAGGTTCCACCTTGTTCTCTTAAAACAATTTCAATTTCAGATTTTTCAAGGTCACAAAGCAATTCTTTCTGTCCAGTGAGCAAACAAGCTAAATTTCCAATCGATTTCCGGCTCAGTGCATCGGCAATGGTATTGGCTTTCCCCGGATGGTACAAAATCTGTAGGTCATAGTCTTTAATCAGTTCTAACCATCTTCGCTGTCTCATGTTCAGTTCTTTCTGTGTGAAGAAATATTTCAGACTCTTGTGGTCGGTATATACTTCACATGTCGCCCCATACAGATAGTGATGCCAGATTTTCAGTGCAAATACTACTGCAGCAAGTTTCAGATCATGGGTCGGGTAGTTCTTTTCGTGCGGTCTCAGTTGTCGGGAAGCATAAGCAATAACTCTCCCATTCTGCATTAAAACACACCCCAAACCCTTATGAGAAGCATCACTAAATACAGTATAACCATCCGTACTTGAAGGTAGGGTAAGAACCGGTGCAGTCACAAGTCGAGTTTTCAACTCTTGGAAAGCAGCTTCCCTTTGGTCAGTCCAGTCAAACGATATCCCCCTCTGAGTTAACTGAGTCAACGGTAAGGCAATTTTGGAGAAATCTCTGACAAATCTTCTGTAATATCCGGCTAGTCCCAAAAAGCTTCGGACTTCTGTCACATTTGTTGGTGTAGACGTCCCCGAACGCCCTGGGAGAGGAACGAGTCCCCCGTTCCGTTCGATATTGGGCTCACTACAGTTCAGGACTCTCAAATTGTCACGGTTCTAAGTCTGAACCAAAGAGTCTAAATCCGGCAAATCGTTTTGAGAAAACAGATTTTTTTGAAAGAAGTACCAAACATGGACTGCTTTGCCAGATACAGAGTCACCACCTAAATGTTTTATTTTGGAAAAATTTAGGAAACCCTGACTCGTTTTCCTAAGGCTACGTGTCCGTCATCACCAAAGTTGCCTCGGCTCGGGAACTTGGGTACGATTGGGGAAGGTCACTTCGTGAGCACCCCCGCTCACCCGATCAAAGATCGGCCTCTACTAACCATGATATCTATTTTTGAAAACATTATGTGTTCTTATTCCGGTTATTAGCCTAGATTTACTATGTGATGCGCACAGCATACTAGTATAGACTGGATCGCCTGAATTGGAACAAAACATTTCATGTTTGTTTGTTTGAAAATGGTTTGATGGTGCTACCCGAAAGTAGGCTAAGACGTGGATTTGCCACCCTCGGGTGGGCTTAGAAAACATGATTTTGCCACTATCTAGTGGGCTTAAAACACACAGTGAATGAATTGTTCCAATCCAAATAACCCAACCTTCACCCACAGGCATTCAGGCAGTTATATCACATAAGCAATTAGCCTCATGGTAAGCATGCTATTCATGGCAGCACTCACACGCATGTAAGGATGCTAAAACATAAAACTCACCGAGTACTCCAAGCTAAAACAGAAGCTCATTAGAAATTCATACATGATCCTAACTATACAGAAATGCTTAATGCAACACATGCAAAATGCAACTATAGCAGGCTCGGCTATTCTAAACATGGCATATGAGATGCAACAGCTAACAAGTATTCTACTTGGAATTGAAAATACAATGCAGTTAGTATGATGCGCCGAGCCCGGTGCATGCAAAACAGATGAATGAATGCAAACATGCTATCACACTGTATGCTAATTGAAACATGCCCTAATCTAACCATCATAAGCTGGTAAATAAAAGGGAGAAAGACGTGAGGTTGGAAGACATACATCACACACACACACACTTATTACAACATTGCCCTCGCGTAGAGGGTCCGAATAAATAATATACAGTCCCGAATGAATACAAAAATCCTAAATAATTTACAAATTAATCTAAGAAAGCTATAAACATGGCATGCAAGCCAGGGACTGCCTCGACTCTGATGAATGATGTATGTTTGGGCTGTCTTGCGCGGAAATCCACTGGGATGCCCCAATTAGCCTCTGTTTTACAATTATTCTTGGAAAGCGCGCCAAGCTCCGGAAGGTTGCTAATTCTTGATTTGCTGCAACAGAGAGCAGGAAAGGGGCATAGCAATGTATTTTCACAAATGTATGCATGCCTCGATCCTCGTGCCACCAATCACGCATCTCGATGCATGATGGCTGAGAAGTCGATTTGCACGCTTCAATATGAAATGAATGCACATATGGACACAACAAGGCCTAGACTCCATCATGGATAATCCGGAGTGTCAGCGACCGAGGAATTGAGACACGTTCCGTCACTCGGAGTACGAAACGTCCCTCGTTTCCCGTGCTCGGGCTAACTCCTATCCCGTGCTCGGGCTAACTCCTATCCCAAGCACAATGCAATATGCATGACATGCATGAATGCAACTAATATACAACTTAGCATGCACAATGCTATGAGATGGCATACACAATGCGCTAACATGCAACCTAACATACACAATGCTATGAAATGAAATGGCATACACAATGCAATATGGGCTTACACCAACATGAGTGGACCTCAACGACACTCACATAGGAGGCCATGAGATGAAAATGAGACAACTCGGAATGCGTGCACACATGCACGCAAATCGAGGACCGAACCTAAGGCACGAATGCCACTCTAACAAGACATGGAAAGGCATGGAATATGGTATGCAAACATGCAAATTTCAATACCAAAATATGATGCAAGACGGCCCCGAATCATGGAAACATGGCACCCGATGCATGGAATGAGACCCGAAATGCAAAACTAGGCATGCGCGATGACCTATAGCTATACAAAATATGCACTATTTGAACATGAAGTGTGAAGACAGATTCAAGGCAGTCCCAAAAAAAGCATATTTACAGTTTTAATCAAGGCCAAACAATAAACACAAATGGGGCTAAGCTAGCATGCAAAAATGGCCCCAAAAGAGAGATATTGAAGCAAGTAGCAGCTGCTGGACCTAAATAGCCAAGAGCCCTTCAACAGAGTTGAAGAGGGGCTCAAAAAATGGTACTTTACAGTTTACAACAAGCCACAAAAACAAACACGAGTATGGCTAAACTATTGTGCAAGAAATGAGCCAAAGGGGAGACAAAGAAGCAAGTGATGGTTTCTGGCCTCAAACACAAGAGGGCCCTTCAACAAAGTTGAAGAGGGACCAAAAATATGGTATTTTACAGTTAATGACCACACCCAAAACAGTGCACATGCAAGCCTAAAATATTATGCAAAATAAGGCCTAAAAAGAGACTTAAACACAAAGTGTAAAAGGGGAGCCTCAGACAGCAAAAGTCTCTTGATAAAACATGAAGAGGGGGTCAAAATAAGGCCATTTACAGTTCGGACCAAAGACTAAAAAAATAAGCACAAGGGGCTAACAAATCATGCAAAAATATGGCCAAAAGTGAGATAAAGAGGTAAGTGAAAGATGGAGGCCTCAAACAGTGAAGATCCCTTCAAAAATTTTGAAGAAGGGCTCAAAATAAGCTACTTCACAGTTTAGCTCGGAGCCCAGAAATGCTTAAAAATAAGGCTAACATATCATGCAAGAATAGGCCCTAAAAGAGAGGTAAAGAACAAAGGGGGAGAAGAAGACTTCAAACAGCAAAAATTTCTTAATCAAACATGAATATGACCTCAAAATATGATCTTTTTCAGTTTGGATCGAAGTCCAAAAATACTTGCAAGTAAAGCTAAACAATCATGCAAAAAAGTGCAAGTTTAAGGGAAATAGGGACTCACCCTTAAAGAACAACTTTCTAGCAGCTTTTAGTCCAAAAATCTGAGCTTTCAACCTCTTCAAATGTCCTCCAAGGTACTGAAATGAGTAATGGAGGTGATAGGCTAGGGGTTGTAGTGTAAAAATGGTCCAAGAACAAAGGGTTTTGGAGCTTGGAAGAGAGAGAGAGGGAGGTTGTGTGTATAATGCTTCAAACAATTTTTTGTGTCCTTCAAAACAGATCTGGAGGGTCTGGTTTTATAGACACAAGAGGGTGGAAAAGAGGGGGAAAAATGGGGGGGAAATGAAATTCAAATTTCCCCCCAAAATTGGCCTAAAAGGGAGATAAAGGGGGAAGTGATAGTAGGAGATCTCAAACCGAAGAGAGCCCTTCAACAAAGTTGAAGAGGGGCTCAAAATAAGATACTTTGTAGTTTATGACAAGCCACGAAAATAAATACAAGTAGGCCTAAACTATCATGCAAGAAAAGGCCTAAAAGAGGGGTAAAGAATCAAGTGGCAGTAGGAGATCTCAAACAGCAAAAGGTCCTTAATCAAATATGAAAAGGACCTCAAAATATAATTATCTCAAGTTTGGGTCAGAGCCCAAAAATGCAGAATGAAGGTTCGGTAGCCAAAACATGCAGTTCGGGGCCCCGAAAGTGGGCTGTTAGGCACTGGAAGTGGTGTCCGACCACGAAGTTGGTCTCTCGGACCACAGTATCCCTCAAAAGGGAGGAAACAAGGTGTATGCCAAAAATCGGAGCGAACGGAGGTGGTTACGAGCTCCCGAACCGAGGCACACGGCCAACGGCTCCGAAAAACCGGAAACCGGACTCCAAACGGGCAAAATGGCCTACGACCACGAAACGTAACCTACGGCCACTAAGAGATGATCTACGAGACCTATCCCTTCCTTCGGGAAGAGAAAACAGAGAAAACAGAGCCTGGTTCGCAAACCGAGGCAAAGCACAAAAGAGTCCGGAAGTCTGGAGGCAAGGCTCGCAGCCGAGACTCTGAAACCTCTGAACAAGCACGATATGCAACATCACCGAGCGCTCAATCAGTGACGTCTGAGTCTTAAGGTCGGTCAAAAATGGCGTGTCTACAGTTGCCCCTCTTTGACAGAACTCGAAAGTCACACGTGACGGGAGTGAATGTCAAAACCCAGAGACGACCCATTTTTGACAAGGCCGAAGACTTAGACAAACAAGCAAGATAACAAAGATGTGCCCGCAAGCATGCTCGCAGGCAGGGGGCAAGATGCAAAATGATATGCAGGAGGATTTTGATAATTGGACTTATACGCTACGCGAAGCCGGTTCGAAAATTGAGGATTCATGCAATGCACTGTAATGTAGTGGCTAAAATGCAATGCAATAGCTAAGAGGTAAAGGTAACTTGCAGGGGCAATTGGCAATGACTTACCTCATACTGCTGGGGATCTTTCGCTTCTTCTTGGTTGAACTGCAGGTACTACTTTTCTCCCTGACTATGGTTGCAGCTTTCCCTATTCTGCAACAGGGTGACAAACTAGGTTGGATCAGTATCCAGAATTGAGGTGCATACAGATGCTATCTCAATCTATGGGGCTGCCATATAGATTTCAAGCCGAGGATACACCCCTGGGTATTTAAACCAGACTTTAGTCTCGCAGGTCTTCGCAAGACCGCGCAAAACACTTTTTTTTTTAAATCTTTTAAGAAAGTGACTAGTCGCTTGTGCTGAAGACAATGTAGAACCAATCTGGATCAAGCCAGGATCGTTCTCTGTACTCACATTAACAAGCATGATCTCATTCATTAAGGGTTCAGCACGCCTCTCTTTCTCTCAGTTGATCAAATTTTTATAAATCCCGAGGAATTCCTTCCTCTTTGTTTTCACCACAGTGTTAGAAAAAGTTTTAAAAACTTAGGTCAATGCAATGAGTTCAAGGCACAGAAAAGACACAG
>NW_021028519.1:43723-99751 GCF_004153795.1 Camellia sinensis
GAATGGCAACGGAAAGTTGCCCCTTGTTTGGATGGCACCGCAGCGCATTGTAGGCAGTCTTCAGAGTGACGAACACAACCAAATCCTCAGATACAGAGAAAGCAAAGATGATCGAAACCATTACATGGGCACAGTCAATTTGAAGTGTTTTACGGATGGACTTCAGAATGAAGTTGCCTACGTATCCCAAACATGGGAATCAAGCCTTACGTAGTTCGGGGCAAGGTACACTTGGGTATTAACCTCTCCTTTTGCGCTCTAACTTTTGCCAAGGCCGCCCTTCCGGGTTTTCAACCTTGCGAGCTTTGTTTTTCTTTTCATTTTTTTTCATCTTTTTTTTTCTTTTGCTTCTTTTTTTTCTTTCACTTTCTTCATTTTTCTTCATTTTTCTTTTTTTTTCATTCTTTGCATTTTTCTTTTTTTTTTTCTTTTTTCTTCTTTTTCTTGTTCTAACTTTTGCCTGGGTCGCCCTTCCGGGTTTTCGACCCAGCGAGCCTCTCAAGGGTAAAAGTGTAGCTTTTCTCCCTATGGAATGGTTTGAGATCTCGAAGCCATCTGAATCCAGGAGAATAGCTGTTGTTCGCTGATGATGTAGGAGTCCATCCAATGGGGGGCTGAATTTTCCCCTAGTGTTATGGATAGGAACTTGGTTGTCCTTCACCAATACTCTCTTCTCTCTTCCCCTCTGGGATTTGGCATTCTCGCTAACCTTCATCTTTGACTCTTCGAGCACATTTGAAATTCTTTTGCCCCTAGTTTGAGGGGTGCTCCTGATTTAGTTTCGCAAGCTTTTTGATCTGGCGGGCTGCTTTTGATCCGGCCACATAGGCTTTACATTGTAGTTGACCGTCGAACATTCTGAATCCAAGTTCAAGTTTTGAAATCAAGAGGGGTGGAGTCTCGAGGCTGAGAGCGATCCTAGGCTGCACAATCTCAAGAGAGATTCCACACAGGTCTTCGCAGGACCGCGCAAAACATTTTTTTTGAAATCTTTTAAGAAAGCGACTAATCGCTCGCGCTGAAGACGGTTTGGGGCCAATCTGGATCAAGCCAGGATCCTTCTCAGTACTCACGTTAACAAACATGATTTCATTCATTAAGGGCTTAGCACGCCTCTCTTTCTCTCAATCTGATCAAAGTTTTGCAAATCCCGAGGAATTCCTTCCCCTTTGTTTTCGTCACAATGTTTAAAAGGTTTTGAAAAACTTAGGTCAATGCAATGATTTTCAAAGCACAGAAAAGCAGGTGAAGAGCATTGTCATTTCATTCAGAACTTCTGGCACAAAGCAGAAGCAAACACAAGAATGTGAAAATTACTGCTGTTCATTCAAATCTGTTGGCACAACTGGCTCCTCGGTAGAAACAGACTCAAAGAAAGCAAAAAGACAAACACGAAACAAAACAGTGATGTCCGAGGTAACACCCTTCGGGATCACCCGACCCCTATACAACAGGACTGACTCGATACGACAAGACAGACCTCAACTGACTCAGTATGAAAAGACTGACTCAAAACAAAAGGACAGACTCAAAACCAAACAACAAGACTGACTCAATACCCAAGTCAGAATGTAACTTTCGCCAAATGCTCAAAACGGTGCGTGCCATACGCCACATCCGAGGTAAACCGCGCGCCGCCCGTAGGTGGTCGAACCCTTGATCACATACTTGCATTATCCTCGAAATCCAACAACCCGGTGGTGACAGACTTTGCCGAGCTTGGAGGGAGGATGACTTCATTGTCAAACAAATCTTGCATTTCGTGGCGAAGAAGGAAGCAGTTGTCGGTGCTGTGACCGGTTTGTTGATGGTATGCACAGTACTGGGTACCATCATGCTTAGCTGGAAGGGGACTCGGGAGAGGCCGAGGCTCGAGGGGTTTGAGGTGCCCTTCTTTGACGAGGATTTGAAGGGCCTTAGACAAAGGCATGTAGAGGGCATGGAAGACCCTGCGACCTCGGGACAGATATTTCGAAGTCTGCGAGTTTTTGCTGGACGCACTCGAAAAAGGATCCGCAGGTGCTGCCTTGGCTCTCTGATCTTTTCCAGGTGCAGGGTTAGAATTGGAAGGAACTGTTCTGGTACGACGGTCCCCATCTCGATTTTCTCCCTGGCTTGAACTGCTCTCGTCTTTAGTGGGGAAGATGTCATCCACAGTCTTAGCCACAACTGCGAGTACTTGTTGTTTATTCAACCCTCTGGCTTTCAGAGCCTTAACAGCTTGCTGGAGTTGTTCATAGGGATCAGTGTCCATCTTCATCTTGTTCTTTCCACTAGCCTCAGCTTGGTGGAAGGCTTGGGTTGCTTGACCAGTACGAAGTCCGACTGTTGTTGACATATCATTGCCAGAGCTTGAGACAGCTTCAGGTTGGCTGAGCTCAATTACAATTCGCCCCAGTAGCGGGGGCTCCTGCGGTATGAAATTCCCAGTATACGATGCATTTGGTGGCGGAACCAACATTCCGCAGGCTAGATCCGCCACAGACCTTTGAAGGTCACCAATCATTCCCATCTACTCGAATGTGGTGGGCTCACGGGTTTGAAATAACTGGGGTTCCCAGATCGGATGTGCGGCAGGTGACCTGGGTGGGTGTGGCACTTCAACATCGGTATCACCCTGCAATGTGATTCCCTGGTCTGATACGGCTGCCCTAACCACAATTTCTTCCGAATTTTGCGTCATCACGAGTTTTGCTGAACTGAACAGAGGTAATGTGGTTGGTGACTGACGGATCAGATGGACCGGACTGGTGACTGACGGATCAGATGGACCGGACTGGTGACTAACGGATCTGAAGAACCGGTGAGCCTTTTCCTGTCTTGCCTCAGCAAAGGAGAACACTGGTTACTCTGAACTGAGTCTCTGAACTGAAAGAGAAAACATGCAGCATCTCAGCCTAATCCTACTAATACAGACATGAACATAACTGAATAACTGCATTCGACCGTTGATCACTGTTCCCAAAATTACTGCCCCCAAAACTGAATCTGATACCCGTAGATATAACTGATTCCGAAAATACTGGCTGATGCCCGCAGGACCTTGATACCCAGAAACACTGAACTGGTGCCCGCAGGCCTGATGTCCAAACTTGTAAACTGATACATGCATTCTTGTAAAGACGCACTCTAAAAGCACATAACAAGAAAATGAGAGCCAAAACACCCCTATGTTGGGGTAGGGTTTTCCCTGTCCTATTTTGTCAGGAGCTAGGGTTTTACTACGCACGCAGCGGATTCAAACAACCTATAAATGGGTAAGCAACCTATCCTAGTTTGGAATGGTCACTATGGATCCGAATATGCACTAGGTCGAATGGTCAAAAGGGTGCCCCGGTAAAACCGGGGTTTGTGTTCCCATACTGGCAGAGCCCACAACCGGTCAGCCTTATGGTCATGCCTTAACAAGACAAGCCTTCAGCAAACCGTTCAGGAATAGAAAATGGCAAACACGGTGTCCTAGGCGCACCAATGCAAATGCAATATAAAGAAACACATAAGTGTAATCAAAACAAGATATCATGAGTTCGAGTCAAGTTCTCTAACTCCCCAGCAGAGTCGTCAGAAACTGTAGACGTCCCCGAACGCCCCGGGAGAGGAACGAGTCCCCCGTTCCGTTCGATATTGGGCTCACTACAGTTCAGGACTCAAAAGTTGTCACGGTTCTAAGTCTGACCAAAGAGTCTAAATCCAGGAGAAAACAGATTTTTTTTGAAAGAAGTGCCAAACATGGACTGCTTTGCCAGATACAGAGTCGCCACCTAAATGTTTTATTTTGGGAATTTAGGAAACCTGACTCGTTTTGCCTAAGGCTACGTATCCGTCATCACCAAAGTTGCCTTCGGCTCGGGAACTTGGGTACGATTGGGGAAGGTCACTTCGTGGAGCACCCCGCTCGCCCGATCAAAGATCGGCCTCACTACCATGATATCTATTTTTTGAAAACATTATGTGTTCTTATTCGGTTATTAGCCTAGATTTACTATGTGATGCGCACAGCATACTAGTATAGACGGATCGCCTGAATTGGAACAAAAATTTCATGTTTGTTTGTTTGAAAATGGGTTGATGGTGCTACCCGAAAGTAGGCTAAGACGTGGATTTGCCACCCTCGGGTAGGCTTAGAAAACATGATTTTGCCACTATCTAGTGGGCTTAAAAACACAGTGAATGAATTGTTCCAATCCAAATTAACCCAACCTTCACCCACAGGCATTCAAGGCAGTTATATCACTAAGCAATTAGCCTCATGGTAAGCATGCTATTCATGGCAGCACTCACACGCAGTAAGGATGCTAAAGCATAAAACTCACCGAGTACTCCAAGCCAAAACAGAAGCTCATTAGAAATTCATACATGATCCTAACTGTACAGAAATGCCTAATGCAACACATCCAAATGCAACTATAGCAGGCTCGGCTATTCTAAACATGGCATGAGATGCAACAGCTAACAAGTATTCAACTTGGAATTGAAAATTACAATACAGTTAGTATGATGCGCCGAGCCCGTGGCATGCAAAATAGATGAATGAATGCAAACATGCTATCATACTGTATGCTAATTGAAACATCCTAATCTAACCATCATAAGCTGGTAATAAAAGGGAGAAAGACGTGAGGTTGGAAGACATTACATCACACACACACACACCACTATTACAACATTGCCCTCGCGTAGAGGGTCCGAATAAATAATATACAGTCCCGAATGAATACAAAAATCCTAATTAATTTACAAATTAATCTAAGAAAGCTATAAACATGGCATGCAAAGCCAGGGACTGCCTCGACTCTAATGAATGATGTATGTTTGGACTGTCTTGCACGGAAATCCACTGGGATGCCCCAATTAGCCTCTGTTTTATAATATTCTTGGAAAGCGCGCCAGCTCCGGAAGGTTGCTAATTCTTGATTTGTTGCAACAGAGAGCAGGAAAGGGGCATAACAATGTATTTTCACAAAATGTATGCATGGCCTTCGATCCTCGTGCCACCAATCACGCATCTCGATGCATGATGGCCGAGGAGTCGAATTGTGCAACTCAATATAGAATGAATCCATATGAAAACACAACAGGGCCTAGACTCCATCATGGATAATCCGGAGTGTCGGCGACCATGAATTGAGATACGTTCCGTCACTCGAAGTACGAAACGTCCCTCGTTTCCCGTGCTCGGGCTAACTCCTATCCCAAGCACAATGCAATATGCATGACATGCATGAATGCAACTAATATACAACCTAGCATGCACAATGCTATGAGATGGCATACACAATGCGCTAACATGCAACCTAGCATACACAATGCTATGAAATGAAATGGCATACACAATGCAATATGGGCTTACACCAACATGAGTGTACCTCAACCACACTCACATAGGAGGCCATGAGATGAAAATGAGACAACTCGGAATGCGTGCACACATGCACGCAAACCGAGGACCGAACCTAAGGCACGAATGCCACTCTAACAAGACATGGCAAGGCATGGAATATGGTATGCAAACATGCAAATTTCAGTACCAAAATATGATGCAAAATGGCCCCGAATCATGGAAACATGGCACCCGATGCATGGAATGAGACCCGAAATGCAAAACTTGGCATGCGCGATGCCCTATAGCTATACAAAATATGCACTATTTGAACATGAAGTGTGAATACAGATTCAAGGCAGTCCCAAAACAAGCATATTTACAGTTTTAGTCAAGGCCAAACAATAAACACAAATAGGGCTAAGCTAGCATGCAAAAATGACCCCAAAAGAGAGATATTGAAGAAAGTAGCAGCTGCTGGCCCTAAATAGCCAAGAGCCCTTCAACAGAGTTGAAGAGGGGCTCAAAAAATGGTACTTTACAGTTTACAACAAGCCACAAAAACAAACACGAGTATGGCTGAACTATTGTGCAAGAAATGAGCCAAAGGGGAGACAAAGAAGCAAGTGATGGTTTCTGGCCTCAAACACAGGAGGGCCCTTCAACAAAGTTGAAGAAGGGCCAAAAACATGATATTTTACAGTTAATGACCACCCCCAAAACAGTGCACATGCAAGCCTAAAATATTATGCAAAATAAGGCCTAAAAAGAGGCTTAAACACAAAGTGTAAAAGGGGAGTCTCAAACAGCAAAAGTCCCTTGATAAAACATGAAGAGGGGATCAAAATAAGGCCATTTATAGTTCGGACCAAAGCCTAAAAAAATAAGCACAAGGGGCTAACAAATCATGCAAAAATATGGCCAAAAGTGAGATAAAGAGGTAAGTGAAAGATGGAGGCCTCAAACAGTAAAGAGCCCTTCAACAATGTTGAAGAAGTGCTCAAAATAAGCTACTTCACAGTTTAGCTCGGAGCCCATAAATGCCTTAAAACAGGGCTAACATATCATGCAAGAATAGGCCCTAAAAGAGAGGTAAAGAACAAAGGGGGAGAAGAAGACTTCAAAATGAAAAAATTTCTTATTCAAACATGAATATGACCTCAAAATATGATCTTTTTCAGTTTGGATCGAAGTCCAAAAATACTTGCAAGTAAAGCTAAACAATCATGCAAAAAAGTGCAAGTTTAAGGGAAATAGGGACTCACCCTTGAAGAACAACTTTCCAGCAGCTTTTAGTCCAAAAATCTGAGCTTTCAACCTCTTCAAATGTCCTCCAAGGTACTGAAATGAGTAATGGCGGTGATAGGCTAGGGGTTGTAGTGTAAAAATGGTCCAAGAACAAAGGGTTTTGGAGCTTGGAAGAGAGGGAGAGGGAGGTTGTGTGTATAATGCTTCAAACAATTTTTTGTGTCCTTCAAAACAGATCTGGAGGGTCTGGTTTTATAGACACAAGAGGGTGGAAAAGAGGGGGAAAAATGGGGGGGAAATGAAATTCAAATTTCCCCCCAAAATTGGCCTAAAAGGGAGATAAAGGGGGAAGTGATAGTAGGAGATCTCAAACCGAAGAGAGCCCTTAAACAAAGTTGAAGAGGAGCTCAAAATAAGACATTTTATAGTTTATGACAAGCCACGAAAATAAATAGAAGTAGGCCTAAACTATCATGCAAGAAAAGGCCTAAAAGAGGGATAAAGAAGCAAGTGGCAGTAGGAGATCTCAAACAGCAAAAGTTCCTTAATCAAACATGAAAAGGACCTCAAAATATGACTATCTCAAGTTTGGGTTGGAGCCCAAAAATGCAGAATGAAGGTTCGGAAGCCAAAACACGCAGTTCGAGGCCCGAAAGTGGGCTGTTAGGCACCGGAAGTGGTGTCCGACCACGAAGTTGGTCTCTCGGACCACAGTGTCCCTCAAAAGAGAGGAAATAATGTGTATGCCAAAAATCAGAGCGAACAAAGGTGGTTAAGCGGTCCCGAACCGAGGCACACGGCCAACGGCTCCGAAAAATCGGAAACCGGACTCCAAACGGGCAAAATGGCCTACGACCACGAAACGTAGCCTACGGCCACTAAGAGATGATCTACGAGACCTCTCCCTCCCTTCGAGAAGAGAAAACAGAGAAAACATAGCCTGGTTCACAAACCGAGGCAAAGCACAAAAGAGTCCGGAAGTCTGGAGGCAAGGCTCGCAGCCGAGACTCTGAAACCTCTGAACGAGCACGATATGCAACATCACCGAGCGCTCAATCGGTGACGTCTGAGTCTTAAGGTCGGTCAAAAATGGGGTGTCTACAGTTGGTCTACGCCAGTTTACTACAGCTTCAATTTTCTGCGGATCAATAGAAATTCCATCTTTGCTAACAACATGCCCCAAAAACATAACATGATCGAGCCAAAATTCACATTTAGACAGTTTAGCATAAAGTTTCTGTTCTCTTAGGGTCTGTAGGGCAAGTTTCAGATGATGTTCATGTTCTTCTATACTTTCGGAGTAAATCAGTATGTCGTCAATAAATACAACAATAAAGTCATCAAGGTATGGTTTAAAGATTCTGTTCATGGGGTCCATAAATGCCGCAGGTGCATTGGTAACTCCGAAAGGCATAACTAAAAATTCGTAATGTCCATACCTCGTTCGAAAAGCAGTTTTGTCAATGTCCTCTGGTTTAACTTTCAACTGATGGTATCCTGATCTGAGGTCGATTTTAGAGAACACTTGAGCACCCTGTAACTGATCAAATAAGTCATCAATGCACGGTAATGGGTGTTTATTTTTCACAGTTACCTTGTTCAGTTCACGATAGTCAATACACAGTCTCAGTGAGCCGTCTTTCTTTTTTACAAATAAAACAAGAGCGCCCCATGGTGAAATGCTAGGCCTGATGAACTTCTTATCTAGCAGTTCTTGCAATTGCACTTTCAATTCTTTCAGTTCAGTTGGAGCCATTCGGTAAGGAGCTTTCGATACTGGCTGCGTTCTCGGAATCACATCAACAGTAAATTCGATCTCCCTGTCAATCAAATCCCCTGACAGATTATCTGGAAACACATCTGGGAATTCTCTGACTATAGGAATATTGTTCACGTTAGCATCATCATGAGTAGATACAGTCAATACAGAACACAGATAGCCCTTACACCCCTTTCTAATCAATTTAACAGCTTTCACAGATGAAATCAAATACGGGGGAGGTACTACTCCAACCCCATTAAACATAAATTCGGGTAAACCCGGTGGATGGAAAACTACTTGTTTCGTTACACAGTCTATGGTAGCATGGTATTTCGTTAACTAGTCCATTCCCAATATTACGTCAAAATGATCAATGTTCAGAGGCAGTAAGTCAATAAACAAATGTGCATCACCAACAATAATTTCACAAGCAGGGTACATATATGCACAGGTCATAGATTCCCCAATGGGTGATGATACAGCTAACAGATAATTCATGGGTTCTAATGGTCTATTCAGTTTTCGCGAAAAAGCATGCGACACATATGAATGCGTAGACCCCGAATCAATCAGTACATAAGCATTTTGAGTATAAATAGAGAGAATACCTGACACAACGGTCTCGTTATTCTGCACGTCTCCCGGTACTAGGGCGAACACTCGGCCCTGCCTCATGGGCTCTTTCCCGGTAGCTTTGGGGTACGGTTTTGGTGCAATAGTTGATGTTGTTACGCTTGGTGTAGCTTTACTATTGGCGTGTGGAGCAGAGGGGCAATCTTTAACCATGTGGCCCACCTTGCCACACCTGTAGCAGGCTCCAGATATTTTATAACAGATCCCTTTGTGCTTCTTGCCACACTCAAAAAAAGGTGGTATGAAACCACTTCCTTGGCTGGGGCTAGTTGTTGACCCCATATTCTGTTTCTTATTCAATGGGTTATGCTTGCCTTTCTTGAATTTAAAACCCTGTCTTTTACCACGCCATTTAGACGCTGGTGTTTCAGTTTTCAGTGCCTCGATGTTCGATTCAGTCATCAACGCTCGGTCAAGAACATTTACAAAGTTCGGTAGCTTCAAAACATTAATTCTGTCCAGTAATGCAACAATAAGGCCGCCTTCAAACTTTCTGGCCTTCTTGTAGTTAGTCTCCACTATATGTGGTGCATAACGGGCAAGTTCAGTAAATTTTGTCTCATATTCAGCCACCGACATGGTGCCTTGTCTCAGCTGTTCAAATTCAATCACTTTTCTGTCCCTAACACACTGAGGGAAATACTTCTCGAAGAAGGCTCCTTTGAATTGCGCCCAAGTCATAACAGTATTTTCATTACGGATAAGCATCCACCTGCTTCTAGCTTCTTCCTGCAGAGTAAAGGTGGCCAATAGTACTTTATGTGCTTCAGAGCACGGAAAAACCTCAAACAATTTTTCAGTCTCAAGAACCCACGCTTCAGCTTTTAACGGTTCAAGGCCTCCCTGAAAGGACGGCGGTTTCATTTTGTTGAACTTATGGGTGAGAGCAATTATGTCCCCATCATTAACATTGGCATTCTGTTCTGGCTGTACCGGAGGAGGAGGTGGGGGCTGTTGATTCTGTTGTTGGTCCAGTCTTTCAGTTATTAGTTCCATCATTCTTTCCAGTCTTGCCATTCTTGCCTTAGAGGATGAGGTTTCAGATTCATTTGCAGTTCTCGCATTATCGATTTCACAATAGGCAGTTATAACAATTATCAACATAGGCAGTCTTTCATTTAAACAGATTAACACATTAGCATATATTCAGTCATGTCATAGCCACACACTTATCATGCTCATATGGTGCCCTATTTACTTTTCTAAGACACCCTATAGCTCATTTGGACACGTGTGTACGGTATAACTCGTGGTAAGTATTGATCTGATACCACTCTGTCACGACCCAAACCCGCCCCTATGGGTTTAGCACCATAACCGGCCAGTAATCCAAGATTACCGAAGGCCTGCTTAACAGTAGTACAGTAAGACAGAGTACAGGGGCTAGCGGAAGCCAATACAGTAAATAAACAGTGTCCAATGAGCTGTGACAGTCTGTATGCAAAAAGACTTCATTCAAATATATACAGTCAGACAAAACAGTATGTACATATATACATTCATTCAGTTCAGGGACCTAATCCCTATTAAACAGTACAGTACAGTAAACAGTCTATACAGTTATGCAAAACAGATACAGAGACAGACGGGGAAATTAAAAACACCCCTAAGCCGTAGCTTGACAGGCTCGGAACCTCGCATTGAGGCACATAGGTTGGCTCGACAAAACTGGAGTTTACCCCGACGCTCCTAGCTGCGGTCTGGTGCCTGGACACCTACATATATATATGAGCAGTGAGCTAATGCCCAGTGAATAACGCAATGCGTAAAGGGGTTAAGAATGAATGTCCTTACAGTAAGGAAAACAGTTCATTAAATCAGTATTTCAGTCGTTCAGTCGATACAGTCATATGTGGTACATCCATTAGCATAACAGTACAGTTAACAGTAGGTCTTAAAAGACCGAACAGTAAATGATGGCCATCAGTCAGTAACAGTAGTGGTTCCCACGAGGGAACCGACAGAGATCTCTGTAACAGTAACAGTAAACAGTAGTTGCTAAGGATGCCACAATACAGTTCAGAATATCGGACATACATTCATTCAATTAACAGTAACAGTTCAGAAAGCAGTACAGTTCAATTGTTCAAAAGGTAATCATTTTGAACATATCTTTACACAGTTGTTACTCACAGAGTTCTGGGCTACTGTAAAGCTAGAGCGCGTCCCCAGTCGCCAACCCTACACAGTTACAAATTGAACACACACTAAGCTACACAGTTGAGAAAATAATAACTTAATCCCTAATTTGCCTCGGTGTGTTCTACATCTATGTCCTCATTGAGATGCCTTAAACTAGGCCTAAGAATGCCTAGGATGAGATGAGGATGCAAAGATGCACTTTAAAAGTATTTTCAGACTTTTCAGAAAACAGGGGTCACGCTCGAGCGTAGGTTACTCCGCTCGAGCGGACATACAGACAAAGGTTTTCGCTCGAGCGTAGACTTACCCGCTTGAGCGTTCTGCAAAACAGTTAAAAGTGCTGGATAGGTGAAAATCACGCTCGATTGGGCGCTCGACACCCGCTCGAGCATAAGACACAATGTCCCGCTCGAGCGTCAATTATTCCGCTCGAGCGGACTTCAAAACAGAACAAAATGCTGGGAGCACAATTTCCACGCTCGAGCGCCAGTCACCCCGCTCGAGCGTGAGTCCAAATTCTAGAAATTTCAGATTTGAACCTCAAGCTCAAAACCAAGTTTTAAACCATAAATTTCGATCCTCTTAGGCCAATTTTCCAGAAAACACATCAAAACTCATACTTTAACATGATTCAAAGCTCAATTTGTAAAATCAAAGCCCAAGGGTGTTTCAAATAAATCCAATTCAAACCAATTTCCATGAATATGAAGAACATGCAAACATGCATGAATTTAAATCATTTCAAAGCTTCAATTTGATGCTCTAAGGAGCCAATTGTTCCAAAACTAAGATCAAAACATAGACTTAACATAACCATGAGCATGCATGAGACAAATCTCCATGGAATCAACTCAAAATCAACAATTCAAACATGCATGCATGGAATGAGCTCCAATTCAACATTAATGAACCAATTCTTGACTTAATTCTTTAATTAGACATGAACCATGCAAGAATCAATTTAAACACAATAATGAGGGGTTGAATTTCCTTACCTAGGTCTTCAATTACAAGAGTAGAAGTCCAATTAAGCAAATCTCCTACAAATTCTCCAAGTCTCCGAGCTAGACTCTCACTTGAACTCAATTCCCTCACTCTCACTCTCTTGGTCGGTTGTGTGCAAGAAATGGAAGAAGAAATGTTTCGTTTACAAGTCTCACAATGTGTAAGATAGTGGCCACTAGTAGGGCAAGGTTGTAATTAAGTCGAAGTTGTGCAATTTAACTTCATTTAATCTAATTTAATCATACCAAATCAATTTTCAGATAAATATGCCATAAAATCCTATAAATTCTAACTAACACAGAACATTAATCAATTTCAGATTCGGCCGCCGATAAGGCCTTCAATTCGCCATTTAACCATAAAAACAGGAACAGATCAATTAACAATCAACAGATAGGAAATGCATTTAAACAGATACAGTCAATCAATCAGTTTCAGATTTCAGTCAGTCAGTTCAGTATTTCAATCAGTTCAATTACTTCAGTTATCAATCACAATCAGTCTCAGTTTAGTAGTAATCGATAGTTAATTAGTAAATAGTGACGAGGGTTGTTACACACCATCAAACCATTTTCAAATAAACAAACATGACATGTTTCGTTCCAATTTAGGTGACTTAGTCTATACTTGTTTGCTGTCCGCATCACGTAGTAAATCTAGGCTAATAACCGGAATAAGAACGCATAATATTTTCAAAACTAGATATCATGGTTAGTAGAGGCCGATCTTCGGATCGGGCGAGAGGGAGTGCTCATAGCTGACCTTCCCCAATCGTACCCAAGTTCCCGAGCCGAGGCAATTTTGGTGATAACGGACACGTGGCCTTAGGCAAACGAGTCAGGGTTTTCTAAATTCCCCCAAAATAAAATATGTAGGTGCCAACTCTGTATTTGGCAAAGCAGTCCATGTTTGGCACTTCTTTACAAAAATCCGTTTTCCAAAACGATTTGCCGGATTTGGACTCTTTGGTGATTTATCAATCTCACATTGCACATTGTGAGATCAGATTAAAAACCGACACAAATCGAGTCTGAACTGTAGCATGAGGCCCGAGGGCGCGTCTACAGTTTCTGGCGACTCTGTTGGGGATTTAGAGAACTTGACTCGAACTCATGATATCTTGTTTTGACTACACTTATGTGTTTCTTTGCATTGCATTTGCATTGGTGCGCCTAGGACACCGTGTTTGCCATCTACTATTCCTGAGCGGTTAGCTGAGGCTGCGTGCCATAAGGTTGACCGGTTATGAGCTCTACCAGTATGGAAACACAAACCCCGGTTTTACCGGGGCACCCTTTTCGACCATTCGACATAGTGCATATTCGGAATCCATAGTGACCATTCCAAGCTAGGACAGGTTGCTTACCCGATAAGTTGTTTGAAACCGCTGCGTGCGTAGTGAAACCCTAGCTCCTGACAAAATAGGATAGGGAAACCCTACCCCAACATAGGGGTGTTTTGGCTCTCACTTGCTTGTTATGTGCTTTTAGAGTGCGTCTCTACAGGAATGCATGTATCAGTTTGCAAGTCTGGGTATCAGGCCTGAGGGCATCAGTATTTGAGGAATCAGTTTTACTTTAGGGTAGCAATTTATAGGCAAAATTTTGGGGTAGAATTCAGTAGAGGGCACAGTCATCTTGTTATCCTCATATTTGTTTTGGCGAAATTGGGCTGAGATGCTCTTTGTTTTCTCTTTTGCTAGGGGTAGTCCTGGAATCATAGCTTCAGAAGGCTCCAATATCCCCCGAGTATACCGGACTTGTGTTAATAGACTTTGTCAGGTCAGAAACTCAATTCAAAAGCAATCAGAGCCAGAGAAGGCTAGTCAGGCGCAGACCACCAGTGCAGCAGCTACCAAATCAGTGGTCTTAGAGTAGTCGGGTTGAGATTTCCGAGCCTACTGTAGAGACAGATATACCGGTAGTTCAGTCAGATCAGGGCAGTATGGCAGGAATGGAGGAAATGATACGTCAACTCCAAGAGAGCATGAAAACCATGTAGCAGGATGCTGCTCGTCAAACAAAATTTGCCGAACAGCAGGCTGCGATCATGGCCCAACAGGCAGAGCTAATCACCAGGTTACAACAGCAAGCCTGAGCATCTGCTTCGCACCAAGCTCCTCCTCCACCAGTAGATCCAATACCCGAGGAGACGCCAAATGTCTAGGAAGGTACGAGCATTCCGACAGGGCCGGCTTCGCCCCCAATTTTACCCCAGTTGTCTAAAGCACCAATCAACCTACCGGACTCTTCCTTTGAGTTTGAGGTAGACCATACGGTGTTGAAGTTGAGCAAGCTTGAAAAGTTGTTCAAGAAATCCCAAGGGGTAAAGTTCATCTCGAACATTGAGGACGGGTACACCGACGCAGCTGTGACACTGCCAGATAGGTTCAAGATACCACAAATTGACTGCTTTGACAGATCTGGGAATCCCATGGTACATCTATGGTTGTTCTCAGACATACTACGGCCAATGGGCCTCACCAGACTACAGAAGATTTCATTATTTGGCCGGACCCTGTCGGGTGTGGCGGCCATCTAGTACATAAAATTAGAAGATGATGTCAAGAGGAATTGGGATGAGATGGTCGAGGCCTTCGTTGCACAATACTCGTATAACACGCAAATCAAGATTACGACCCGTGATCTTGAGACGACGAGGCAGGAGCCTAAGGAGAGTTTCTCAGAATTCGTGGCCCGCTGGAGGGCCAAAGCCTCAATGATGACCATTAGGCCAACAGATAAGGATCAAATACGAATGGTTGTGCGCAACCTCCAGCCCAAACTAATGCAGAAAATGATCGTGCCCCCCTTCCCTACCTTTTTAGATTTACATGAGATGGGGGTACAGATCGAGGATGCCATGAAGCAGGGCCTTATTGACCAAGAGAAGGAGCAGCCTAGGCGGGCGTTTTCCCGCAGTTCAAATGCGACCATTAGCGATGATGCAGCTGCAAGATCTTCTGAAGTGGGCATGGTTACTGCCACCACATCAAAAATAGCTACCCCATTCATCAGTGCGTCCGGAAGTAGCTCACAAAAAACCAAATATCCGCCTCGAGTCAAGAGGGTTTTTACCCCACTTTATATGCCTTTGTCAAAGGCTCTAGAGGCCTTACTCCGAAAAGGATATCTAAAACCGTTGGAACAACGACCTCTACCTGATCCTCTCCCTCCAAAGCACGACCAGACTAAGTACTGCGCCTACCATCAACAAACCGATCATGACAGTGATAGTTGCTTTCGTCTGCGCCATAATGTACATGATCTGTTTGACAACAAGGTCATCGCCGCACCAGCTCAGCAAAGTCTATCGCCACTGGATCAGTGAACTTGGGGAATAGTGCGAATATGTGATCAGGGGATAAACCACCTGCGGGTGGCACTCAGTTTACTCCAGATGTGGCGTGTGGCACGCACTGTTTTGAGCATTTGCAAATGCTGATTTTTGTAGCTTCTGACTTGGGTGTTGAGTCAGTTCTGTGGTTTTGTTTTGAGTCTGTCTCTTTGTTCTGAGTCAGTCTTTTTTATTAAGGGTCTGTCTTGTTGTATCGAGTTAGTCCTGTTGTATACAAGTCGGGTGATTCCGGGGGTGTTACTTCGGATATCACTATTTTGTTTTGTGTTTGTCCTTTTGTTTTCTTTTGAGTCTATTTCTGCCGGGGAGCCAGTTGTGCCAACAGATTTTGAATGAAACAGCAGTGATTTTCACACTCTTGTGTTTGCTTCTACCTTGCGTCAGCTGTGCCAGAAAGTTTGAATAAAGCGGCAGTACTTTTCACCTGCTCTTCTGTGCCTTGAAATTGTTGCATTGACCTAAGTTTTTCAAAACTTTTTGAACACTCCAGTGAAAACAAAGAGGGAGGAATTCCTCGGGTTTTGTAAAGTTTGATAAATTGAGAGAAAGAGAGGCATGCTAAGCCCTTAATGAATGAAATCATGTTTGTTAATATGAGTACTGAGAAGGACCCTGGCTTGATCCAGATTGGTTCCACACTATCTTCAACGCGAGCGATTTGTCGCTTTCTTAAAAAATTTCAAAAAATATTTTGCGCGGTCCCGCGAAGACTTGTGCGGAATCGCTCTTGAGATTGTGCAGCCTAGGATCGCTCTCAGCCTCAAGATTCAACCCCTTTGCTCTCAAAACCTTGAACTTGGGATCAAAATGATCAATGGTCAACCATCAATGTGAGGCCTGTGGCTAGATTTAAAGCAGCCCTCGAACAAGAGGCACCAAAGTCAGATCAAGAAGATCGGTTGTGATCAAAGGAAGCTTGCAAAGCTCAATCAAAAGCACCCCTCGAACTAGGGGCAAAAGAATTTCAAATGTGCTCGAAGAGTCAAAGATGAAGAACGGCAAGAATGCCAAATCCCAGAATGGAGGAAAGAAGAAAGCATTGCTAAAGAACAACTGAGTTCCTATCCACAACACTTGGGGCAAATTCACCCCCCAGATGGACGTCTACATCATCAGCGAACAGCGACCACTTTCCTGGATTCAGATGGCTTCGAGATCTCAAAACCATTTGACATGGACAAAGCTACACTTTTACCCTTGAGAGGCTCGTTGGGCCGAAAACCCGAAAGAGCGACCCAGGCAAAAGTTAGAGCAAGAAAAAGAAGAAAAAGAACAAAGAACAAAAAATGCAAAGAACAAAAAAGAAATGAAGAAAAAAAAATGAAAGATTCTGAAAAAGAATGAACAAAGAAAAGAAGAAATGAAAAGAATTAAAAAGAAAAGAAAAACAAAGCTCGCAAGGTTAAAAACCCGGAAGGGCGGCCTTGGCAAAAGTTAGAGCGTAAAAGGTGAGGGTCAATACACGAGGGAACCTAAACCTAAACTACGTATGGCTTGATTCCCATGTTTGGGATATGTAGGCAACTTCATCTTGAAGTCCAGCCACAAACACTTCGAATTCGACTATGTCCATGTGATGGTTCTGGTCATCTTTGTCTTCTCTATATCCGAGAATTTGGTTGTGTTCGTCACTCTGAGGATTGATTGCAGTGTGCCACGGCGCCATCCAAACAAGGGGCAACTTTCCGTTGCCATTCAATGCACTGCGATGCCGTTCAAACAAGGGGTAACTTTTTGTTGCCATACAACTCTCTTCGAGCAAGGGGCAATTTTCCTCCAGATCCGAGGTTGTGCATCTCAAGAGTAGGTTCCGTGCTTGTTGAGCATTGACCGTTTGCAAAAATAGTTTTTGAGAATTTTTACTGAGGTTGACTAATTTTCTCGAAAATTATTTCATTTTTTCCAAAACTGAACCTTTTTCTTGGAATCAAAAAATGAAAATTTTCAGTGCTCATAACCTAACTTGCATGATTTTAAATCAAAAAGTTGAACAAGCATGTTAATCAAACTCTTATGCTGATCAAAATTGTTTTAGTAGAAAACCAAAACAAAAAATGGTCAAAATGATGAACTAGGGGCACAGTTGAGTCAGGCTTCCTGTCTTTTCCCTGTTGTCAATGTATTTGGCAGAAAGGGCACCATACTTGCCAAGAAGGGCAGTCTACCTGCCAGAAAGGGCACAGCTGAAGCGGTCAGTAAAGGGCAGAAAGCTCTCACATCCTTCAAGCAACGAGGTATCAAGCCAAGTGCGAAGCACAAACTGGAATGGGGTAAGACATTCCACTCCACCATCTGGATAGATCTGATCACATCCAAACTCCCCGGCAGAGCATCGTCAACCGATGTCAGCTGTAGATTTGCTACACACCCAGTTGTAGCGCAACCCGTCTGTGGGAAAAACTCACTGGCTGTGAGCGAAAGAAAAAGAATCTAGCAGCAAGCTAGGGACAAGAGCCCGTAATTTCTTGTTTATCCATCAACCACCTAGGGGAGGGATAAAAAATGAGAGATTGAAGAATAGAGAGATGTGCGCTGAGAGAAAAAGTGAGGAAAAGGGCTTTTTCAGAAAAACCTAGCTTGAAAGCCAAGTGATGTGAGAATCACAAATAAGAAAGGGTGGGGAATGATACCCGAAAAAACTGGCTCCTCGTGCACTGAGAGGTCTCTTGTCATTGGAACACGTCTGTGTGTCATGTCAGTCATTTTGTTTGTCTCGATTCTTGTTTTGAGTCATTTCAAGTGTCTGTGTTTGTGTGTAGGTCGTCTTACCTTGTCTTTCTCTTTGTTGTTGAGTCGTGGTGTGCTGTGTTCAGTCGTAGGCTCAATACCTAGTTGAGAACTTATTCTCACTCTCAATTTTGAAAAATCGTTTTGTGCTCAGAGTGCCGTGTCGTTCTCCACATTTGTGTAAAATAAGATTTTGTTCTTTCAAAACCGCAGGGTTCAACCCGGGTCATATGGGAACAGTAAAACCAGGATCTATCTGATGCTATATAGGTTCCAGACTGCAAAGCAAAAGAAAAGAGGAAAAATGTCGGGTATCTGAGTTTGTTTCAACTTCAGTAAGTTCCGAGATTACATTCCGTGTGTACGCCTTCAGGTCTTGCCAATGCTCCGAAGTATGAGTGTGCCTCTACCTCAAGCTCAAGATCAAGTCTGCTTCAAGCCAGAATGGCGATTAAAAGTGCTCTCCCTGAGTACCATTCCCTGCCAGAGGCATCTTGGCTGTGTTCGCGATGAGTTCCTAGGAGACCAACTGCGACGGTGGAAACTAGAGTTCGAATGGCTGTTGCCTAGAACGCAAAGGTTCGGGATTTTCGAGACTAAAGTCTGGTTTAAATACCCAGAGGCGTGTCCTCGGCTTGAAATATGTATGGAAGCCCCATAGGTTGAGATAGCGTGTATGCACCTCAATTCTGGATACTGAACCAACCTAGTATGTCACACCGTTGGAGAATAGGAAAAGTTATGAATATGATCAGGAAGAAAGGCAGCATCCAAAGTGTTCTATATGAAGAACCCTTGTCAGTATTCCAGTGCCTTTGTACTGTCAGT
Source organism: Camellia sinensis (assembly GCF_004153795.1). Lineage (NCBI taxonomy): Eukaryota > Viridiplantae > Streptophyta > Magnoliopsida > Ericales > Theaceae > Camellia > Camellia sinensis. The sequence goes on from NW_021028519.1 coordinate 62,746, forward strand.
TGAAGGTAAGTGTTCGAAGAGCACGAAGGGAGATCCCCGTCAGAGTAGAGCGGTTCATCGCCACTCACCCCATGAGGTGCTTTCTAAAGCACCGCTTTGTCCATTTATTGCTTTCCTTAAGCATCATGCATTGTAATGCATTATACCTATCTCGTCTCTTTCCCGTTCATGCACGATATTGTCTGTACGATTCATTCAAAGAAGTTCCATTTAAGATCATTTATTTAGTGTATCAATCACACCTCATTCACCCTTAGTGTATCTATCACACTTTCTTCATTTACTTTAGTGTATCAATCACACTTCATTTACTTTTGTGTATCCATCACACTTCATTTACTTTAGTGTATCAATCACACTTCATTCACTTAGTGTATCAATTACACTCTCATTCATTTAGTGTATCAATCACACTTCATTCACTTAGGGTATCAATTACACTCTCATTTATTAGTGTATCAATCACACTTCATTCACTTAGTGTATCAATTACACTCTCATTTATTTAGTGTATCAATCACACTTCATTCACTTAGTGTATCAATTACACTCTCATTCATTTAGTGTATCAATCACACTTCACTTCATTCGCTTAGTGTATCAATTACACTCTCATTCATTTAGTGTATCAATCACACTTCATTCGCTTAGTATATCAATTACGTTTCATTCATTTTGTGTATCTATCACATACATTCTCACTTTTGTGTATCTATCACACACATTCTCATTTTGTGTATCTATCACGCACATATTCATTTTTCTGTATCTATCACACACATTCTCATTTTGTGTATCCATCACACATTTTATTTACTTTAGTGTATCCATCACACACTTCATTTACTTTAGTGTATCCATCACACACGTCATTTACTTTAGTGTATCCATCACACTTCATTATCTTTAGTATATCAATCATACTTTGTTTACTAAGTGCATCTATCACACTTCGTGTTCACATTTAGTATATCAATCATACTTGTTCACTAAGTGCAACTATCACACTTCGTGTTCACATTTAGTATATCAATCATACTTGTTCACTAAGTGCATGTATCACACTTCGTGTTCACCTTTAGTATATCTATCATACTTGTTCACTAAGTGCATCTATCACACTTCGTGTTCACCTTTAGTATATTCATCATACTTGTTCACTAAGTGCATATATCACATTTCGTGTTCAGCTTTAGTATATCCATCATACTTGTTCACTAAGTGCATCTATCACACTTCATGTTCACATTTAGTATATCAATCATACTTGTTCACTAAGTGCATCTATCACACTTCGTGTTCACATTTAGTATATCAATCATACTTTGTTCACTAAGTGCATCTATCATACTTTGTGTTCACCTTTAGTGTATCCATCACACTTGTTCACTTAGTGCATCGATCACACTTCGTGTTCACCTATTGTATATCCATCACACTTGTTCACTTAGTGCATCTATCACACTTTGTGTTTGCCTTTTATGTATCCATCACACTTTGCTCATGTCATTCATTTAGTGTATCAATCACACTTTGTTCATATAGTGTATCTATCACACACTCGCTTTGTACCTATCACACTGTGCTCACCACACTCGCTTAGTGTATCTATCACGCGCTCAGCTACTGTATCTATCACATTTTGCTTCATATAGTGTATCTATCACATGCTCACTTTGTGTATCTATCATACATTCGCTTTTTGTGTCCATCACACTATGCTCACCACATTCACTTTGTGTATCAATCACACACTCTCGCTTTGTGTATCTATCATACCTTGTTCACGTAGTGTATCTATCACACTTTGTGTTCACCTTTTTTGTGTATCCATCACACTACATCCGCTTTGTGTATCTACCACACATGCTCACTTTGTGTATCTATCACACGTTCGCTTTGTGTATCTATCACACATGCACACTGTATTCGCAGTGAGAATTACAGTAATTCGCTTACACCCTTTCTGCATTGTAATGTAGCTTGGTTTCTACTTGCTTAAAACTGTTGCATTGTTATGCTTCGTTATAGTTTTCTTTGCATGATCATAAGTTATGCTCGGCTTTGTGCGTTGTTCTTGCATTTTGCCCCTGCCTTCGAGCGCATATCTTTATCTGTAGCTTGTATGCTTTGTCTAAGTCTTCGGCCTTGTCAAAAATGGGTCATCTCTAGGCTTTGACACTCACTCCCGTCATTGTTATGACTTTCGAGTTCTGTCAAAGAGAGGTAACTATAGACACTCCATTTTTGACCGTCCTCAAGACTTAGACGTCATCATTTGAACACTCGATGATCATTCATGTTCGTGTTAGTTTTGAGTTCCCGGAGGTCTCGGTCCCGCAACTTGCCTCAAGATCTCTTAACTTGCCTGTTCTGTGCTTGATTTTGAACCAAGGACTTGTGTTTTGTACTTCTGAGGGTGGGAAGAGGCATGTTAGCCGTCCTTGAAACCCACCGGCCGTGGCATGATGCCCCCAGCCTTGCCATTTTGCTACCGACCAAATGTTTGGTCAGTCGACACTTGTGTTGGTGTATTGGCTCTTTCTGTGGGTCGACCGACCATTTATTTGGCCGATTGACTCCTTTTCTGGCCGATACCTCCTTTTTGCCTCTTTGAGGCATGGTGCATGCCAACTGTGCCAGCTGGAGTGCACGGACTTGTCGTCCATACAGCTGTATGAAGGAATTTGCACCCTTTGCACCCTTTTGGTCTAGCTTCTTGGGGAAGCTTGGACCTTTGTCTTAGCTTCCTCAAGAAGCTTGGACACCTGTCTCAGCTTCCTAAGGAAGCCTTGGCCCCTTTGCCTTAGCTTCTTTAGGAAGCCTTAACCCCTTTTGATAGTTTCTCTTGGAAGCTTAAGCCTCCATCTTGCTCTATATAAGGAGACCTTCCCCCTCCTTTGTGAGATTGAACAAAAAAACCAGATCTAATACATATATATCTGATATATACACCTTCTCTCTCTATATCTCCCTCTCTCTCTTCATTTGTGTGTGTTAGAGAGCCAAAAAATGTAGTTTGTTCTTAGTTTTGCACTAGAACACCTACTATTACGCCATACTTCGACTTGGGAGGTGTTGAGAGGTTGTTCTTGGAGTTTTGAGCTGGTTTTGATCATAAGGAAAAGGCTGAGGTTGCTGTTCTTCAAGTGTTCTTCAAGGGTAACACTATTTGTTTTATATTCCCCAATCTTGCACTAGTTTTTAACCCACTTTGCATGCTGTTTTAGACTTTGTGTATAACTTGAAAAAGTCTTGTATTTGCATGCTTAAGATCTTTCATTAAGGTCATTTTGTTGTTTGGGGTCGACCTCCCCCTCTTAGGCTTTGTTTGGCTCTTTTTGTGCTCTCTTTGTTAAGCTTTGAATGCTATTGTGTTTTGGCCTTCTCACCACTGAAATCCAGTGGATTTTTAGTGGTGATGAAGAGGGTTTGAGGTCTTGCATAGGGGAGGGACACCCCTCTCCCTTTGTCTCTCTTTTGTTTGCATTTTTGGCTCATAAGGGTAGCATGCATGCTTAGTTGCTTTTGGCTTCGTTTCAAAGGGTTTTGGGTGTTATTGGGTCATATTACTTCTCTGTTTTTGGTCGGATTTATGCCCCTTTGCATGCATAATATACTTGCTTTGCATTCCTCCTATTTGCCTAGAAATGCATCTTGCCTTTAAGACCATCATGCATGCATGTTCTTGCCTAACTTTGTGAAGTTCTTGGTCATATTTCATCATGCTTGAGGTCTCTTAGGCACTGATTTGATCATATTTGCCATGTTTGGTATAACCTCTTTGCATTTTGGCTTGTGAGTCTTTAGTGTGTGAGTCATGAGCATGCTTGAGTCGGGTTGTTTTAGTGATTTGGAATCATTTCTCATGCCATTTCAGTCCCTAATCCATGCTTGTATGCTTGCATTCATCATCCCTTTCATGCCTTGAAGTGTTGTTCTTTTATGCCTTGAAATAGGTCTTAAATGCATGCCTCTTGGTTTGTGTCTCTTAGCTGCCATATCAATGGGTTTTGGAGGTCCTTTTGGCATGCTAAAACTTTGTTTTGTATTGAAAAGTTCATGCCATGTTTGCTTGGGGTAGGTGTTGAGTAATGCCCTCTTTCGTGCCCTTAAATGCCTTCTATCTTACACCCATCCCCTAGCATGTTTTGGCATCATTCTTCGCATGCTTTTCAAAGTTTAACATGAGCGTTTAATGTCCATGTATATCACCTTTGAGTGTTCTTGAGAGTAGCCTTCCATGCTTGGGTTTTTGGCTCATTGGTGTGCATGTTTGCATGAGCACTTGTCCATCATTTTTGGCACTTTTGGCCACTGTTTTGGGGTGTGGCTGGGGCCTCCCATTTCAGTTTAAGACCACCCTTGTATATAGTTGCATACTTAGCATGTTACATATTGCATTCCATTAGTTGCATGCTTGCATTATGTCTTGTTTGCATGTTTGCATATTGTTTAGTTAGTTGCATCACATAGTCTTGTTGCATGCTTGATATGTTCATGAATAGGTAGCATGGCATTGCATTAGGTGCATTACTTTGCATTGTATATGGCATACGTCGCATTACATTTTGCTTGGTTTGGGGTGTCAAACCAAGTATGAGGATTGAGAAGTGTTCGTACTTGAAGTGACGAAACACGTTTCAATCCTCGGTCGCCAATGCCCTTGATCTCAACATGATAGGGCATTGGCACTCATTTGTTTTGTTGCATGCATTTACATTGTTGGCAAACTTGGTGTCTTAGGCCATCATGCATTGGAATGCGTGATTGGTGGCTCGAGTACCAAGGGCCACACTCCCTTGAATCCATAACATGGTTGGAAGAGTGGCCATGCACACATTTGCTTGAAATTTCCATGCCATACACTGCTTGCCCTCTGCTGCTGTCAACTGCAGGATTCTGCAGGAATAAATGGCCGACCGGCCATCTCTAGTACCGACCGGCCAGCAGTGTCCAGCCAATGACACCATCTTTGGTCGATAAGCCTGTTCCCATGGCCAATGACCTTTTGTTCTGGCCGGTGTCACTCCACAGCACTCAGAAGGAAGCTCAAGGCAGTTCTGGGGACTTTCATAATTTTCAGAGGGGTGAGGCAATGTAAACAGAGGCAACAGTGGCATGGTACCGGGTTTTTGGACAAGGCAGATCGAGCATGCATCATCCACGCATCCCGAGGCAGGGCTGCGACCACCTTCCTTCTGTATTTAATTTGTTAAATAATTAGAAGTTCTGTAATAATTAATTTAGTAGTATTCCTTTGGTTGTGTAATATTTATTCGGACCCTCCGAGCGAGGGCAATTGTGTAATAATTGTGTGTGAGTGTGTGTATGTTTTCCAATCCCCACTTCTTTCTTCCCTTTTATTTACTAGCTTTTGATGGTTAGTATTAGGACATATTTAAATTAGCATACCTTATGTTATGCATGCGTGCATTCATACATTTGTCTTGCATGCACCAGGCTCGACGCATCATGCTAACTGGATTGTATTTCAATTCCAAATTGAATACGTGTTATCTGTTGCATTTCACATGCCATGTTTAGGATAGCCGAGCCTGTCTAGATTGCATCTTTGCATGTGTTGCATTAGCCATTTTAAATATGAACTAGGATCATGCATATGATTACTAACTAGTTTCTGTTTTGGCTTGGAGTACTCGGTAAGCATTTATGTTTTAGCATCCTTGCATGAGTGTAAGTGTTGCCATGATAGCTTGCTTACCATGAGGCTATATGCTTACATGTTATAACTGCCTGAATGCCTGTGGGTGAAGGTTGGGTTTAGTTAAATTGGAACAATGCATTGAATACAAGTTTTAAGCCCACTTGAGAGTGGCAAAATTATATTTTCTAAGCCCACTTGAGAGTGGCAAATTTCATGTCTTAAGCCTACTTGCGGGTAGCACCATCAAACCATTTTCAAATAAACAAACATGACATGTTTCGTTTCAATTTAGGCAACTTAGTCTATACTTGTTTGATGTGCGCATCACGTAGTAAATCTAGGCTAATAACCGGAATAAGAACGCATAATGTTTTCAAAACTAGATATCATGGTTAGTAGAGGCCGATCTTCGGATCGGGCGAGAGGGAGTGCTCATAGCTGACCTTCTCCAATCGTACCCAAGTTCCCGAGCCGAGGCAACTTTGGTGATGACGGACACGTGGCCTTAGGCAAATGAGTCAGGGTTTCCTAAATTCTCCCAAAATAAAATATTTAGGAAGCGACTCTGTATCTGGCAAAGCAGCCCATGTTTGGCACTTCTTTACAAAAATCTGTTTTCCAAAACAATTTGCCGGATTTGGACTCTTTGGTGATTTATGAATCTCACATTGCACATTGTGAGATCAGATTAAGAATCGACACAAATCGAGTCCGAACTGTAGCATGAGACCCGAGGGCGCGTCTACAACTTGATATGAAGAATATGAATTACATTTAAATTCGGACAAATATGAAAATTTATTGTAATTTGTATTTGAGAGTCAAATATTAGTTTGATTTTGATTTAATTTTATACATGCAAATATTTTTGAAAAGGCCTTATAGATTCAATTTTAAGTTTCATAAAACAAAGAAAGAATTGAAAGATGATTTTTAAGCGTGATAGCCAAAGTCAAAATTTGAATTAAAATCATGGATGGAATTTTGAAGTATAAGTAGAATTAACTTTAAGTATATTTAATTGGGAATGTTTTTGTATGTTCGAGTAAGTCATGCATAAATTTCGAGCCTTGATAATGTGTTTTGAAGTTTAAACAACATTTTGAAAAACTCAGAATTTGTCACCATCGCTCGAGTGAAGAAGTTGTTGCTCGAACGTAGAATGCAAGCAACTAGTATTTTTGCAGACCAAGGGGTCCGCTCGAGCAACTAATGTTGCGCTTGAGCGAAGAGTTCTGTTTCAGAAAATTTGAAAAGTTGTTTTATATTTTGAATTTTCATTCTCTTTCACTTCCAAGCATTTTAAACATGATTTATAGCTTATTGAAGATTAATAAGCCAACAATCAACATAACTTAGTTGGTTAAAGAATACGTCATTAACTTAGTAGTAATTGATTAAGAAACTAAGTAACAAATTGGTTTATTCAGAAAAGAATGATTTAGTAATGAAAGAATGTGTGAGATGAGAACCCGATTCATTTGACTAAAAAAGAATAAGCATAGTAGACCTTTAGATTATTTAGACAGAAGACAGGAAAAGTCAAGTTTGATCAAGGAAATTGATATTATGTTTCAATGTGTATATGTTATGTATTTGTGTAGGTCACACGCTATTGTCTACTTGATCTGTCTGATCTGCTTCTGCAGCTATTTGTAAGTAATAACTTAGTAAAGCTATGTTCAACTTTACTTATTTTCTGTATATGAAATAAGATATGTTCTATGAAATGTTATGTTTGTACTATGAATGATTGTTCAATTTTGATAAGTATTTAGGGCTTAAGTAAGTTATATGTTCCCGGTTCAGAGGTTCCTTAAGGAACTGACAAGTTTTTTGTGCCCAGCCGGAGGTTCCTTTATGGAACTGATAAGTTATTCGTACCCGGTCTGAAGGTTCCTTTATGGAACTGACAAGTTATCCGTACCCAGCCGGAGGTTCCTTTATGGAACTGACAAGTATGATCTTCGATGTCCCGTATGTGATCTGTTAGCTCTAACGGATGTACTATGTGAGATTAAGCATGAACTCTGATTTATGTATGTGGTTTGAATAAAAATATGAATATGAATCTGTTTTTGACTGAAATCTGAATATGCATAAGACTGTTTCTGATAAGAATTTGTTTTTGATATAAACTCTGATTTCTAACTTTGTGATGGACATCATTCATTAAAACCTTTTACCTTGGTATTATTCACTGGGCTCCAACTCACTGTATTATTTATGTACGTAGGTGATCAGGTGCGTGACCAGGCTTAGAGACGTCTGCCTGGAATCTGTTTTTGTCAGCCAACCTATGTGCCTTCCGTAGAGGTTCCGGATATGTCAAGTGGTTATGGCTATGTAATTAAGTTCAAGTTTTGTTTTTTTGTTTGGTTAAACAAGTCTTTGTTATTTTGTAAATAGGGTTGGGTCCCCTTTTTTGTCTAATCTGTATGTATATGATGATGTAGGGATAATGTGTAGATATGTATATAAAAAGTTTAAAATTTTTCTGTCTCATACAAGCTTGCACAGCTCAATGGATGTTGTATATTTGTTATTCGCTTCCGCTAGCCCCTAATATTATGTTAATTTATCTCAGAGGCCTTCGATAATCCTAGGATTACTGGCTGATTACGATACTAAACCTATAGAGGCGGGTTTGGGTCGTGACATAAGTGAACGATTCAAATTATCGAAATAAGACTTGAAGCAAACCCACAAAATCTAACTTAAGGTTTGATAATAAAAAATATATATATAGTAACGCTGTGTTTAGTTGAGGAATTTGGGAAGAGATTCAGAAAAGAAAAGAAAACATGTGTTTAGTTGAAATATAAGTATATTTTATTCATATTTCACTTCTATTTTTCCTTTCCCTTTACAAATATCTTTCTAAATTTTTCAACCAAACATAGCGTACATTGCATGACATTTGCATAACAACACATCTCCTCTAGTGACAGAAAACACAATGGAGGGAAATTCTATTTTCACATTACTCTTAGTGCACATTCCTTTCAGTTCACACAATTAAAAAATTATTTCTCACTGTACACACGGGCACACAATTATTCCAAGTAAATCCATTTATGATGAAAAAAATTGTACAAACACCCACTCAATTATAGAGTTACTCATTCGTAGAAGAAATTCTATCAGATCTTTATTGACCTCCATTGTTGAAACTTCATTTCGTTGGGAAAATTCTTTTAAACCTTGATTGACTTCCCTTGTTGAAAATACCTCCATTATTTAAAGGCAAAACTTCATGAAGATTCAGTGAACTGTGTTAATAGTTCATATAATTTATTTATTTTTCATTTTTTAAGACGTAAAATTAGTAATTAAAATTTTGTATTCAAGTTTTGCTAATATATACTATTTGCATTTTTAGAATTAATTGTTGCTAATAATAGTACACACAGACCCAACTACAAAATTAATCATAGAATCGTGTGCTGCAAAGCTTTTGTTGTTTTTTTTGTGATGAATACTTCTCTAACATTTTTCTTATTTACATGATTTTTTTTTTTAATTTTGTTTTTGTAAAAAGGGAGATACCTTATGATGAAGATCTTATATTTTTATTGAAATCTACAATGATGATGACTTTTATATGTATAATGAAAAATAAAATCAATAAATAACTTTTTTATTTGTATTTAATAGTTGATTTCATGAAGTTAACTATCAAACTAATGTCATTTAATTCGAAATTGATTTACTGAATAAAATAATGCTAAAAAAGAACAATTTTAAGCATAAAAACTTACAAATTTGTTGTCAACTTTGTCGTAATCAATGTCCTTCTCAAAATATGAGTTTTTATCTTTTTAATCTTCCATAACAATTACGAAGGATTCAAATAATAAACTAATGTGAGTTGGGTAAGAACAAATGTAAAAGATGAGTGAAAAATAATGGAGAAACTTATGTCCATAAAACTAAGTTGAGTGAGAAACAATTGAGAATAAAATTAGGGTTTAATTCTAAAGATGTGTACAAAGAGTTCTTTAATTCTAAAAATGTATAATATGAAAATTTCAATTTGAAGTAGGATTGTATACTTTTGTTTATATTAGTAAAATTGTAATACAAAATTTATTCATTAAGTGTGTCTACATAGAGTAAATAATGTGTGGAAATGAGTGCTGTTATTAGCACCCCATCAATTATTTTGGACCCCCATCACTTATAAATTCTGAAACTCTTAAAACAAATTTCTCCCCCAAAATAATATCCAAATTATCCTTGTGAAAACATTCCACACATTCAATTGAATGCACACCCCCACGCCCCCACACCCCAAAAAGCATCTCTCCTAAAAACCCTAACAAAACCCACGAAAGCAATTACTACTTCATCTCCACATATTTTTTCATGACCTAAGAAAATAAATGTAGGGCTTTTTGTTGATTCAAAATTCCCCTTTTGTAACTTCTGCGATATTCACGAGTTCCGGTTATCTGTTCCCGAACAAATAAGAAATGATTGGTTACTTGTTCTAGAACAAATGAACAGTGTTTGGGCCTGTGTTCCTGAATTTCGATCATATGTTCGGGAGTTCAATTCTGAAAAAATAACGAACAATTTTATTATTTTTGTCATTTTTTTCAAAAAGCTTACTCTTACAAAGTCAATCTCCTCTAAACTAAGAATACCATCAAAGCTATGAACGTCCTTTGAACTTTTATTGTTGTACTCCTCCCGTATCATGGAATTGTGATTACTGGAAAAACTTTCACTCATTATCATTGCTGGAGAAATGTAAATAATCAAATGGTAACCACCATTATTGTCGGAATGTTGTCACCAAAGGATTTTCAAGGTTTTGAGGATGGGTAGGTGTTGAAGGTGGGATTTGGAAAAGATGGATGGGTGGTAATGGAGGTAAGTGCTCTCATAAACCCTAATTCATGATGTAGTATGTGTGTAGTCTTAATTATGAGATGAGTCGTCCCAAAATTATTGATATCCTTTTTAATAATTTCATTTGAGATTATTATTGTAATAAAAAAAACTAAAAAATAAGAAGTCTAAAACAATTAATGAGATGCTAATAGTAACACTCGTGGAAATAGAGCATCCCCACAATGGACCTAATGTATAGTGTGAAATTACCATTTTGCTCTTTTCAAACCTTATGAAATCATTTGGATAAATTACACTAACAAGATTTGAAAAAATTAAATTATAAGTAATCACAAAATTTTGTATCTTAAATTTTAAATTTACATAACAAATTGATCCATGCCATTAAAGAGATTTTTTTTTTTTTCGCTACAACGGAAAGAAACCATTAAAGATTTATTAATATTCATTTCTTCCTATTTGTTTATGTTAAGCAAAATATATAATTAAATGACCATAACAACCCCACCCTCACTTCACCACTGCACTATCACACGACCCGCTATATCCTCCCTCTTCAACACCTCACCAAAAATCCCATCCACCTCCTGTTCGCCTCCGAGCACCGCCTCTCTTCCCCCAAATTGTTATGCAAGAAACTGTGAACTCAAAAGTTGCGTTTTCAATTCATATTCCCAAGTATTGAACTTGTAAAGTGGCTATTAAACAGCAATAACTTCAAATTCAACATCACACACGACTTAAACAGTTTCCAACATTTCCTGACTTTAACATTGCAGGAATATAATACCAGGTGTATTTAGAAGTACATTTCTAGGTATTATACCTACTTCAGTATTTCAAACAAATCACCATTCCCACTACAATTACAAACCCATCACAAGAAAGACTTTGCTCCAAAGCAATTACACAAATTAATATTAAAATACAAAATGCTAGATGGTCTTACAAGTTAATTGAAAAGAAAATTACTTTAGTCAACAAATTATCAATCAAACCTATCAATTTTCCAACAATCTCACCATGAAAGAATGTTGGGAGATTGTTGGCAGACAAAAGTATGAAAGACCAGTCAATACTAACTGGAAACTACACATCCCAAGTTATTGATACAATCCACAAGCATAACAGTTAAATTCAGAACATTTTGTAATTGTGGCAAGACAAACAAACAACAGGACAACTCTACAGCGCTTCAGCCGTAGCTCAACCGAGAATCTAAAGATCGCATTGATGTCTGACGACGAGGAATCCCGATCTCACAAGAATTTACTCTGGCAGCAAATCTCAGAGAGCAAATTGATTCACCAAATGATGAAGGATCAGGAGAGATGTTGACAAACATCAAGGTCTTCGAATCTCCCCCTAGGCATGGCTGATCACACAAATTAATGAGGTTAAACAATCTTCAATGAACATTATTCTTGGTTTAGAGGTATAGAAACCACCTTTTCTCGATGACTTAAAAACCTTATAACCAAATAAATGGGACTTGAATGATAAAAATCAGTTGTAAATGAATGTTTTAAGTGCTTATTTCATATTAAAACATAAAATTGGACGAACACATCTAATATTTCAGTTGAACTAATCATTTCTTAGAGCAACACTCCGGTAATAAAATAAAAGTTAATATGTATCAAAAAAATGCAAAGTTATAATCCTCAAGTCTGAGAATACAACATTAATTAAACCTTGGCTCAAGAGGCATCATCCCCATATTGCCTTCTAAAATCCAACTTATAACAAAGAACAGATGTAAGCAAATATTCACCTGGAGAAGATATGTAAGCTTTGAATTCCTGAATGGAACATGGTCCTCTTTCTTTGCCAATGCAAAAATGACATCACTCAAGCAAGATAAACTCTTGTTGATGGCCTAATTATTAAGCAAATAAATTAGCATTTTATTTTTAATAAGATGCATATTGAAACACATCTAACCAAATCAAAAGAATAAAAATAATTTGAAAAGAAACACTTTTTTTTTAGTTATTATAGAGAGCGAGAGCGAGACAGAGACAGAGACCTGAGTCTCTTTCAGTCGGTCCCCAGTTGCACCACTCCTTGAGAGTCTTTCACTGCCAGCCAGATCAATGAGGTTCAACACACCCTGTACTTGTTGCTCGGTGTTCTAACAAGTGAAGTAAATCAGCATATGGAATGTGCATATTAGAGGGAGATGAGATTTTCTATGGAAACAAACAAAATTCAGAAGTGTACCTCATTTACTCCAGATATTCGCAAGGTAAAAACAAAGTGACTTCTGGATGAGTGCTCATTCATTTGTGTCTTGCCAACAGACCTGGAAAAAAAACAAAAACCACCCCAATTTCTTATTTGCTGGTCAAAAAACCCCATTTCACAAAATCTGATTCCTGTAAGTGGGCCTTAAAAAACAAAAATACGGAAAAAGATGGAAGCTAAATTGAAGCCATATATTGGACAGAGTAAGGAAAATATTCAAATGTATAGTTGCATTAGTAATCAGTCAAAATATCCAAAACAGCTTTATGTTAAACTTCATAGAAAATTTTGCATCCTTTTTTTTCCTAAATTTCATTGCATCTAACACTTCACCTTCATCAACAACTTTACCCTTACAATTCGTTGGTACGCAAAGAAAGGTTGTTAAATTAATATCTAACATGCATGCAAACAGGAAACGAGAACACTTGCACGCACAACTGTCAAAAACAGTAAGAGCTCTCAAATTCAAGGTGCTAACAACACAAGCAGGGTTTTTTATAAACCAAAGAGGACAAGGAAAAGAAAAGAAATTGACAACTTGAAATATTTATCACCTGCTTTCTGCAGCCTGCTGTAGAAGAGAAGAAACCTCTTTTATACTACAGACATCAACAATGGTAAGATCAGATACATGTGTGTTCCCATTTGCATCATGCTTAATGGCATACTGCTTTCCCATGCCACAATTTTCAGAGCGCACCAGATCTAAGCCACTTGACCGATTTACTGATAGCAAATCACGAATAGTTTCATTGTAAATTTCCAGCATTGATGCCTGTATATTTTTTAGACATATTAGAGTGCAACACAAGTTCCATCACAAACAAATTAAAGCATCAAATGGTTATACCAAAATTCAAAAATATATCAAAATTAAGCAACACTACCTGCATTTTGTATTTCCAACCCTGTGCTTGAAGCAATTGACTAGTTTGGAAAATTTGTTCTAATGAACGAGGTATAAGTCCTTTTTTCTCAGGAGCTTCTGGCATACCCATCATCGTGTAAGTTTTCCCTGAACCTGTCTGGCCATAAGCAAATATACAGACCTACCAACAACAAAGGAACAACATTATGTTCGTAAGATTACAAAAAAGTATATTTGTTTGATGGTGTAAAATTTGATGAAGAACAAGAGGGCAGCAAGATGTAATCACCTTATATCCATCAAGAGCACTTTGTACTAGTTGTGATATTTCTACAAAAACGTCCTGCTGAGAAGTCTCATGAGTGAACACTTTATCAAATGTGAAAGGATATTTTTGTCCTGCCAACAGTTGGAAAACGGTATGAGATTTTGTCCTCTTAAAAAATGCTAATATTAAGCACAACCTATGAAATTCCCTAGTCTCAATTTTAAAGCAATGCACAACATAGAGTGACAAGATACTCTTATTCAATTTCAAAAGGTTAGGCAAGTTTGCAAGGTGAATAACAAACATATTCATACCACTTTGTATCAATTCAATCCCTCGGTCTTGAGATTCCATAGACGCAGGATAAGAAACAACTGGCGTCTCTGTTCCAGCGCCATCATCAGGTAACAAGGGACGCACTCTGCAAAACACACGAATGTTCCCTTTCAATTCCTGCAACAAAAGACAATTTAATATCATTAAAATTCAAAACCTAACTAACAGAAATTGAGCAAAAGAGTATTACCAAAATAGTGTTGTGAAGCTTTTTCCGCAACTTCTCTCCTTCAATTAATTGAAGCTCTGCATCTGCAAGGCGATCTTGTAATTCGCTCATAACTCTCTTTTTCTCTTCAAATTCTGCCCTTGTTTCCAAAGCAGATAAATCAGACATCTGGAGAAAAAAAATCGACATCACTTAGGGTGGGAAATAAATAAGAAATACATATGCAAAGCACAATATAGCATCAACTCCATCAAATGACGTCATAGCTTAACAAAATTATAGATTAGCAACTAGCCAACCTTGATATTCATAATATATATATATATATATACACACACATATATAATAAATAAAAAAAACTAGCCAACCTTAAGCTTCTCAGTTGCAGCAGCTAACTGATGCTGCAATATGCGTATCTGTTCTCTTTGAGAAGAGCATGTCTCCTGCAAAAAATATCCAAAATATTAGAAAATATGTACGTATTTTGGTATATAATAAGCATGAAAAAAAGAAAACAAAAAAAATAGTCGACGACAACCAACCTCCAGGGCATTTGATTTAAGGGTCAAGTTATCCAACTCTGCGACTGATTTCCCCGTACTTTCTCTGTATCTTGCAATTTCAGCAGTTAAGGACTGCACCTGAATCAATTGTCGATCACGATCTTCCCTTACTTGTTGCAATTCTCCTCTGAGGCAACCAACTTCTTTCACGAGTGTTTCTTTTTGCTTAACAGCCTCATCTTGAGAAGCCTATAAAGTGCCATAACATAAAACCAATTAGAGAGTACCACATATTAACTATAATCTTAAATAAAGAATAAAGATAATTCACAAAATAGGAAGAAAAAATACCGAATGAAAAATAAATAATAAAAAAAACTATAAAAGATCTCAATTCGTCTCTTCCACATCTTTTCTTCTTGACTATACGACTAGAAAAATAAAATGAAAGAAAAACTCTCTGATCTAAAGTACATATATGAACGTATATGTCAAAAAAAAATGTTATCTTCATGAATGAAGATCCAAACACCAGGCCAGGCCGGTCATCAATAAATCAATCTTGAAAAACACCTCAAATATCCACATCTTCGTCCTCAATATTTATCACCATTTACCTTTCTACAGCTCTCTCAATTCTTTCCTCTCACTTCATATTGTTTTAACTATTTAGAAGAGGAAAGTTATAGAATTATGTTCTGCTTTGTTTTACGTTTTGGACAATAGTTGTTTACAGAAAAGGCCAATTCTTGCTGAATTTCATGTAAAAAGACTTAACCTGATGTACAATTCAACCAAAGTTGATGCAAGTGTTTGGGGTCAGCTAGGCACAACTGTCACATTGAATTTTTTGACATAAAATGAGGTGATAGCAAAAGTGCATTCATGAATATAGAAATTTTCAAATCAAACATATTAGCCAAAATTTTCATTAACTTAAACTAATATTCCAGACTTTAAATCTCATTCGCGTAGAATCAGTCAACTCACTGATACATACTTTTTCTTAGATAAAGAACAAGAAATATATATCATGTAGAAAAACAATCCATAGGACACCGAAAAAAGTACTTACTCTGGAGGCAGTCAATTGGTCCTGCAATGCATTATAATGACTCCGTAAAGTGCTGAGATTCTGAACTATAGTCGCTTTCTCGTTTTCTACTCGTTTGAGGGTCTCATTAGTCGTTGCAAGGTCTGTTTGAAGCTTGCTATTATACTGCTGCAAGCTAGTGTTGTACTCTTGCAATCTCTTGTACATATCATTTAGTGATGTCACCTGCAAATTCCAGAAATGTATACTGATATACATACTTACTAAGCAATAATAGATTGAAATGAATATTCTAAAAAGAAATGTATTCTGATAAACATGATGAGCAATATTATATTGAAATGAATATTCTAAAAAGAACACATGGATCTTTTGTTGATTTACATTACCCTCTGGTTGGCACTGATTTTCTCCTGCTCAGCCTTCTCAAGTTCTTCCTTTAGAGAAGCTTGCAATTTTTCAGCGACAACCTTAGCTTCTTTTTCTCTTCTTTGACACTCAATTGCATCCTAGTTTTAAATCAACCAAATTAAAAATGGGACAAAGGAAAAAAAAGAACAACACATATCGCATAGAGAACTAGGCCATGATTAGCTATCTCACCAACTTCTCTGATTCTTCCTTTGCCAAATTTTCTTGCAACAAAGTAGTTTTCGCGGTCAACTCAGTAATAAGTAAATTTAATTCCACCTCCATTTTTTTCATAGCCACCTCTGAAAGAACATGAAGTACATTAGAAGATTAATTTCTCATTAGAGTTTTGTAAAAACTTCAGGTGCAAAATTTGCCTGTTTCTGTGCATTTCCTCTCGGCAGATTCCAATGTATTACATAGCTTTTCCTTTTCCTTGATATGGCCTTCTTCAACTTCTTGAAACCACTTTAAACAGAGCTTAAGTTTTCTTATGTGGTCATTCATTTGTTCCATTTTGCCCTATCAATTCAGAACACATATAACAATATAACAAAGACAAAAAAAACAAACAAACAGCAAAAATAAAGCACAAAACAAATCAATTTAACACTCTGTTTGGTCAGTGAGAAAGTGTAAAAGCATTTCAGAATAAGCATTAATACCTCTCACATCTGCTATAATCTGTTCTATCTATCTATCTACGCTATTCTATCTATTATGTCATATAAAACACACAACTCACTTTTGGAAGCTTTGTCACACAATTTTGATTTTCCAAAAAATACACATAGAATCGCTAACTGAATGAAGAAACATACCACATTCAGTAAATAACTCCTAATCAATTTTCAAACCAATCCATATTTCTCGCTCAGCCAACCATCCAAGAAACTAGATATAAAGTTGCACATGTGTACCGTGCAGACATAGCATGTGCACCCACCACTAGTCATTCATTATGACCACAACGAAACAAAGCCCCCCAAAATATAGAACAGAAAAATAAATATGGGTCAGTTACACTTTTCACCCTTATAGTTTGACTCAAAATTCACTTTCATCTCTATAGTTTTAATTTGAACAATTCAATCCCTACACTTTAAATCCAATTTCAATTTGATATTTCTATCCAAATTTTTATTAATTTTTCCTATGTATACACCTTAGAAGACTAACAAGTGTACCAAAATCATTAATTGTAACCTCTGACTTGAACAAAATGACCAAATTGAAACTAAATTTAACGTATAGCGACCAAACTGTTTAATTTGAAACAATAGGGCCCCAAGTGAAACTTGGGTACAAGAGTTATAAAGTATAATTAACCCAATAAATAAATAGCAATGCCAAATAAATTTCATAGTCAGTAGACATAAATTTTTTCGTCTTTCCAGATATAAAAAAGCTAGGTTCTTCAGAACATAAATGTTTTACTTCTATTTCTTCAAATTTCTCACCATCCAAACAGAAAGTAACCAAATTTACCAACAAAAAGAGAAGAAACAGACCTTGAGATCGAACTTCTTCCCCTTAAACTTCTCATTCAATAAAGCCTCAACCTCCTCTTTCGTAAACTCCACAGTCCCACACTCCGAACCCTCAGTTCCTGCCAAATCACCAGCATTGGCCGCCGCATCTTGCCGATTGTTCACCGACGAAAACGGCTGCCTCCCTCGCCCCGTATTATTCGCCACTCCAACCATTCTTCCAGTTCCAACCTTCCTTCGCTTTTCCAGATGTAAATCACCAATTCTACTATTTTTCTACACATAGGATTCAAACAAATAAACAAAAAATAATCAATTATACATACACATACACATGTAGATAGATATAAATGCATATGTGTGTACATAACTTACACTGGAGGGACTTCGAGGAGGCTTGTTTTGGCTACGAGTAGACATTTTTGTGCTCAGAGAGTGAGAGATGGGGCTTAATTTATGGTACAAGTTGCTTTGTAGCCCTAAATTACATATCAAGGAGTCGAATTGGAATTGGAAGTGTTGAACTGAAATTGGGTGGAAAAGGGAGTGAACAGTGGGATCTGGTGTTTGTTTCCCGAGAAAATTTTTGGATTGGAACGTTAATAATCTTTGGGTTTGTTCTTTTGGATGTATGATTGAAACGTTGATCGGAGGGTTTGAGCTTGAGACGAAGGGGCACAGAGAGGGGAGTGATTGGGGGCCGGGAAGTGAAAATTTTTGAATTCTTTTGAAATTGAGATCCGGCGCTACTTTGCTGAAATTGACTTTTGATTTCTAATGGGCTGGGCCGGGTTTTATGTGTCTGGACCGGGCTCCAGAGCTGTCTTCTCTCCCTCAGAATGGTTAACTTCAGAATGACATATCCTATACACTTCAAAATGATTTTTTTATTTTTTTATAAGATAAATAAATTAATATATTTAAAAATAATTTTTCATTGTATTTAGGGTTGCAACTCGGGCGGGTTTGGTCGGGTTGGGGGTCTGCCCAAGCCCGACCCGAATTGTATTTGGCAGTGCCAAAGCCCGCCCAAGCCCGACCATGAACCCGAACATTGTTGCCCAAGCCTGGCCCAAGCTTTGTATTTTGAACTCGGGTTGCCCGAATTGCCCGAATTGCCCGAGTTCAGAAACCTGTAGGTAGATCTAAGGGTAGACATAAAAGATGCTAATCTAATGGTAGAAAACTAACCAAAAAAAAAATAAAAAATAAAAATTAAGACTAACTCTTTTACTTAATAGAAGACTAACCAAAAAAAAAATTAAAAATAAAAATAAGCTACTAATTATATATATAATTAATTATTTTTAGAATATATATATATTAATATATTATATATTTATATATATTATATAATACAACTTGAACATTCAATTCGGATTCGGGTTGCTCGGGTTGGCCATTAGTTCGCCCAAGCGGCCTCGGAATGCAATTCGGTGCATAAAAAGATATTGCCCCGAGATCGGGGATGTTATGGGTCCAACGCACGCACATGTGGTAAAGGATATATAGTTCGCCCAGCCTCGAGGCCTAAAAAGAACTCCGGGCTGGCTCGGGTTTGCTCGGTTGATGCCCTGCCCGAGTTTGCACCCCTTAACATTGTATCAAAACACATGAACGAATAGTGTGTATGATTTTTTTTTATAGTGGCTCTATCTGCATCTTGTTTGAACCTTTTGTGTAGGCCACTTCGATAATCTGAACTATTCAATATTATAAAATTCTATTGCGAGTATGATGGTTTTTTGCAAGATTGTTGATTTTGGATTTTTTTATTTTTTCCACTAAAAGACAAAATTTTTGCAAAATCAAAAAAATAAATCAAACAAAATATCACATCCATATCTCATAATCATTCACTTTTTCTCTTCACAAATATCACATCAATCAAAAAAAAATCTAACTATTTTTCCCAAACACCCACTATATCATGTCTTTTAAAAAATCACGTTAATCAGATATCAATAGCTACTAGATCATAACAATTTGTGTTAAACAATTTATTTTTTTAATCATATATCGTCAACGCAAATTTGATTTGATCAAGTAATCTATTGAATATCCAACAACTTAAATTTCACAGGAATGAAGTACCAATCATACCTATATATTGAAACGATTCAAGATTGTCAATTGGCATACCGTGGTGGACCCACGACAGCCATTAAACACGTCGTCTGATTCGAAACCATGAAAATAGTCTGGGCCTCTTGCGCGGTAACTTTTTTACTGGTTAAATCCTAAAGGGCTAGTTCTGGCATGTAGCTAAATAAGGTCAAGAAATGTCAAAAAGTCACTATCCTATTTAAGTCACATCATCTTATTTAAGTCACATCACCTCTCTAGCACATCACATCAAACTCAACCCAAACCCAACCCAAACCCACCAATAAGTCAAAAAGTGCACTTTTTTAGGACATTCCAAACCAACCCTAATTAACATGTACCCTTAAGATAAATATTAAAAAAAGTAATAAATGATTATTAATTTGTTCCACTTGTACGGAAAATGTAGAATAAAAGGGAAATTAATTATGGTATTTTTGAGAAGTTAATTTTTTTTCTATGTGGGATGTACGTACCCCTATTTTTCTAAAAAAATCAAAAAATATTTCAAATATATTAGTTTTTAGGGGTATTTACACATAAATTTTAATTTATGAACTTATATTCCATTAAGTCTTAATTAAGATTTTTTGAAATTTCAAGTCCTATTAAATTTTTAATAGTCGAAATTACCCTTCAAATAATGATTGTTTATTATTTATGATTATCTATTAAAAAATTGATGATTTGACATTTATTTTGATTTTTAAAACTTTAAAATATCAACTTTCAAAATGAAAAAACTAAAAAAAAAAATTATGTGTAAAAAAAAAAACTAATTTTTTTGGAAAAAATTAGGAAAACAATTTTTTTGTGCAAAACTGGAAATTTTGTGTCTATAAAGGATAATGATAATGGAACATTGATATGCAAAACTAGAAGGAAAAAAAAAAACAAACTAAGGCCTCGTTTGGCAAGTGGCTTTTTTAGCCAAAAAGCTAAAAAGTCACTAAAAAAATCAAAAAGCCAACAACTCATACTAAGAATGTCACGACCCGAACCCGCCCCTATGGGTTAAGGCCATAACCAGCCAGTAATCACGAGATTACCTACGGCCTCAAACCAAATAAAACAAACTCATCAGAGTAAAGGGGTCAAACGGAAATAAATTTAAAACTTTGTTCATAGAGCTGTGCTTATATGCACATCATAACATTCCATACATATATATGTTAATAACTCACAACAGAAAATATAGTAACATAAAGTTCTATGCAGACAGGATCATTCAAATCTAAGTCAGCCAAAACAAAGCTATATACAGACGTACACCAAAGTCCTCGCCAACATGACAAAATAACATAGAATGGCAGAAGGGCGAAGACGTGTCTCGTGCGTGAGACGCAAGGGCTGACTCTTCAAAACCTTAGTTGTTCCATATAGACTTCACTGAGGCTGGGTCTAGACCTCTCTTGGCTCACCTACAAACACATGAATGAGCATGAGCGAAAGCCCCGTGAATAATATCAAATAAAGAAAATACATTGGAACAATATACATCAGACGCCCTTAGGCCCAATTCATATTTCTATCTAGCATATAAATAGATATAGATCATACTGGCCTCTGGTCCATTCATTCTATCATGTCAGACTGGTCTTTGGCCCATTCACACTTTCATGTCAAACTGGCATTCGGCCCATTCAAACTTTCATGTCAAACTGGCCTTCGGCCCATTCAAACTTTCAATCATATCAAACTGGCCTTCGGCCTATTCATTCATTCGTATCAAGCTGGCCTTTGGCCCATTTATACTTTCGTATCAAAACGGCCTCTGGCCCATTTATTCATGTCAAAACGGCCTCTGTCCCATCTATTCATTTATTCATGTCGAAACGACTTTTGGCCCATTCATTCATGTCAAAACGGCATCTGGCCCATCCATTCATTTATTCATGTCGAAACGGCCTCTGGCCCATTCGTTCATTTGTGTCAAAACAGCCTTTGGCCCATTCATTCATGTCAAAACGGCCTCTAGCCCATTCATTCATTCTTGTCAAAACGGCTTCTGGCCCATTCACTCATTCTTGTCAAAACGGCCTCTGGCCCATTCACTCATTCTTGTCAAAACAGCCTTTGGCTCATTCATTCTATCATTCAGATTGAACTTATAAAACTTACATAGGAGTAAGTAATTTGGACAACAACATATTTCAAATATCTTTGTTAAGATATTACTTACAGTGATCGGTTGGTTAGTTTGCCCTGGAGCTCGACCCTACACATTCTATGAACACAAAATGGTCACAACAATTCAATCTGTTCCTTAATTCACATATTCCTCTTTAGGCTTCATTCTTATCTCTTTAACTCATTTTCAATGCTCAATGCATGCCTAAGAGTACTTACAAGTGAAAGAGGACGGAAAACGAAACACAGAACGCATAAACAAAATTTCAGAAAACAGGGTCCCCACTCGAGCGTGGACTTTCCCGCTCGAGCGGACCCAAGAGGCCTGCAAA
Organism: Camellia sinensis; assembly: GCF_004153795.1. Classification (NCBI taxonomy): domain Eukaryota; kingdom Viridiplantae; phylum Streptophyta; class Magnoliopsida; order Ericales; family Theaceae; genus Camellia; species Camellia sinensis. Next base: position 85,191 of record NW_021028519.1, read on the forward strand.
AGTAACTTCCCCGCTCGAGCAGGAGTCATGTCTGCAAAATATGCTGGGAACCCGTATTTCACGCTCGAGCGGCGGTTTTCCCGCTCGAGCGGGCACCAAATTTTCTAGGTTTTCCAACTAAGTTCTTGAGCTTCAACTTGGCATTCCAACCAACATTTCTTGCATATAATAGCTCAAACTTCAAATATACTTGTGCTATCATAGTACCAACATTAAATTACAACACAATGAAGCTCAATTTCTTGTATTACTTACATGCATGTCCCAAATTAACCCAAATTCATCACCAACACATCAAATTCAAACATGCAAAGCTTACACTTTCATGATTTACTCTTGCATGTGGGAGATACATATTATTCTCAACTTAATTGGTGAAGAGATAATCAAACACATGGATTTCAAATAAGATTCAACATGAATTACACATTTTATGCCCAAACATGGGAACTTATAGCAATTTCCTACATGCATGCATCTATTGGCTTCAAATACAACAAAATCAACTCAATTTCCTCATAATCAATTTAATCCATGCTCTTGACCATTATTCAAACTTGAATTCACAAGATTACAAACTAGGATCTATAAATTACTCACCTAGAGGCTTAATTCTTGTAGACACCCCATTTTTGACCGACCTTAAGACTCAGACGTCACCGATTGAGCGCTTGGTGATGTTGCATAATGTGCTCGTTCAGAAGTTTCAGAGTCTCGGTTGCGAGCCTTGCCTCCGGACTTTTGGACCCTTTTATGCTTTGCCTCGGTTTACGAACCAGGCTTGATTTTCTCTGTTTTCTCTTCGCGAAGGGAAGGAGAGGTCTCGTAGATCATCTCTCAGTGGCCGTAGGCTACGTTTTGTGGTCGTAGGCCATTTTGCCCGTTTGGAGTCCAGTTTCCGATTTTTCGGAGCCATTGGCCTTGTGCCTCGGTTCGGGACCGCTTAACCACCTCCGTTTACTTCAGTTTTTGGCGTACTTCTTATTTGCTCCCTTTCGAGGGACACTGAGGTCTGAGAGACCCACTTCGTGGTCGAATGCCACTTTCGTGCTTAACAGGTAGTTTTCGGGGCCCCGAACTGCGCGTTCTGGCCCCCGAACATTCGTTTTGCATCGGTTTTCGTTCATTTTTGGCAGGTACGTCTGTTTCATCACCAGGAAGGCCGTAGAAGGGTAGGAGGCCAGCAATTGTTTCAGCAACCAGTTATATTCCTCCGGCGCCCTCCGGCGCCCGTTTTTCTCACTTTCAAGCCAATGTTGACCACCCTAGGGCCACTTTCTTGCACCCAAAACCACATATTTGTGATGTACACACCTGGGAGGCCACCAATATCATATGGCCGGCCACTAATGTTGCTTGACCCTTTTGAACCCCTCCTAAAAGTGGGTTGTTCTCTCTCCTGGGTCACTTTTTCCAGTGTTTGACCACATAGTTGTGTTGTGCACACATGGGAGACCACCAATATCATATGGTCGGCTACTAATTCTCATTGACCTTTTTGACCCTTGGCCGGCCGACCATAAGAGGTGGCCGGCCGGCCACCTGCAACTTGGATAATTGGCCGGCCATGATCCTCAGGGTTGGTACATTACAAATATGTATTCATTTTCACCGGATTTGGTATCCGGGAGGGGGTTGCCTTTTTTGGAGGGAAACTTGGTTGGTTTTCCCTCCATTTTTCCCCCCTTTTCCCCCCCTTTTTGCCTTTATAACAGCAGCTCCAGCTGCTAGTTTGGGGTTGGAAAATCTTCCCTAAGAGCCTCTTGCATTATATCCCTCCATCTCTCTCATTTCCTTCAAAAAAACACCCAAATCCTATCCCATTTTCACACCACTACCTAGCATCACCACCACCACCCCATTTCCAGCAGCTTGGGGAGCTTTCCAGCAGTTAGGAGGCATCACTTCTCAAGCCAAGAAGCAACCAAGGGTTGGTCTCCAAAGGTAAGTGTCAATTCCCTCTTTTTGAGCTTAATTTTGTAACATTTTTCTAGCTATTTTGCTTGCTGTTTTGAGCTCCAACCAAAACTAAAAGTACCCCTTATTTGAGCTCTATTTCATGTTTAATTAAGGGAATTTTGTCATTTGAGGTCCCCATCTTGCACTTCCTTCTTTATCTCTCCTTTAGGCCCTAATCTTGCATGTTATTTTTGGCCTATGTGTAATCTGTTTTGGGGCATGTCATAAACTGTAAGTGAGCTTATTTTAATCCCTTGTTCAACATTGAAGAAGGGATCATCACTGTTTGGGACCTCCATGTGCCACTTGTCATTATACCCCTCTTTGGTCCCCATTTTTGCATGATTTATTAGCCTATTGTGTCTCTGTTTTTGGACCTTGGTCCGAACTGAAAGTGGCTATATTTTGACCCCCTTGTCATGTTTCATTAAGGGTCTTTGGCTGTTTGATGAATGTTTTGTATACTTTGTGTTTTGACCTCTTTTGGGCCCTACCTTGCATGGCATTTTGAGCATACTTGTATATTGTTTTGGGGGTTTCCATAAACTGTAAGTAGTCATATTTTTGGTCCCTCTTCAGTGTTGTAGAAGAGTCTTTTTCTGTTGGGGCTTTGCATCTACCACTTGCTTCATTGCCTCCCTTGCGGAGCCATTTTTGTATGATTTGTGCTTACTGTTTGGCCATGCTTTGAACTGTAAAAATGCTTATTTTGGGGCTTCCTTGCTTCTGTCTTTTCATTCCATGTACCAATTATACATGCTTTGTATAGCTGTAAGCCATTTCATGTACCTAGTTTTGCATTTCGGGAGAAATTTCATACATCGGGTGTCATTTTGCCTTGTTTTGGGGCTGTTTTCCCCCTCATTTTGCTACTGATTTTTACATGTTTGCATATCATATTCCATGTCTTTGCCATGTCTCATTAGAGTGGCATTTTGGTGCCTGAGGGTCGGTCCTCGATTTGCGTGCACGCGTGCACGCATTTCGAGTTGTCTTGTTTTCATCTGATGGCCTCCTATGTGAGTGTGGCTGAGGCTCTCTCATGTTGGTGTAAGCCCATTATTGCATTGCGTAAGCCATTTCATCCATAGCATTGTGTATGCTCGGTTGTGTATTACCTCGTGCAGCGTGTATGCCATTCCATGACATTGTGTATGTTAGGATTGTATCTTAGTTGCATTTCATGCATGTCATGCATATTGCATCGTTTTCGGGATAGGAGTTAGCCCGAGCACGGGAAACGAGGTACGTTTCGTACTCCGAGTGACGGAACGTGTCTCAATTCCCCAGTCACCGACACCCCGAATTATCCATGATGGAGTTAGGTTTTTGTTTTGTTTTCATATGCATTCATTCTATATTGAGTTGTGCAATTCGACTCATCGGCCATCATGCATCGAGATGCGTGATTGGTGACACGAGGATCGAGGCATGCATACATTTGTGAAAATACATTGCTATGCCCCTTTCCTGCTCTCTATTGCAGTAAATCAAGAATCAGCGGTCTTTCGAGGCTTGGCACGCATTTCAAGAACAGGTGCAAACAGAGGCTAATTGGGGCATCGTCATGGATTTCGGCGCAAAGGCAACCCGGGCATGCATCATTCATCATCCGGAATGGAGTCAAGGCAGTCCCTGGCTTGCATGCCAGTTTATTTATTTTCTTAGTTAATTTGTTAATTAATTAGGAATTTGTACATTATTTGGACTGTAATATTTGGACTGTACTATTCTTTTATTCGGGACTGTATATTTATTCGGACCCTCTGTGCGAGGGCATAATTGTAATAAGTGTGGGTGAGTGTGATGTATGTCTTCCAACCCCACGTCTTTCTTCCCTTTTATTTACCTACTTATGATGGTTAGATTAGGGCATATTTCAATTAGCATACAGTATGACAGCATGTTTGCATCATTCATCTGTTGTGCATGCACCGGGCTCGGCGCATCATACTAACTGCATTGTATTTCAATTTCAAAGTTGAATACATGTTAGCTGTAGCATTCCATATACCATGTTTAGAATAGTTGAGCCTGCTATAGTTGCATTTTTGCATGTGTTGCATTAGGCATTTCTGTATACTTAGGATCATGCATGATTTCTAATGAGTTTCTGTTTTGGCTTGGAGTACTCGGTGAGTTTTTATGCTTTAGCATTCTTGCATGCGTGTGAGTGACTGCCATGATAGCATGCTTACCAATGAGGCTAATTGCTTATGTGATATAACTGCCTGAATGCCTGTGGGTGAAGGTTGGGTTACTTGGATTGGAATAAATCATCAACTGTTTGTTTTAAGCCCACTAGATAGTGGCAAAATCATCTTTTCTAAGCCCACCAGAGGGTGGCAAAATCTGCATTTTAAGCCTACTTGCGAGTAGCAAACCATCTTTCAAAAAACAAACATGAAATGTTTTCTTCCAATTCGGGCGATCCAGTCTATACTTGTATGTTGTGCGCATCACATAGTAACCTAGGCTAATAACCGGAATAAGGACACACAATGTTTTCAAAACTTGATATCACGGTTAGTAGAGGCCGATCTTTGATCGGGCGAGCGGGGGTGCTCACGAAGTGACCTTCCCCAATCGTACCCAAGTTCCCGAGCCGAGGCAACTTTGGTGATGACGGACACGTGGCCTTTGGCACCCAGTCAGGGTTTCCTAAATTTTTCCAAAATAAAATATTTAGGTGGCGACTCTGTATCTGGCAAAGCAGTCCATGTTTGGCACTTCTTTCAAAAATCAGTTTTCTCAAAAACGATTTGCCAAATTTAGACTCTTTGGTTCAGACTTAGAACCGTGACATTTGAGAGTCCTGAGCTGTAGTGACCCCAAATGAACAGAACGGGAGCTCGTTCTTCCTGGGGCATTCGGGGACGTCTACAATTCTCCAAATCTATAGCAAACTCTTGAGTTTAATCTTCAAGAGGTTCAAGTCTTGAACCAAAATTGCACAATTCTCCAATTTCTCTTCTATAGCCGACCCTCTCTCCCTTTCTTAGAGTTCTTCTCAGCCAAATGAGAATAAAAAAAAGAATTTGAGTGAAAGTGACCCACTATAAATCCCTACTCAACACAATATTTTAATATAAGGTATTTGGGCACTTAATCCATTAATTTAATCAATTTAATCTAGGCTCTAAGAATTATGCAAATCACAATGGTTTTCCAAAGTAGATAATCGAACAGATATTCCTACGGTGAACAGATAGAAATTCAAAACCACATATTTTCACATAGTGGCACACAAAATCATATCAAACACATAATCATATTCGTATTAAGGGCCAATTAGCATAATAGGGGACAGGGTTATCACAAAAAAGTTAAAGATTCTTTTTTCTCTCTACTTTTTGCATATCTTTTCGTAAAAAGTCAAAAAGTCATTCCAAATATACTAATTTTTTTTAGCTCATATTTTAGCCAAATAGCCAAAAAGTTACTAAATTAGCCTGTTCCCAAACGATGCCTAATTATAATGTTTTTAGTTTAAAAATTGGAAAAAACTGTTAATGTTATCGGTTTTATTGGATAATTGAATCAAACCAATAAGTAGAAGGGCAAAAACTTTTTATCTCATGCTCTATTTTTTTATCAGTTAGTAAAATAATTATCTGGAACATTACTATAAAAAAATTGATAATTTTCTTAGTTTTAAAAATTAAAAAAAATTGATAATATTCTCAGTTTTACTAATATGATTTATTGGTTTAAAAAATCTTAAATAAGAACTGAACTACCATAACATTTATAAATAGGACTATTAGATAATTAACTCTCATTTTTATTTGCGTAGTTTATTAAGTAAAAATATTTAATATATATATATTATATATTATATTTTTACAAATTAATTATTTTTTTTTATCGATACAAATTAATTATTTGAAAGTTAAGATAAGAGCCCATTTGACTTTTTATTTCTAATTGTTAATTTTTGTTTATAGTATGTTGCAAAAAGTATTCGCCATATTTGGTTCTAAAATATTGAGTCAACTTTTCAGGAAATTAAAACTTTTTTTTTGTGTATTTTTTTTTGTTTTTAGTGATTCTTTTATTATTATATAATTTTTTATTTTTTAGATATATTTAATCTAAATAAGTTTAAAAGTATAATATTTATAAATTTTTTTTTAATTCATCAAATACAAAAAATATAAAATTCAATACATTTTCATATTTTGTTGTATTGAATGAATTTTTTAAAGATTTTTATACAAATTTTTTTTACTTTTTAAGTATGTTAAGATTAAATGAATTTAAGAATTAATTAAAGTATTTAAAAAAAAGGTAATTACAAATACACCACCTGAGGTTTAATTAAAATGCAAGTCGCCCTTGTGGTTTTGAAAATTACATTCCACCCCCTTAGGTTTCTAATTTCATAACTCTTTTATTAATAAATCATCAAGTCAATTAAAGTTTTTAAGATGTTATATATTGTTTCTGTGTGGGTGAAAATCTGACCACACTGCCTGCTTAGTGATCAACTGGAGAGCAAGCAGAATAGATGCTTTCAGCAACCTGAAACAGAAAGAAGAGGCTCCGGCGGTGGTTCTTCCACCCGGGGGCACTCCGACGATCAGTCAGTATATCTCTCAAAGATAATCAAGTGCAACTTAATACTCAAAACATAAATTGCATACCTTAGACCATGGGGGTGCTTTTTTTATAATATACTCAAACCAAGTCCACTAGAAGTATGACTTCTATGAACTCCAATTTAGTGCTTACTTTGGACTCTTTAAGAGATAAAGATAAACTCCCTTAAGAGTTTTATCTTGTTAGTCCCTCTTTGTCTTAGGACTCTTGTCCCTTATCTGCTTATCTCGGATTCCGATATCTTCGGGGATCCTCGGCACTCCGAGATCATCTCGGCTTAACTATGACGACACGTGGCCTCGGCTGACACGTCGGCGTCACCATGCCACGTGTTGGTATTCAGAAAATATATCCCACAACTGCCCCCTAGGTTTATTACTCGGCATTCTGAGGTGATGGAACCTATATCGACATTTCAACATTTCTTTTCTGAGTAATGGCTCAAAAACTGTTTAGCCGAGATATCTTTCCAGCCGACGTGTTCTCTTCGGAGAACAAGGTTTCGAACGTACTTTCCACGCGCATGAGCTGTCATGCATATCTAACCGTTTCTTTCCACGTGTTTTGTCTTCATTGGAGCGTGTCTGTGACGCGCTGAAAGCTGTCTGTCATTTGTCTGCGCCGTCTGACGCGTGCGTTGCTCCAGGCGTAATAATTGCCCTAATTTGCGCGCCGTTTCAAATTTTTGACAAAACTCTTCTTTGTCTCTATTTTTCCTTCACTTTTTCATTCTGATTCTTTCTTTTCTCTCTCGAAAGCTCTTTTTCTTCGAATCTGCCATTGCTTCGATCTCTCTCTCTGGAACTGTCCTTAATCTCCCATTCTTGCGAAGCTTTCTTTGCGGTTGCAACCAATTTCTGAGCTCGGCGAACATTGCCCCGGCTTCATTTGTTCTGGTAAGATTCTTCCCTTTCATTCTTATTCCTTCTATGTGCTTCCGTCTCCTGTTGCTATTATCGCTTTTGTTCAAAGCTTGGATCTGTTTGTATCTTGAATAATGGCTACATCTGAACACTTGCATTATTTCACCATTTTTTTGCACTGTTTCTGATTTTTTTTTTTTTACTTCTGTATTTCTTTTGTTTTGAGAATCATACCTCTGTTTTTGATTCTGAAGCGTCGCCTTTGTTTTCTTGTTTAGATCTTGTGCCTTCGATCTTGATCTTTATAGTTTCTTTGGCTTGGGAGTTGTGTGTAGAACCTTCAATTTTTAGGGAAACTGAAACAAGCCTTGTCAGTCCTTTCCTAGGTCTTGCGAGGTTCTTGCAACCCTTCTTAAAACGCCCATCTTTCTGAAACACATTTTAAGCTGACATATGGGTATGTGGAGGCATAGGGTAAATACCCCAACAAAACTTGAATACTTTAGGCAGGAATTCTCTATCCCAGCCGATGTTCACCTTAAGCTAGCTGGGGATAATGTACCATCATGCCCACAGATCATACAATGCCTTTTCTATAGTAGCTTTTCCGAATGTGGCTTCGGCTTCCACTTCACCCCATTTTTCGTGAAGTTCTTCATTTCTACAGGCTGAACCCCATGCATTACTATCAACTCTATAAGGGTGATTAACGGTATTATCGTTTAGCTAAGGCAGGAGAATCTCTAGAATCACCCTGGCCGACCTTCATACTGCTATACATGTGTCCCCCTCAACCTGAAGGATAGGGGCTTCATTTATTACCTTAAGCGAGATCCACCCAGTTTAAAATTGTAGCCGAACTTCCAACTCCAACAAGGGCTGGAGAAGACTTTGTTATTGCGTCGGAAATTGGGAATTTGGGCCAGACGAAGATGTCCACCTCTACCCTCTTCCTCGAAACAATTACAGAGGGTAAGGTAAGAGCTGAGCCAACACTTAGTTGTTTTATTTAAGTCTTTATACTTTCTGTTTCTGACGTTCTGTTTCTTGTCCTGCAGATCTTCATCAGCCACCGAAAAACTCCGCCAATCTTTCTTCCCAGGAACAGATTGAAAAAACTCCTTGACCTTCCAGTCCACAAACGAAAAGCCCCACTGTTACTAAACTTCATCCTACATATAATCTACTTGCCCGACATCCCAAAAAGGAAGAAAAAGAGTCTCTCTCCACCTACTGCTACAACTGTAACCGTTCTTCATCCCGAACAGATCAAGGATCCACCTCTGACCAGCGATCTTCCATCACCTTCGGCCCCCTACTTAATACCAATTCCAGAACGTAAAACGTCGACGAAGATTGTAAAGACTGCCGAGATGGTTCGTCCAAGGCCTGTCGTTCAAGATCTTCTTGCCGACCTTCTCAACTGATGCCGAAGCTGTACAAACGCATTCAATGCCCCCACCAAAGCCAAGAGAGTTAAAAAGGCTCAGCCCAAGGCCAAGGCTACAGATGCCGAGGCTAAGGATGCTTGCCTTTTTCTAAGCTGGCAGAAAGCAAAAAATCAACCTCTGCTTCCACCAAGAGGTCTTGCTGAGGGCCAACCCTCAGGGTCTACACAATCAAAGAGGCCAAGGTCATCGTCCGCGACGCTCGGCGTCAAAGATGCCGACGTTCATGGGCTCCTGAACTAACTCTGGAAGATAGGCCTATCATGGCCAGTGAAAGTGTCGACGATATTAACATTGGTGTTGCCCTCAGCACTGCTCTTCTTCTTCCGAAGGATTTTAACCGAAATGCTGAGCTTAGTGAGTTATGAGAATTACCTCTTATGCTCAACACTTCCGTCAAGTAAGTGTTCTGTCTGTACTTGTGATTCTCCTTCTTGTTTTTTTACTGAGAATATTTTCTAATACTTCTGTTTTTTTTTCAGGCCATCACACACCCATTCATTTTTCAATGCATCTTTGAAATCGGCAAAGGTTGGTTATATGAAGAGGAGCATCTTCCATGAAGAAGAGATCAAACTCTCTTGAATCAAGGATGAAAAAATTGGAAGATCAGGCCGAGGTGGTAACTAAGGCCCAAACTTTAGCTCTTGAAGAAGGCCGAATCCCGCTGAGGCTTAAAAGTTGCTCGAGACTGAGCAGAAAGAGAGGCCGAGGTTAAGAAGGCCCAGCGGAGAAAGAGCTCCAGCAAGCGTCTGGCCACCAACAAGAGGCCGAAGTCAAAGAGTGCCGATGAAAAGGCTATGCCCAGGCATGGCGACGTCGCAGTAGGACTACAACTTCAAGTCAGGTAGGCATGCAACAGGGATTTTTCCCTTGTTGGATTCCTTGATTAAAAATTGATCTTCCTGTTGACTCGCCCTTTCGTAATGCCGATGCCATTCCTTTACCATTTCCTCCTCCAAGTCAGGTTGAAGACGAATCAGAGACTGAGGCTGATGCCGAGGATGAGGATGAAGGGAAAAATGATGATGAGGCCTTGGTGAGGAAACCCAAGGATGCTGCTGAAGCCAAGTCCCCTCGTTCTGCTGAGCAAGTCATGGATTTAACCTTGGATGAGGAGGGTGATGAGGTTGGGGTGGCACCCAAGGAAATTACCATCGGGCAACTATCGTCCGACCTTCTTTTGGCTGAAAGAAATCTGGACAATACGCTGGCTGAGATTGATGCTGAGATTGAAGCAGAAAAGGTTGCCGAGGAGGTTCCACCAGAATCGTCCGAGGTCCCAGTCCCTGTAGCTGCTGATACTGAAGAGTCTTGATTTAAAATGCCTTTTGTACTTTTTTCTTCTTTTTCTGTACTTTGCACTCTGTACTTTCTTTTAATTTCTGTAAAACTCCTTCTTATGGCCGACGTAACTTTTTCAATAAGTAACTGCAACTGCTCTTTCTATAGATGCTTTTTAATCTTGTGATGCTCTGTTGATTGCTTCTGCATAGTTCTATACTTAGAAATTTTTGTATGCTTCTTCATGTTGCATCCTTTGTGCAATCTTCTCGGGGTTACATACCTCGGGTATAACTACAAAACTTTTACTTCGGCAAGATACTGATCTCAGCGGGTGATCATATGTCGGTTTAACATAAACTTGTAAATTGCTACAAATTTCAACAAGTGTTAAACATCTTCCTTAGGGTTTAAGTAACCCATATATTGCTATGAGAACTTAAGCAATAACCTCGGCTTAACTTCAACTTGTAAATTGCTACAAATTTCAACAAGTGAAGATAAGGAATCAGCTTAATTCCAACTTGTAAATTGCTACAAATTTCAACAAGTGAAGATAAGGAATCAGCTTAATTCTAACTTGTAAATTGCTACAAATTTCAACAAGTGAATTAAGGAATAATCTCTGCTTTTTCTTTGCCCCCAATGTGAACCTGAGTTTGACTTGGGTTCATATTAATTGTGTAACTTTCTCAATCATGTGTGTTGAAAGAATTCTGAAAAGACTTTATTGATGATATCGACCAAAATATGATGTACATCTAATGATAGAAAAATTTCAAATTACAAGTATTCCAAGGTCTGGGCAGTGCTTTGCCCTCATTGTCCTCAAGCCGATATGCTCCATTGCCTAATATTGAAGTAATTCTGTAGGGTCCTTCCCAGTTTGGGCCAAGCTTGCCTTCCCTGGGGTCCTTCTTGTTTCCGACGACTTTTCTCAGGACTAGGTCGCCGACTTGAAAATCTCTTGGATTGACCTTCTTGTTGTAGGCTCTGGCAAGCTGTTGCTGGTATACTGCAAGCTGAATTGCAGCTTTCTCTCTTCGTTCTTCCAATAAATCCAGATCTCGGGCTAAGAGTACGTCATTGGTGCCATTCTCTACTCCTTGGGTTCTGATCCCTGGGATGCAGATCTCCAATGGGATGACTGCTTCTGTGCCATAAGCCATGGCAAAGGGGGATTCTCCTGTTGATCTTCTCGGCGTAGTCCGATATGCCCAAAGTACATTGGGCAATTCGTCTACCCATTTTCCTTTTGCTGCCTGCGGCCTTTTCTTTATTCCATCCAGAATTACTTTGTTGGATGCCTCTGCTTGCCCATTGCTTTGGGGAAAACTTGGTGTTGAGAAATAATTCTTGATCTTGAATTTTGCACAAAAGTTCTTGATGAGTTTGCTGTCAAACTGTGTTCCGTTGTCGGCAACTATTGCTCTTGGAATCCCAAATCTGGTGATAATGTTTTTCCATATAAAATTCTTGACGTCCACATCTCGGATTTTGGCAAGAGGTTCTGCTTCTATCCATTTTGTAAAGTAGTCTGTTGCTACCAGCAAGTATTTTCTTTGCCCAGTTGCTTGGGGAAGTTGCCCAACCAGATCCATCCCCCATTGGGCAAATGGCCAAGGGCTGGATACTGGGTTTAGGTCGGCGGCTGGCTGATGTATCAAAGGTGCAAACCTTTGGCATTGTTCACACTTCTTCACATAGGCTTCGGCATCCTTTTGCATTTAGGGCCACCAATACCCCTGGGTAATGGCCCTGTGGGCTAATGATCTGCCCCCAGCATGGCTTCCACAAATTCCTTCATGAATTTCGTAAAGAAAATCTTTAACCTGCAAAGGGTGTACGCACCTTAAAAGCGGCCCAGTGAAGGACCTTCTGTAGAGATGGCCTTCTGCTGTTAGACTGAATCTGGCCGACTTCAGTCTGATTTTATGTGCTTCCTTATGGTTTTCTGGCAGCCTCCCCTCTTTTAGGAATGCAATGATTGCATCCATCCAGCTTGGTCCCAAGTCCACGCACATTGCTTCTTGTTCGGTACTCTGTTTATCTATGCTCGGGGCCGACATGTAGTCGATCATAATTGTCCTTGTTTTTCCATTTTGAATTGAACTGGCCAGGTTAGCCAACGCGTCGGCGTGGGTGTTGTCATCTCCGCTGACTTGGAGTAATCTGTAGTTCTGAAATAGGGCTGCTAATCTGATGACTTCCTTTGCATATGCCGACATTCTTTCGTGTCTGGCTGCAAATTCTCCTGTTGACTGGTTAACAATGAGTTGTAAATCACAAAAAACAATTACCTCATCTGCCTCTGCTGCTGCTGCCAGCTTTAGCCCTGCAATTAATGCTTCATATTCTACTTCATTGTTGGAGGCTTTGAACCCCAAACGGATGGACTGTTCTACTATTTCTCCATCTGGAGATATCAACAGTACTCCTGCCCCTGCTCCCTGGCGGTTTGAACTTCCATCAACGAATAGTCTGAATGAATCGCCGATGTAGATGCTGCAGGGTCTGAGCTTCTCTTTCTCTTGCTTTTTTGTCTTTGGCTGGGATTCTTTTTGCTTGTTGGGACAATGCTCATCTTGGCTTGACGGAGCCCGATGTGCGATGGTTTCAGGTGTGAGTTCTGCGACGAAGTCGGCCAAAACTTGGCCTTTTATTGCTGTTCTCGGCCTAAACTCCAGGTCAAACTGGCCCAGGGTTACTGCCCATTTTGCTATCCTTCCTGTTAAGTCTCCTTGGTGCAACAAGGACTTCAGTGGGTGCTCTGTTAGGACCACAATCTTGTGTGCCCTGAAAGTAATGGCTCAACTTCTTTGAAGCCATTACTAAGGCCAACATTAATTTTTCCAGTGGAAGGTATCTTGTTTCTGCGTCGGCCAAAGTTTTACTTACATAATAAACAGCCTTTTGCTCCCATTTTTCCTCTCGGATTAGCACTGCACTGATTGTGTGTTCTGAGACTGCTAAGTACAAAAACAGTTCCTCCCCTGGTACTGGGTTGGAAAGAACCGGAGTTGTGGTCAAGTACTTTTTTAGGTCGGTTAAGGCGGCTTCACATTCTTCTGTCCATAGGAAGTCCGTGGCTTTTTTCACCAGGTTGAAGAAGGGTCTGCACTTATCTGAGCTTCTGCTGATGAATCTGTTTAGGGCTGCGGCCCTTCCAGTAAGCACTTGAACTTGCTTTGCCGATGTCGGGCTCTGTAAGTCCAGGATGGCCTTGATTTGGTCTGGGCTGGCCTCAATGCCCTTTCTTGTTACCAGATATCCTAAAAATTTACCTGATCCAACTCCAAAGGCGCACTTTGAGGCGTTGAGTCGGAGCCGATATCTTTTGAGTATGTCAAAGACCTCTTTTAGGTCGGCAAGATGACCCTTTGATTCCTTGGTCTTCACGACCATGTCGTCGATGTAGACTTCTACTGTTTTTCCAATCAGGTGCTTAAGCATCTTTGTTACTAACCTCTGATAGGTTGCTCCTGCGTTTTTTAACCCAAAAGGCATTACCTTGTAGCAGTACAGGCCTTTAGGGGTGATAAACGCGGTCTTCTCCTCGTCTGGAGGGTACATGGCAATCTGGTGGTACCCTCTGTATGCATCAAGAAAACTCATCCTTTCATGTCCTGAAGCGGCGTCTACCAGTTGGTCGATTTTGGGCAGAGGAAAGCTGTCTTTGGGGCAAGCTTTGTTGAGGCTGGTAAAGTCTACACAAACCCTCCATTTGCCATTCTTCTTTTTTACTACTACTATGTTGGACAACCATGTTGGGTACTGAACTTCTCGGATGGCCCTAGCCTCCAGGAGTCTGTCTACCTCTTTTTCTACTGTTTCGACGTGCATCAACGTCGGTCTTCTGGCTCGTTGAATCACAGGTTTTGCCGATCTGTCGACATTCAGTTTGTGGCAAGTGACCTCGGGGTCAATGCCTGGCATTTCATAAGGTGTCCAGGCGAACACCTCTATGTTTGCCCTTAAGAAATCTTCCAGTTCTTTCTCTTCTTCTCTAGCTAAGCCTGAGCCGAGAAGAAAGAAACGCTCTTCGTCGTCCTCTTGGACGAAAACTTTTTTTAGCGCCTCTTCGCTCTTTTCGGTTGGTTCTTTCCCGACGTCTTCTAGGACCTCCATGTCCGCATATGTAGTCGATCATAATTGTCCTTGTTCTTCCAGTTTGAATTGAACTGGCCAGGTTAGCCAACGCGTCGGCGTGGGTGTTGTCATCTCGGCTAACTTGGAGTAAACTGCAGTTCTGAAATAGGGCTGCCAATCTAATGACTTCCTTTGCATATGCCGACATTCTTTCGTCTCTGACTGCAAATTCACCTGTTGACTGGTTAACAATGAGTTGTGAATCAAAAAAAACAATTACCTCGTCTGCTTCTGCTGCCAGTTTTAGCCCTGCAAT
>NW_021028519.1:99801-244612 GCF_004153795.1 Camellia sinensis
AAACTTGGCATTTGGTCTATTAACTGTTCCCATTTCAAATGGCCTTCGGCCCATTCAAACTTTCAATCATGTCAAACTGGCCTTCCGCCTATTCAGTCATTCTGTATCAAGTTGCCTTTTTTGGCCCCATTTATATCTTTCGTATCAAAAAACAGGCTCTGGCCCATTCAATTCATGTCTAAAAACGGGCCTCTGCCATGCCATGTCATTTATTAACTGTCAACACGCTGCGTGGCAACGGCATCCATGTCGATTTATTGCATGTTGAATATGGGGGGGCGAACCTCTGGCCCATTCGTTCATGTTCGTAGTCAAGAAAACCGGCCTCTTTAGCGCTATTCATTTATGTAAAACGGCCTCTTGGCCCATTCAATCATTCCTTGTTAAAAACGGCCTCTAGCCAATTCACTCATTCTTGTCAAAATACGGCCTCTGGCCATTCACTCAATTCTTCGTCAAAACGACCTTTGGCTCATTCAATTCTATCATTCAATTTGAACTTATAAAACTTACATAGGAGTAAGTAATTTGGACAATAACAATATTTCAGATATCTTTGTTAAGATATTACTTACAGTGATCGGTTGATTGGTTGCCCTGGAGCTCGACCCTACCACATTCCATGAACACAAAATGGTCACAACAATTCAATCTGTTCTTAAGTTCACATATTCCTCTTTAGGCTTCATTCTTATCTTTTAATCTCATTTTCAATGCTCAATGCATGCTAAAGTACTTACAGTGAAAGAGGATCCGGAAAACGAAACACAGAACAGCATAAACAAAGTTTCAGAAAAACAGGGTCCGTCGAGCGTGACTTTCCCGCTCGAGCGGAGCCAAGAGGCCTGCAAAAGTACTGGGGATGCATCAAATTTACGCTCTGAGTGGAAGGCCTCTCTACATGGTCCCGCTCGAGCGTGAACTTCCTCGTCTCGAGCGGAGCATGTCTCAAAGTAATGCTGGGGAGCCCGTATTTCACGCTCGAGGCGGCGGTTTCCCCACCGAGCGGACACCGAAAATTTTCTGGGTTTTCCAGCTAAGTTCTTTGAGCTTTCAACTTGACATTCCACCAACCATTTCTTGCATATAATAGACTCAAACTTCAAAGTAGTGGTGGTGCTATCATTACGTACCCAACATTAAATTGACAACACAATATGAAGGCTCAATTTCTTGTATTACTTACATGCATGTCCAAATTAATCCCAAATTCATCACAACACATTCAAATTCAAACATGCAAAGCTTACACTGTTCATGATCTTACTGCTTGCATGTGGGAGATACATATATTATCAACTTAATTGGTGAACAGATAATCAAACACATGGATTTCAAATACAGCTTCACATGAATTCACTTTTATGCCCAACATGGGAACTTAATAGCAATTTTCTACATGCATGCATCTTTGCTTCAAATAAACACAAAATCCAACATCAATTTCCTCATATCAAGTTTAATCCATGCTCTTCGACCATTAATTCAAACTTGAATTCCAACAAATTTAGCAACTAGGATCCATAAATTTACTCACTTAGAGGCTTAATTCTCCAAACTATAGCAAACTCTTGAGTTAATCTTCAAGAGGTCAAGTCTTGAACCAAAATTGGCACAATTCTCCCCTTTCTCTCCTATAGCCGACCCTCTCCTCCCTTTCCTTAGAGTTCTTCTCAGCCAAATGAGAATTAAAAGAAGAAATTGAGTGAAAGTGGCCCACTATAATCCTCGACTCAACACAATATTTTAATATAAGGTATTTGGGCACTTTAATCCATTAATTTAATCAGATTTAATCTTAAGCTCTAAAAAATTATGCGCAATCACAATGGCGCAGTCAATTTCGATTTTTGTGGCGATAGGCGCCTTATTTATTTCCAAGCAGATAACGAATAGAATATTCCTAGTGAAACAGATAGAAATTCAAAACCACATAGTTTTCACATAATGAGCACACAAAATCATATCAAACACATAATCATACTCGTATTACGGGCCAATTAGCATAATAGGGGACAGGGTTAACACAAAAAAGTCAAATGGATTTCTTTCTCTCTATTTTTGGACATCTTTTCGTAAAAAGTCCAAAAGTCATCCCCAATATACTAGTTTTATTTTTAGCTCTATTTAAGCCAAATAGTCAAAAGTTACCTAAATTACATGTTCCAAACGAGGCCTTAGTTTTAAAATTGCGAAAAAACTGTTAGATGTTAATCGGGGAGAGTTTTATAGGATAATTGGAAATCAAAAATGAGCCAAATAGTACACAGAACGGGAGTCAAAAACTTTTTTATCTCATGCTCTTTTTTTTATCAGTTAGTAAAGAATAATTATCTGGAACATTACTAAAACAAAAAATTGATATTTTTCTTGTTTTTAAAAATTAAAAAAAAAATTGATAATAATTCTCAGTTTACTAATATGCATTTATTGGTTATAAAAAATCTTAAATAAGAACTGGAAGCTTACCATTAACATTTATAAATAGGACTATTAGATAATTACCATTGCGTAGTTTATTAAGTACAAATATTTAAATATATATATATATATTATAATTTTTATAAATTAATTATTGTTTTTTTATCGATACAAATTCAATTATTTGAAAATCTAAGAAAGGGCCCTCTTTGACTTTCTTCTTTCTAATTGTAATTTTTGTTTAAGTTATGTTGCACAAAAAAAAGTATTCGCCATATTTGGTTCTAAAATATTGAGGTCACTTTTCCAGGAAATTAAAACTTTTTTTTTTTGTTATTTTTATTTTTTATTTTTAAGTGATTCTTAATCTTTTATATAAATTTTTTACTTTTTAGATATATTTCATCTAAATAGTTTAAAAGGTATAATATTTATAATTTTTTTTTTTAAATTCATCAAATACAAAAAATATAAAAATAAATGCATTTTCATATTTGTTGTATTCATATGAATTTTTTAAAGAACTTTTAAAACAATTTTTTTTACTTTTTTAAGTATGTTAAGATTAAATGAATTTAAAAATTAATTCAACTATTTAAAAAAAAAGTAAATTAATGCGAATCGCCCTTGTGGTTTTGGGAAATTACATTCCACCTCCTCGGTTTAATTTCAATAACTCTTTTTAATTAATAAATCATAAGTCAATTAACAGTTTTACCCGATGTTATAAATATGTTTCAATTAATATCTTAGGTAACTTTTATCTATTATATAGGTGAGCAATTGATTTTATTTGTTTAGTTAATTCTGTTAAATTAAAAAATACTAATAATGAGAATACCTTTATAATTTTCCCAAAATAACAAAAACGTAATTTGTAATATTAAACACACCTCATGTGATACTTTTATAATTTACCGTTAAAAATATTAAAAACACAAAAATACAAATCAAAAACTCAAAAATCTGTTTTTTTTGAAAACTACCACAAAAAGTGATAAGCATGATAGATCAGAAAACCTTGTTCATTGAAAGTTTATAAATAAAAATCTTTTATGATGTACACCGTGTCAATACCTCAACAGTACAAAAATCAAACCCCTAATCCACATGTCAAACATTATCCAATTCTTTTTTACTTCATTCATCCCTCCGTAGCATCCTGTCCTTCCAGTACCTGGAGGTTATCTTCAATTGTAGTACTGTTCTTGGTCTGTTCTTTTTGACGTGTTGCTTCCTGGATGAACGTCTTTTCTCTCTGTGAACCCTGGTTACGGGCTTCTGTATTGTGGTTATCTCCTTCAAATTGTCAAGTGTCAATTGGTCTGCCCACTCCCAGCGGGAGGCGTCAATCCCCATATTCTTCCTGCTGTCCGTTACTGCATCTATTCTTCCTTGTTCCCACTACAGCGCGCCAAAATTGTGTGCGGTGAAATCTGACCAACTGCTTGCTTAGTGATCAACTGGAGAGCAACAGGCAGAATAGATGGCTTCAGCAACCTGAAACAGAAAGAAAAGGTTCGGCGGTGGTTCTTCCACCCGGGGGCACTCCGACGATCAAGTCAGTATATCTCTCAAAGATAATCAAGTGCAAAACTTAATACTCAAAACATAAATTGCATACCTTAGACCCACGGGGGTGCCTCTCTTTTATAATATACTCAACCCAAGTCCCACTAGAAGTATGACTTCTATGAACTCCAATTTAGTGCTTACTTTGGACTCTTTAAGAGATAAAGATAAACTCCCTTAAGAGTTTTATCTTGGTTAAGTCCCCTTTTTGTCTTAGGACTCTTATCCCTTATCTGCTTATCTCGGATTCCGATATCTTCGGGGATAACCTCGGCAATTCCGAGATCATCTCGGCTTAACTATGACGACACGTGGCACCTCGGCTGACACGTCGGCGTCACCATGCCACGTGTTGGTATTCAGAAAATATATCTCCACAGTTTCAATTAATAATTTAGGTAATTTTATTATTGTGTAGGTGAGCAATTAAATTTTATTTATTTAGTTAATTCTGTTAAATAAAAAATACTAATAATGAGATATTTATAATTTTCCAAATAACAAAAATGTAATTTGTAATTTAAACACACCTCAGTGATGAATTTATAAATTACCCTAAAAAATCATTAAAAACACAAAAATACAAATCAAAAACTCAAAAATCTGTTTTTTTGAAAACTACCACACAAAGTGATAAGCATGATTAGATCAGAAAACTTTGTTCATTGAAAGTTATAATAAAAATCTTTTGATGTGCACGTGTCAATACCTCACAGTACAAAAAAGAAAACCTAATCCAACTTGTCAAAAACATTATCCACATGTCAAACACCAATTGGCTATAAGCATTTCCAAATTATCCAAAAGAAGGCAAGAGCAGATAAGATGGCACCCTACATCACAGAAACAATGGAAAAAACCAAAACTTGGATAACATAAACATCATCCACATTTACATAACCCCAACAAAGGTCTTCTATTCCACATATTATTCTCTCTCATCACTCACTTGCCTGAAACATTTGGAAAATCAGTGGAATGGCTCAAGCTATGGCTTCAATGGCTGGCTTACGTGGCTCCTCCTCCCAGGCTGTTTTGGAAGGCAGCCTCCATCTCAACAGCTCGACCCGCTTGACCGGAGCCACCAGTGGCAGCCGGGTTGCTGTGGCTCGACCGGGTTACACTATTAGGGCCCAACAGGGGTCAGCTGAGACCGAGACTAGTCGCCGGACGATGCTGGGTCTAGTGGCTGCAGGGCTAGCCTCTGGGTCTCTTGTTCAAGCTGTGCTCGCCGAAGCCAAATCCATCAAGGTCGGCCCACCGCCTCCACCCTCCGGTGGATTGCGTAAGTTTTCAAACTTTTTTTACAGTTGTTTGGATCATAAATTTAAGTAGAAATTTAAATTAAAAAAAAATGTAACGGAAATATAAATAAAATGTAAGTTAAATTTTTTTTCTCGTTCTTTTTACTTTCAAATTTTTCTTTCCAAATTTGTATTTGAATTCGTGATTATGACATAACCTACATGTTGTTCATCAAATTAATGTGATTCATCACTTTTCAATTCTCAGGTTAAAAGGACTGTTGCTCTTATATTGAAACTGCAATTTTAGCAAGTCTTTGTTGACTTCCAATACAATCAAGACATGTAAACATGTTTTGTACTCTCTGATTAGTTTTTACTCCAAGTTCCAAATGTTTTTTTTCTGTTTATTTATTTATGTATACATGTTAGAATTACCATAAAATTCTGGATTTCTATTATTATTTTTTTACTATAATTGATTTTATATAGACACATAGCATTTACTATGTAAATATATGTTAAAAATAAAAATAAAAATAAAAAATTTGATGAAATTCAATACATTAATGCAAGTTTCATTGTCTATAAATATATAATATAGGGGTATGTACCAAAATGGACCCAATTCGGCCATGTTTTTCTTCATACTCTTAACTACATGGATGGATATGTCTCATTGAGAATTTTCTATCTCATTCTTTTATGCCATCTATATTAAGGCCAAGTTTGGGAACACCCCAAAAAGTCAAAAAGCCAAAAAGTTACTCAAAAAGTTAAAAAGTTATCACTATTCACCAAAAGTCAACAATTACGGCTGCACAACTCCCAATTTTAATTTTCTCCTACAAATCAATTTTTACAATTTTTTTTTACACATTTTTCCATAAAAAGTCAAAAAGTTAACGCAAACATTCATATTTTCAACCTCAACTTTTTAGTCTAAAAAAACAAAAAGTGCACTTATTTAGTCTTGCCAAACTTGGCCTAAATCCTTTCTCTACCACAAGATCAAAATAGAAGACAACTTGTATGATAGAGTTGGACAGGAATTTAGTTCCAATATCTTGCCACATTTAGTGTAAAATTATAGTTGTAATATGTAACCATCTTATCAGAAAATCGATACATGTATCACTACAACTCCCAAATGCAGCCTCTAGTCCCTATTGCTCTATATCAAATTGAGGACCTCTAGAAGTAGCCTTTCAAACATAGAACAATCAACATTGGCAGGACAAACTTCTCGTGGAATCTATTATAGATTTCTAATTATCATGAAAATGATATATGCAGTCTCATTAATTTCATCGTATTTTTTTTTTACTTTCTATGTGATCTACGCAAGAAATAACATGTAAGGGGATCCATCATTATTTTGAAAAATACGATGGATCCTACATATACACACGACGTCTATTGTGTAAATCTAACATAACATATGAGAAAATACAATGAAATTCATCTGAAAATAATACATAGTGACCCTCAATTGCAAATGTGGAGCACATTATTATTATTATCTTAATGAATGACTTGGGGTTTGATACATTTGGATTTTGGCAGCTGGAACATTGAACGCTGATGAGGCAAGAGACACTGATCTTCCATTGAAGGAACGATTTTTCATCCAACCATTGTCTGCAACTGCAGCAGCAGAGAGGGCAAAGGAGTCTGCAAAAGACATTTTTAATGTGAAAGGGTTTATAGATAAGAAGGCTTGGCCTTATGTCCAAAACGATCTTCGTCTCAAGGCAGGGTACCTTCGATATGATCTTAACACTGTTATTGCTGCAAAGCCCAAAGAACAAAAGAAGCCTCTCAAAGATCTCACTGGAAAACTCTTCCAGGACCTCAACAATGTCAGTAAAAACTCTCTCTCCCTCTCTCACGCAAACACAAAATTTAATCTCAATATATAGAATCTTGTTCATTCATGTGTTTATCTACGTTGATGGTTTCGGTGTTGGTGGTAGAACTATCATATAAAGAATAATTTTAGGAACTTAGAGATCCCTTGCAGATTTATTGAGTTTATTTTTGTGTTTGGTTTCTATGTTGGTAATAGAATTTACATAATAATAAGTCAAGAATGGATGCGCAACTAAAACCATAATGTATATAGATTTTTCAGAAGTTGCATTACTAATAAATCTTATAAAATCTTATTCATTCATGTGTTATGTTTTTATTATATTTAGTTTTTGCGTTCAAAGTAGAACTATTACATAAATAATAACATTAGGGACATAGAAACAAGTCGTAGAACCAAAACACAATGTATATGGACCAACATGAATTTATAGAAGTGGGACTTACTAATAAATCTTATAAAATTTTATTTATTCATGTATATTTATTCAGAAGGACTAGTATCATTAGATAAAAATTTTGACTCACTATAACATACACTGTTTTAATATTTAATTTTATCTTTTCACTCAACAGCTGGACCATGCAGTAAAGATTAAGAGTCCTTCTGAAGCAGAGAAGTACTATGCAGTGGCTGTATCTACCCTCAAAGATGTTCTTGCCAAGATTGGTTGAAAAGAAATTAATGTACTAATGTTTAAGCTTTATATTTCAATTTATGAGACACTTTGCTTCAGTGCTATTTTCAAGGGAATCTAATTGAAGAAACTATAAGTAGTTTTCGTAAAAATGTGGAAACATGAAAGAGAGAAAATTCACTTGCACATGCAAAAGAATAACCATAAATAATTGTCATCTATATATTCTATTTTTTATTATATAAGTCTACACCTCTTTTAGTGTAGACTGTAACACTTTTTGAATTTTCTAATAATGCCTTTTAAATCTAATAATTATCTCATCTAATAACAGTTTTTTCAAATTATTCAAAATTGCTAAAATGTTAATTGCCTATTTTAGCAGACATTGGGTTTTATAATAAACACAATACATTGACACTTTATTTCCACTAATAATTCATTTCGGGGCTAGTAGAAGATGTGTTTCATGCAATAGGGGAAAAAAACAAAGTTATCAATAATACTAGTAATACTATACACTCAAAAATGTATCCCGAAAATAAAATGTGTAGACCAAATTTATTATAAGTGTGGCTTATATTAAGTTTGAACGTACACCGTACGCTAATTATTTTTAGGACACATAGATTTTTTGAACTTTTATTTCATAAGGGATAAGTTATCTTTCTCCCCTAAAAGTTGTACATATCGCAATGCGAATGAATAGTTAACAAAACAATTATGTTTTATGTCCTCCTCCCTTTCTTCTTCATATCCATGGGCCATGATGTTTCAAAGCAGTACTACAGTCTTTTTAAGGCAAATGATGCAAGTACAAAACTCAATGTTCATTAACTAAATCCTGGTAGGTTTGTTGGATCGACATGTTTAATTTAATCTTAAGCTTGAATTACCGTTGCGAAACACAATTACATTATTTCTCAGTACATTTTATGTCTTAGCATTTCAACCATGCAATGCAATCACTTTGCAATCACAATGATAAGGCACCTCTACATATTCTTCCTTGAATAAAATCTATAAAGATTTCTTTCAACTCTGTTGTAATTAGAAGACATATCATAATAGTCTATAAGGGGTGGTTTGGGATGTCTTAAATAAGTACACTTTTTGACTATTTATGAAATATGGGTTGGGTATGGGTTGAATTTGAAGTGATGTGGTAGAGAGGTAATGTGATTTAAATAAGATGATATGACTTAAATAGGATAGTGACTTTTTGACTTTTTAAATTTTTTAGTTTATGCCAAACAAGGCTTTTGAGAAGACTTCAACAGTGATCCATTAAGAGAGTGGACACTATAAACCTAGTCAAGCTTAACAAATGGAATTCAAATAGTTGAAGGTCAGATTTGGTCTCCTGGGTTTATTAGGAGTGTTAGTGGGCTAGAAAGTATGTGGCCCAATATAAATTTAGAGGCAGTTTTAAATGGCGCACAACATAGGGACTTGGCTAATGAGCCTATCATTGAGGCTTTTAACCCAAGCGAATGTACAGATCACACTCAGGTAAGTCCACTGGTTATTCCTTCGGCCCACCAGGGAGTGAAAAAAATGGGTGGTACATCAACAAACGGGAAGACTCTTGAAAAAGATTGTCACGTCCTGCTTTTTATTACTCGAATTCTATTACCAAATCATTATTATAGATTCAATTTCAGAGATGACATACAGAAACTCTTTACATTGACAAGAACACATGAATAAAGATTTCCTTGTCCGAATACAATATAAATGCAATAGGAGTTATAATTAAATAAATTGTCCGTAAGCTTACATCTTTCAAATTAAAAGAAAGGGTTTAACCCTTTTTCATCAATGGCATTCTGCCCACAAATAAAAGGCCACGTGGCCAACAACTAAGGATGATCCTCGATCTTGAACACTTCTTAGCATCACCTGAAAAGAATTAGCAATGTGGGATGAATATAAAATCCAGTAGGGATCCTTACATGATCCTAAACAATAACAACATACAGATAGCTATGATCATGAATGCTTTATATCATGTCATATATATAATGTGATGGTTCATACTGAAAATATACTTATATAGGTACTTCTCTTAAAATCATTCAATTTACCTAACAACACAAACAATTCACTTTTCTTCATCATTTCCCATTTATAAATAACGCATCACAACTGGTTGTTTTAGAAATGCTTTTGCTAAACGTGATTACTTCTCATTATGTACGTTCCATACAAAACATACGTTCACTTCTGATACTTTCATCACATTCCCTCGGCCCTAAGTCTATGGTCAAGGAACACTTTCAACAACTCGCCCAATACGCCTATATACATACATATAAGTCCTAACACGAATACGAAATCCATACATGTACAATGATCATTACACCATCACATAGAACAATTCGGCCTTACCTAACCATAACCATCACCTACTCAGAATAGATAAGAATACACCGAGACAAAATGAGAAGCGAAACAAAGCTCTACCTGCCTTAAGCATGGTAAGCCAAGGATACACCTTTCCATAACGAAATGTCAATTTACCAGACACCAGTTAGAAGGTAATGGTACTTTTGCCAAGTTCGCCAGGCGCTAGCTGGAAGGTACTGGTACCTCTTATTCTAAGCGTGGCAAATTCTCCAAGCGATAGCTGGGAGGTAATGGTACCTCTCATTCTCAGCACGTGAACATTTCCAACCATCTCAACATACTAGAATGCATAATAACACAAGTGTATTATATATACGATATTAATCAACACCACGATACCATCCTTCACCGATGACCAAGGACAAAACCTCTAAATACATGTACTTAATACACGTATGATTATAATCAAACTCACATGAGACTTTAAGTCCAACAACAACAATGGAAAACTAAAATATTCATAAATTGACTTCACATTTATTTCTGAAATACAAATCGTCATGGTTTCTTTCCCTTTTCAAAAATCAATCTTCTTATTTTTCAAGTTAATATACTCCAATCTTTATCCAAAATCCATCATCTTTAATTTACAAAACTAAATCCATTCTCCTTGTTTTGCAAAATAAAATCCATTCCCTTTATTTTAGAAAACCAAATCCATGAATGTCAAAGCTATAGCTTAACTCAATTTAACATGATTAATCAAGAATAATTCCAATACCATGGTGAATCCACCCTTTTATCAATTAACACAAGTACACAATCCATATAATTAAGCACAAAATATTACTCAACTTTCTCTCTCTTTAATCCATTAAGTCTATAATATTAAATTAGATATTTTTCTCTCTCTCAACATCAACATATTAAACTACTCCCCAAAGAACCCAAACAACAATTTATATAATGATTTCCCACCCCCACGTAACACACCCTAGGTATCTCCCATATGATTTTTCAAAAAGAACTCCAATATACATGGTTTTTGTGTAGTAAGAATCTACCACATATCTATCTATAGACGAAGTATTGAAAAGGAGTAAGAAATCCCTACCTCAAGTGTAGAAGAGAAAACCCAAAAAATCCAACGTCAACGAAACCACGAACTTCTCAGATCAATAGAAAGCCCTTGACAAGATCTATAACCTTTCCCATAGGACCAAGGTGAAAAGATGGCTCTAGGTGAGTAGATCTAAAGATCTAAGTGTGAAAAAGTTAAATTTAGAGAGAGAAGAATGAAGTCATGGTTTGAGAGGAAAAGAGAAAGAAAAGTAATGAAAGGAAAGTGTTTTGGAACCCATTTATAGTGGCTAGGCACTAATAGAACAATAGTCCCAAAGTCAAATGAAAAGAACAAGTCAAAACCCCCAAAAAGTAGGGCCCAAACTGACCAAAAAATCTGGAAATTACTCACAAGAGTTGACCCTTAAAACAATGGTGTCGACGCTCAAGAAGAAAAGCCGAGACAAAAAATATGTGCAGCAAGCAAGGGTCGACCCTTGAAACCCCTAGTGTCGACCCTAAATTTCAACAGCCAATTTCAGATTCAGCAATAAACAAGGGTCGAACCTTTCCAAACCGGTGTCGACACCACCAAGACTGGTGTCAATCCCAAAACAAGATTTCTAAGTTCTCAAACAACTTTTTGACGAAATCAAGTGCAAACAAACAATCTTAACAAATCAAAATTGAATTTTATTCCTCCAAAACCAAGATACAAAAACTCTAATGCTCCCAAAATGAAAATAAAGGAATTAAACATACTCTCCAATAGTTTAGAGGACACAAGTGCTACAAAGACACCAATCGAAGTATGAGGAAAGGAGCTTGAATGAAGAAAATGGGAAAGCTAAACAAAAAGCAAGTGAAGAACAAAGGTGTGCTATTCAGCAATTACCTTCAAAATAGAGCTATATTTCGAGTAACAGCTGCTGCAATTTCATTATCAGTTTCGCAGAGTATAGATTCAAAGAGAATGAGGAAGTTTTTAAATGAAGCACAAGCTACAGTTCAAGTTGGGAAAATTTTTTGGCTGAATAGTAAAGGCAATAAAGAGGTGGTGGTAAGCAAAATAATTGAGTTAGAAGAAAATGACCTAGAAAGAATGGAAGGTGCAGGTATAGTTTCCTAAGCCAATTTGGTTAGTACTAGGAGGTTTGGTGTATGTTAGTAGTTTCCTTATGAAGATATTATCTTGGAATGTAAGAGGTCTAAGAAGGCCTGAAAAGAGGAGAAAAATAAATACTTTGGTTAGGGATAGAAATATTGATGTACTACAGTTGCACAAAACAAATAGATAGTGTTGATGAAAACTTTGTCAAGTCACTATGACCATGTAAGGAGATGGATTTCATGGAGACTAGTGCAAAGGGTAGTGTTGAAAGCATGCTATGCGTATGGAATCCATAAATCTTTCTATTAAAGGAGTGTTGTAGTAATAGAAACTTCATTATATTGTCAGGTACTTCACACCACTCTTTTGATTGTGTTATTGTAAACATTTATGCACCAAATGAAGTATTGAAAAGAAGACAGCTATGGGAGTCTTTAGTGAAGCTTAAATCTACTTTTTTAAGACCTTGGTGTGTAGAAGGGGATTTTAATGAAATTAGATTTATGAGTGAAAGGAAAAGGTGCTTGAAAAGGGATAGAAGAATAAAGGATTTCAGTGATTTGATTGATAATTTGGAGCTGCTAGATATTCCAATGCTAGGTAGAACATTTACATAGTGTAATGCTTTGGATGGAGAAAGGTGGAGCAGGATTGATAGATTCCTAATTGACCATAAGTGGTTGGAAAAGTTCTCATTTAAACAGTGGGGGCTACCTAGAAGTATATCTGACCACTGCCCAATATTGCCTATGGAAGATGAGAGGGATTGGGGCCTAAGGCCATTTAGATTCATAAATGCTTGTTGCTAGCATCCTAAATTTAAATTTGAAGTAAATAATTCTTAGGAAAACAATCAGATTAGTGGTTGGGCTAGTTACATGATAATGAAAAAAATAGGGAATCTAAGAGTATATCTCAGAATGTGGAATTATGAAGTGTTTGGAAATATTGATGAACAATTGAAAAAAGCTGAGGATGAACACCATGAATAAGATATAAAAGCTGAAGGTAAGAACTTGCAGGAACATGAGATTAAAAGAAGATAAGGCTAGAAAGTTAGTCTGGAAGTTGAGCAAAAAGAAGGAGTGGTTATGGCATCAAAAATCCAGATTGACGTGGGCAGAAAATAGGAATAAAAATACAAGGTTCTTTTATATAATGGCTAGTAGAAGGCAAAGGAAAAATTTGCTGGATTCTATAAATGAGAATGGTGTTATCTATGATCAGCCTAATGTAATTAAACAAGCAGTGGTGAGATATTTCAGCCAATTGTTTTCTAATGATTAGAGGAATATGCCAAAATTGTCAGGTGCTTTTGTCTCAATTAGTCCTGCAGAATCTAGATTATTAGAGGTAAAGTTTTCAGAGGAGGAAATTTGGGAAGCAATCAATGATTATGATGGTAACAAAGCTCCGGGGCTTGATGGGTTTAATTTAACTTGCATTCAGAAATGGTAGAATATAATGAAAGGGGAGATAGTGCAGCTTATGAATGAATTTCATTCCAATAGTAAGTTGGCTCAAGGAGTGAACAGTTCTTTTATTGCTTTAGTTCCCAAAAAAGATAATCCCAGGGTCTGACTGATTTACAAACTTGTAGAGATATTGCTTGTAGTTAGTTCATATATGCTAAGTTTAATCGGTGAATCATGTGTTACTAGTTGATTTTGGTATATTAAAATCTTGTAATTCATCGTAAAAAAATTTGCTCCTAATTTGTTCATCTATAATGTGAAACCAATGTTTTCAGACCAAGAACTTTATTATTAACATTTTAAAATTGTAATTTTTTTCATATGTTTGACAGATTGGCAATGGATGGAATATAGTTCGGGGAGCATCAAAGGATTACATTTTGAATTTTTGGATATATTTTGTCATAGGTTTTTGTTATGAATTTGCAAGTTTAAAAGGTTTTTTAGAATTACATGTTTGAAATTTGGGATTGTAAGGGATTTTTCCTTAAATTGGAAGTTTTGGATTTGATATTTTGTTTATATTTAATATGCTACTACTTTTTAATTAAGTTTATATTTTGGATGCTTTGCACAAATGTGTTAATTTGAATTATGTTTTGCTTATGTTTATAGGTTTATGAATTATGAACTGAACAGGGTAATTGTTAAAAAAAAATTATAAATAATGAATTTTTGGTGACAGGGTTTTCAGTTGTAAATTTACTTTTGGTGACATTTTATTTATATTGCTAAAAGTTTGTGTGAATAATTTTTTTAGCGACCCAAAACTTGATTGGTCGTCAAAAGTTTTAACATTTAACAACCAATTCTTTTAGTCACTGAAAGATATTTTTAGCGACGTATTTATATGTCACTAAAACTTAACATGTCATTTGCTGAAGGCTACTTTTAGCGACTAAATGTTAATTTGTGGTGA
Source organism: Camellia sinensis (assembly GCF_004153795.1). Classification (NCBI taxonomy): domain Eukaryota; kingdom Viridiplantae; phylum Streptophyta; class Magnoliopsida; order Ericales; family Theaceae; genus Camellia; species Camellia sinensis. Next base: position 114,465 of record NW_021028519.1, read on the forward strand.
TGAAATTTTAGTCATTTGGCAACGAAAATATTTGATCGCCAATTTATTTATAAGGCAATCAAAATTTATTTGGTCGCCGAAGCATTTAGTGACAAGGCTTCAGTTACCAATTTTGTTGATGTCACGAATACTTTCAGCAATCAAAATTACACTTTTGGTGACTAAAAAAAAGGTCGCTAAAAGTGTTTTTTTTTTGTAGTGACTGAGCCTTCAACTCCACTGTCCTTCCAAGCTAAGTCCTTGGTGGAGGCATATCCCCAACATCTGAAAATGATTTTTCCCAAATAGGGTGAGTCAAAGCCCAATAGAAATAATCTAACATAATATATGAATTTTAACAAAGATATAAGGGTAAAATGCATATGCAATGCCCATGTCAAAACGGTTTATATTTCTTTCTCAAAATCATGCCATGCTCAAATTGTATCAAAATTCTTAAATCATGTCCTTTACCATAGGAAACAAGGGGGAAATTCTTAAACCGGTACAACCTTTCACGGATATTTCGTCCGTGGGAAACCGTCAAATGGCACCCATGTAAACATAGTCTATATAAGCACTACTATTTCCGTTTTACGAATATTTCGCCCGCAGGAATCAGCACCCATTTATACGCGCGTTTTTTGGGACTTTCACTGTAGACACACAGGCTAACTTAATTTGGTGATACACACCTCTTTCCAACATTCACACTTTTTTCTCAAAATCATATACATTTACAATGTATTAAATGAGCAACAAATGTTCAATGCACGTGAATGAGAAATTAGTTTCAATTCACCTAATCCTCTTGCAATTTCTACAACAATCACAGCTATCCTCCACCGATAGCTCAAAACAAATATTTCTAAACAGATATAAAATCTCCAATACAGATGAACTATCCAAAATTTAATATGTGAGCGATAATACATATCCAACTCCACCATCCATATTAATATCCATCTAATTTCACATTTCATCATCAATTCCATTTATTTATACAAAATAAATATTTGGGACATTTAGAAGAAAAACCTTTTTTTTTTCCAAAATCCAACCCAAGGGTCAAAATCCATGATTTACTCATAACTCAACCTCATTTCTACTGCCACAACCATTTTCCATACAACCATTTTGGAAAAACTAAGTGATTCGTGATTTAATTGTACCAATTCCCAAACAATTAAAACTAACAATCTAAATCATCAAGTACGTACAAAAGTGATTTAGATTGTTATTTTAAAAAATAATAAATCGACACAAACGAATTTTACGTGGAAAAATCACAATTAGAGCACCTCCAATTGTGATAAAAAAATCATGGGCGAAACGCCACAAATCAATCCACTACTGAAGAAAGAAAGATTACAAATATACCAAACAAATTACCCAAACGCTATCAATTTGTCTTCAACAATCTATACATCTTTCATTGCAACCTTCGTCTCAGAATTGATCAGATTGATGTTGAATCCATAACATCCATTGTCGAATCAACGATTGCGCACAGCATCAAACTCCTTCGACTACTCTACGCTTGAATCTTCGGATTCCACCGAAGAAGAACACTCAAACTCCTTGATGTGTGCTTATCAAAACATGAGTTTAATACTCAATCAAACATCAAGGAAAACTAGCAAAACAGCCCCAAAAGAAAACCCTAAAAACCTTAAAGAAGATCTCAAAAACGTACCCTAGATTTGGAGCAACCTGCAGTCTTATAACTGCTGAAATCGCGAAGTCCGCTCGAGCGCAGGAATGGACGCTTGAACGAGGACGCTAAAACGCGTGTTCCAAACCAAGATTCACGCTCGAGCGTAGGAACTTATGCTCAAGCGTAAAATCACACCACATAGTATTTTTAGCAGACAAGCCAAAGTATTGCGATGGTGGAAACTCCGCTCAAGCGTCACGTTCCCCACTCAAGCGGGAAGACCAAAAACAGAAGGAAAATTACAACAAGATAAACTCAAGCTTGTTCGCGGAATTGGCAACTAGTCGGGACCTAACAATCTCCCCCTTTGTCAATTCCCGAACAAAACTTTACTAACAATGTTTCCTACCAAACACACGCACTAGACTAAACTAAACAAAATTAAAACTGCAAAACCACACAAACCGATTTCAACGTATCAACATATGTATAACCAAATCTATCGATGCTAAAAATTCCAACATATCCCAATATCCATGTACATGCTCACAAAGCCCAATCATGTAATCCCATATAATTCCCAAATAACTACTTCCCCTTTTTGTCTAGGAGACAAGTACAAAAAACAACAAACAAAAAACAAAACATAGAAGAAAAACAACCGAAAAATAGTAGAAAAGAAGCTGTGCATAGAAAAATACATTGTCCAAGGAGAAAGAGAAACAAGTATCACTAAGTTAGCGGCGGTGGAGACTGCTGTAGTTGAAGCATAGTCAAGATTTGAGCAATATGGTAGGAAGACTGAGCGATAGACTTCTCAATGCGGCTAGAAGAGGCCTCCAAAGTAATGAGCCGAGCATCGATGGTGGTCTCAAGATCAGTAAGCCAAGCATCAAAGATACCCATCTGGCCCTCCAAGCGATCAAAATGGAAAACCATGGCCTGCTCAAACTGACGCAGTTGGCCTTTGATAGAATGAGCCTGAGTAAGCTACTCCCCCTCACTGACTGCCTCACCTGCAGTAGTAGTGTCATACTCGGCCTCCTCGGTCAAAGGACCATCTCTTGCACCTGTACCAGAACTACCCACTCCGAAAGGAACCCCCTTGACATGAGATTGACTCTGAGAGATGGTCTTTTTGGTGAATGGGCGGATAGAAAAAGCAAATTCATCCTCATCAAAAGAAGGAACCTCAAATTTGATGAGAAGCCGGTTAATAAGGCAACCATAAAGAAGACCTAAGTTATTTCTCTCAAAAGCAGCGACCATTTTTTGAATAATCAGGGTGGCAAGGTCGATAGAACGGTGGTGAGCAATGCAAAAAAGTACAAAACCTTATTCTTGATTGATTTCGGAGTTGTGAGTGGTAACTATGATGTTGGCACAAACAATAAGGTTGAGTAAACGGAATTGGGAAAGAAACTCATTTTGTTTGATCAAAGTGCCCTGGATCCAAGAACGGGAAATACCACACAAAGCAGTGGCCACCTCATTGAAATCACAGGTGCGTCGAACAGGGAAAGGATAGTAACAAGGAAAGACTTGACCAATACCTAATAGCTCACGAATAAGATCAGGTGTAATAGTGATAGACCTGGACCTGATCCAAGTCTTGAAAGTAGGGCCAATATCGTCAATGCCCTCAATATTATAATAAAATTCCTGCACCCAATCAAGGTTTTGACGGCCGGAGAAAGAAAGGACCAAATCTGTCACGACCTAACCCCAGGATTTAGGGTTGGAATCGCGACTTACTAACTTATGTTATTTGTAGCAAATTAAACTGCGCAAGCGGAAATAAAAATTATGAAACAAAAAATTTACTTCATTTTACTATTTAAGAAAAACAAAATACATCTTTAGGGCTTTAGTTATTTTATTAATCAGTGACCGGCCCCGAGTAGAACAAAAAGGAAGCAAAACTAAAAAGATAAAAAAAAAAAAAGTGGTTCAACAGTAATCCATTTGCGGGTTCCATTTTGTGGGGTTATGGGTTTCCCCTACATTTCGTCACCTGAAAGGGGTAACAGCTATAAGCACGCAGCAGAGTGAGAAATATTATGCCAAGGGAATACAAAATGACCATGGATAATTAATTAGGCTAAAATATTTACATAATTTAATTTGAAATAACAATTTATTTAAAGTGGCCGAATACAGAAATCATGTAAATAAATAATCATAACCACAGTATAAAACAGAACAGAACAGAGGTCACAGAAGTGACAGTTAGAACAGAGGTCAATGGATCCATGACAAACAGAGGATCACAAAGTAGTCAAACAGAGGCCAATGGTTATTTAAGTCCCCCAAGGCATGGGACTCCCGTGGTGGTACTTACAAAACATAATTGTATATAAGGTCATAATCAAATATTTTTTAAAATATAAACAAAAATATCCATGAGTTTCCTTTTAAGCAAATAGGGTTCAGAAATAAAACCACGTAACTGAAATGTTTATATAATTTATAATAGTTTATAAAACATAACTTGTATAAAATAAATATGGTAAGTCAAAACATACATGAAATACATTATGGTGACTCAAGGTATAATATAACTCACTTTTAAATTGAGTCTTACTATTTCCTTTCTATTTTTCCTATGTTTTCGAAACTATCCTTCGTTCTTTCGATCCCTCTTTATTTCACTCTCTTGTTTCCCTCAGTTCTTTTCCTCTGGCATAGCTCTCTCCCCCCAACCTCTTATATATATGCAAATTCATGAGGCCTCCATAGGGTGATTCATTCTCCCTAAATGCAGGTGTCACACATGGCGTCCAACCGTCTCTTCTCAAAGATTATAATCTTACTAATTAATGGTGAGTAATTGATGAGCCTTATCTCATCAACAGGCTTATTACTATTATCTACTCTAACTTCTAAATTCATTTATTTATTATTTTTAATTCTAATTTATCCAACTAGTATTATAATTTTATATTTGTGTTAATTTAGCCTCAAATAATAATCTCTAATTAATCTCATATTTAATAACTCAATGCCAAATTATATTTATATATTTATTTATTATTATTTATTTATTTAATAATATGCCATCACATACAACCATAATTATCTTTAACTATAAATATTTATGTGGTATTTAATTCGTTTAATTATATTTCTACATGTTTGCCCTAAATAAATTTCCTCGTCACATATTTAATAACCATAATGACAAATAAATTTTACATAACACGTATAGCTTATTTATTTTATTACTTCTATAAGTTTCACTTTATCGCATACAATCACAAAATTAATTCTTCTATTTTACTATTATAGATTATTATTATTATTTTTATTAATAGTCGTGGTTGGTTGTGGTATTAATTAAATATTTTGGGTGTCACAAAATCTCCCCCCAAAGGATCAAACAAAGGTCGAATATGGATGGACTCAAAGATGTTTGGCTGGACATTGCATTCAAGATGGACAGTCCTAGTGGTGTAAGCTTCTCTAAACGACTTGGCTTTTTCAACGGATGGAAACCGGTCCATGTTATAAGTGGGGCGAGTGGCAGTTGACTTCTTACATTTAGAGGTAAACATGACTAAGCCAAGAAAACCTAATGAAGACAACCACAAACCCCCCAACCTAAGACAAGAACCAAAACCAAAAACACAAACAAACCATTAGTAGCAGAGGTCAAAGAGATAAAAAATCAAATAGCCAAGATTAGTAACCAAATCAGTAAGACCAACCCGCAAATATAACACAATATAATAGGATCCAAAATAAAACACCCTGTGAGATCATAGGGCATATGAAGAACAAAATAAAATCCAAATAGACATAATGAAAATCACAATAGAACAGGAGCCAGTGATAAAAGCAATCGACAAAGCCCAATATCCCACAACCCATTAGAGCATAAAACCAAAGATCCAAGAGAATGACAAAATATAATCACATTGCATACAGTAATTCCCGAACTAACCCTATGAGAAACTCAACAGGTACAACCTAGTGTGAAAGTGTGTGAACAAGTGAAGAACAACACCTAAACACAATGGCAAAGAAACTACACCCAATATCTTAATCAGTCTGAAAGAAAAAAAAAAAAAAACAATACAAGGAGAAAGTTATCTATCAAAGCTTAAACACACAACTTGCCAAAGTTGTTGATAACTCCTCTTTTTCATGGAACAGGGATGAGACATCCATTTCCATGTTTCGAAAATGATCGACAAGAGAGTTTTTCAACACTTTGAACACGGAAGCTACTACCTACCTTCAAGGTAGACAACAACTATGAAAGCAAGAAATTTAACACTAGTTAATCAAACTTGTGGTAGGGTGGCTAAGCCTAAGCTCTAATCCTCTCATGACCACAAGGTTACAAGAGACATAATGAAAGCCATAACAAAATGAAAATGATCAACTCAAACAGATTGCTCTATATCATAAACATGGCAAATCCGAGAGGACTTACAACAACATAAATATGATATTTAAAGCATAGGAAGTAAGAGCACATGTAGCAAGGAGGACTAGGACCCTTTTATAAGCCCATATTCAATTCATGTCACACAATAACAATCTAAAAATAGTGCCAAAAGGTACTGAATTTTAACCAAATGAAGTGAAAAAAGAGCACAAAAAAAAATTGAAAGAAAACAAAATGGTGCACAACTAGTGAGCTAGCCAATGAGAGTGTGGCTATCTCACTCACTTTTAACAAAGTTTTAATCACATTTTATGCTTAAAATAGCTCTGAAATCAGTATATAAAGACAAAGAAAAGAGAGAGAAAAGATGGTGAAAGAGTTCAAAATTCACCTCTTGAAAGAGATGATGAGCTTCTTAGTTAACAAACCTCACTCTCTACACTCTCAAGTATCTAAAATTATGTTCAAGAACCATAGCAAAAGCTTCAAGTTTAAGCTTGTATGGTGTATCTAAGTGAAAAAACGATGGTAGATGGTTAAGAGACTCAACATCACCCAAGATATGCCAGTATAGATCAATTCCTCTAATAATGTAAAAGAGACACTATTAGTGGTCCATAGAGAACTTTGATCACTTGTACAGAAACCCCTGCAATAGTTTATCTCAAGGATGTGTACAGAATGAGATCATGTAGTCAATGAGCAAGGCATTCAGAATGAGCTATGAACAAAGAAGAATGACATCTTGCTAGCATCGTGAGAGGTGTTCATGTGAGTTTAAATGCAGAGATGACAAGAATCAATAAAAATGAGATTATAGCATCCAAGTACACATAATACCAATCATTACACTCACTCAAGTAACGGGTAACACCCTAGTGACTGAGCATTACATCCAAGGTCTTTCTAAGGAACTCATTTTTTATGCTCAATGGTTACATGTTCAAGAACAACAAGGCCCTCTTCTACTAACTCTCAAATGAAATGATGATGAATGTCAATGTGTTTGGTGTTAGAGTGTTGGATAGGATTTTTAGAAATGTTAATGGCACTTGTGTTATCATAAAAAATGGTGAGAGTGCTCTGGTCTATACCATAATCATGAAGCATTTGCTTTATTCACAACATTTGGGCATAACAACTCCCTGCAGTAATGTACTCAAGCTCAGCAGTCGAAAGAGAGATGGCATTTTTCTTTTTACTATGCTATGCAACCAAATTATTCCCAAGGTAAAAACACCCCCAGATGTGCTCTTACAATCATCAGCACACCCTGCCCAGTTGGTATCAGAAAAACCAGTGATTTTAGCTATAGTATCGATTGAGAACCAAATCCCATAACCCAATGTCCTATTAACATACTTAATGATACGTTTCACTGCAATAAGATGAGACTCTTTAGGACGGGCTTGGTAACGGGCACAAACACCTACACTAAATGCAATGTCAGGACGACTGGCTGTGAGGTACAAGAAACTCCCTATCATACTCCTATAGAGAGTAGGATCAACATCAGTACCAGAGGAGTCTTTGGAAAGGTGAAGACTGGTGCTCATGAAAGTGCATGCATGTTTGGCCGACTCGAGACCGAACTTTGACACAAGGCTTTTGGTATACTTAGTCTGAGAAACAAACATACCCAAAGGAGACTGTTTAATTTGAAGACCTAAGAAATAAGACAACTCTCCCATCATGCTCATCTCAAACTCATGTGTCATGCAATCAGAAAAATATTTCACAAGATGATCAGCAGTGGATCCAAACACAATGTCATCAACATAAATCTAAGCAACAAGTATATGAGTCTTAGTATATTTCACAAATATAGTCTTGTCTACACTACCCCTTTGAAAATCATTATCAAGAAAAAAAGTAGTAAGTCTATCTTACCAAGCCCGAGAGGCTTGTTTCAACCCATACAAAGCTTGTCTAACTTGTAGACATGGTTTGGACATTTTGGGTTCTCAAACCCTTTTGGTTGCTCAACATAAGCCTCTTCTTTCAAGTACCCATTCAGAACGGCACTTTTCATATCCATTTGAAACAATTTAAATCCAAGAAAGCATGCAACACCAAGTAAAAAATGAATAGATTTGAGACGTGCAACTGGGGCAAACGTCTTATCATAGTCAACACCCTCTACTTGAGTATAGCCTTGAGCAACCAACCTAGTTTTATTTCTAACCACAGTACCACCCTTATCAGATTTATTCTTAAAGATCCATTTGGTACCTTTCATATTTATGTCTCTAGGTCTGGGGACAAGAGTCCAAACATTGTTTCATTCAAATTGACCGAATTCTTCATGCATAGCATTGACCCAACTATCATCTAGTAGGGCCTTTTTTTATATTCTTAGGTTTAATTAATGAAACATAACACATATGAGATACCTCCTCCTGAATTTGTCTTCGGGTTTTCATTCGATTTGTGACACTTCCAATCACCTATTGAGCTGGATGATTCAGTTTCACCCTTGCCGATGGTTTGAACTCTAGACTTCTGGTGACAGAAGCATCAAAAGTGGTGTCTCTTTGTGCACTCTTTGGACTTTGACTTACCTTAGAAGTTGGTGCTAGTTTACCTTCTTGAGCTTGGACCTCAGCTTCCCTTTGACTTTGTGATTCAGTGTCCAGGATTAAACCCTCATCATTTTTTTCCTCATTTATCACTGAAGTAAGAGACCTTGTGTCATCTATAACCACATTGATCGATTCCATTAAAGATAGAGTTCGCAAGTTATAGACACAAAAAGCTCTACTAGTAGTTGAATACCCTAGAAAAATACATTTATCACTTTGGGAGTCAAATTTGCCCAAAGACTCTTTATCTTTGAAAATGTAACATTTACTCCCAAAAGTTTTAAAGTATTTTACATTAGATTTCATTCCCTTCCACAATTTATATGGAGTTTATAAAGTGTTGGGCCTTAAATACATATGATTCACAACATAAATAGCGGTATTTAAGGCTTCAATCCAAAACTTTGGAGGAACTTTCTTACTCAAGAGCATGACCCTGGCCATTTATTGAACAACCCTGTTCTTCCTTTCAACAACTCCATTTTGTTGTGGAGTAATCGGTGCAGAAAATTCATACTTAATTCCATGCATATCACAAAAATTTGAAAACGAACTATTTTCAAACTGACGACTATGATCAGTTCGGATTCTTATGATACGCCCAATAGAAACACCCTGTTCATTTTGGATTTCTAGGACTAAGGCTTGGAAAGCATCAAACGTATCAGATTTTTCTCTTAAAAAATTTACCCACGAAAAACAAGTATAATCATCAACGGTTAAAAATATGTATCTTTTACCTCCAATGCTTTCAATGCGAGTGGGTCCCATAAGAGCCATATGAACCAGTTCAAAAGGACGTTTGGTTATGAAGTTGTTCACCTTTTTATGAGGGGCACAGGTTTGCTTCCCAAGTTGACATGGTCCACACACATGGTTCACATTCTTACCTAGCTTAGGTACTCCTCTCACAAGCTCTTTGTTAGTTATCTTAGTTAGGTCTTTAAAATTCATGTGACCTAATCTTTGATACCACAGATCAATATTACTTATGATGGCTGAGTGGCAAGTGAGATCATTAGTGGTAACAATCTCATAGCAGTTATCAGATGTGCGAACCCCATGTATGACAGTATTTCCCTTCTTATCTAAAATCTCACATTTATTTTTTAAAACTAATACTTCATGGTGGGAATCATACATTTGACTGATGCTCAAAAGATTTGCTTTGAGGCCATCAACAAGTAATGCGTTTTCGAGCTTGGAAAGACCAACCACAATTATAGAGCCCTTACCAATAACTCTAGAAGGGCCACCATCTCCAAAAGTAAGAATTTCTCCTTCATATTTTTCAAGAGAGGTGAATTAGGATTTGTCACCTGACATGTGATGAAAGCACCCACTATCAAGGTACCACACGTGTGAGTCACGTGCTTTTAGAGCAGTGTGAACAACAAAACAAGTCAAGTCACCATTTCTCACCCATATCTTTTTAGTCTTAACAAAATCAGGACTAGCAGTCTTGGTAAATATCTTAGCGTTATGAACATCCTTATGAATCTTGGTGTTCTGCCTAGACATGTAAGGTTGCCTCCTGATCCAAAAAGTATTAGAATTTCTACCCTTTTGAGACGCTTTACCAAACAACTCAAAACAATAAGGACAAATGTGACCATACCTACGACAATGATGACAAACAAAAACAGGTTTTACCTCTCTTTTGTTGATCTTACCCCCGTTAGGTAGTTGAAGAGAGGAATCACCCTGTTGAACCTTCAGTTTTCCCTTTGTTTGAGTCTTAATGTTATGTGATATAGAGGCCTGTCCTTTGTGAACTGTCGCATTACCATAGCCTAGTCCACTTTTGTCGCAACTCATTTGTTGAGACCCGAGGATGTCTTCCAATGTCTTTAACCCTTTGTTCCACATAGCAATTGTGGCTTTAGCATCTCTGATTTCTTCATCTTTCTGACTACCCATTTCTTCCAATGCAGCTTATGGCATCTCAAGAATTTCAATCTTCTCTTCATATGTGGCATGTATTTTCAGAAGTTCATTCCTTTCGGTCTCACAAGATAGAAGTTTTCCACATAAGTCTTACTTGTCATTAAAGATTTTGATGACATTCTGCTTTGCTGTTGTAATCTCTCATTTTAGCTTAACATTCGCTTTTAGATGCTTTAAGTTTGTAAGCCAATTTGTCATTGATCTTGGACAAGTTTAAAGATTCATTGTAAAACTTCTCATAAGCTTGTTGTAGATCATCACCATCGGTCTCATCATTATCTTCTGAGGTTTCATCATCTTCATCTTATTTTTGCTTCTCTTTCTCCTTGACCTCATCCAGTCGAGCAACCAAGGCATGAAAATCGCTGGATGGTGATGATGATGATGACTCTCATCTTTCATGGAATTGACTCAGAATGTCCCATGGATCATTGGCCTTTGTGCAGTGAACAATCCGTTGTTGTTCTTCTTCAGAAATTGCTTCGTGGATGACGGTTAGAACTCTTTGATTGATTGGATTGTCCGTACTTTCAACATCCTCTTCAATGGCTTGCCAACCTTCAAGGTCATGAGCTCTAAGAAACATCCTCATTCAGATCTTCCAAAATAAGTAGTTACTCCCATCAAAGGTAGGAGCATGGTGCAGATTCTGACCACAAGCAAACTCAACTGGCTTTGGAGGAAGTTGAGTGATGGTAGACCAGAATGCCATGTAGGTACTATCTCCGTCTTCACTGGACTCAGTTTCTTCGGGTTCCTGCTCTGACCCACTTTCATCATTCCAAGTCACTGTATAGACTTTATTCCAGTTCTTTTTCGATGGACATTCAAGAGCAATATGACCGAACCCTTGACATTCATAACATTTGACACTTTTCCCCTTCACAGTATTCTTTTCAATTTTTTGAACAACTTTTGGTGGAAAAGTTTTGGGTTTTTCTTTACCCTTATCTTTTGATCTAAGGTCCTTGAAATTAGGCTTCTTTTTCTTTAAATTTTTTTTGAACTGTTTGGTAAACATAGCCGTCATCTCAGACTCTAGATCAAAGTCAATCTTAGGAGTTTTTGCAGTCTCATGAGCATTATTGAAAGCCACATTATTTTTTTGTTTTTTCTTAGAAATCTGGTGGGCTTCATAAGTCTGCAAGTTTCTAACCAACTAATCAAGCTTGAGGGTATCAACATCCTGAGCTTCCTTAATAGCTGTCACTTTTGATTGGAACCTCTCGGGTAAAGACCTCAAAATTTTTCAAACAACCTTAGCTTCAAGGATTTTTTTCACCAAGTGTGAAACAAGAATTCATGATGTCACTAAGTTTAGCATAAAAATCATCAAACGTCTCATCATCACGCATAAAAAGTGTTTCAAAGTCGGAGGTGAGACGTTGAAGTTTTGACCTTTTAACAGAAGTAGTACCCTCGTGAATTATTTCAAGAATGTCCCAAGCCCCTTTTGCTACCTTGCACGTGCAAAATACGACACAGCTTTTCAGGTGTGACGGAGCAAAAAAGGGAATTGAGAGCCTTACTGCTCCAACTCAAGTTTTGATGGTCGAATGCGTCCCATTTATCAAGGGGTTTGGGAATATCAACACCATCAATGGTGACAACAAGTTCACTCCAAGGCCACTTATCCATCATCACCAAAGTGTCTCAGCTCGGGAACTTACGTACGAGAGGGGAATGTCATGAATTGAGCCCCCCACTCGCCCGATCAAAGATCAGCCTCTACTAAAGCTCAAGGTGGATGTGATTTGGTGGTGTGTAGCAATTGGATGGTTTCTATCTGTATAAAGTTGAGTTGTTAATCAACCGTCAGATTAGTGTAAAAAGTGAGTCCACGAATGGGTGAACGGTCAGTAAGAAAAGTCCAAAGGGCTCATTGCTTATATAAGGGTATGACTACTATAAATTATCAATACGTTATATTTTTAGGACTTATTACCATTAAGTTTTTTTAAAAAATTTATCAATATCTGTTATTTTTATGAATAAATTTACAGTGATAAATTTATCAATCAGGACCTGTAGATAAATAAGTTTAGTTAATTAGACTAATTGATAAGTATTCCTTACAAATTTATGTTGGCAAAGAGACGTAGGTGTGATTTTTTTGAGTTTGATTATTTATTTCTCGTGAGCCAAAGACTCAAATGCTATATAAATAAAAATATTGTAATAAAAAATTAATACATAGACTATTTTTATTTTTTAAAGCAAAATACTCATTAAAGTGATTTATAATTCAGAAAATGACAACTGTTGGAATTTATGATTTTTATGTCTCTGCAAGAGCGGATCAAATTGTTCTACAACGAATTATCGTCATGAATGGCACTTGATAGCGTCACGAATAGTGCCTACCATGACATTAAAGTGTCACTGAAAGGTTTTAGTCTTGATGGTGTAATGACACTTACAAGTGTCACTAACTCTTTTTTTAATGGCGCTTGATAGTGCCACAAATAATATCTACCATGACATTAAAATGTCATTGAAAGTTTTCAGCTATGATGATGCAGTGGCACTTGTAAGTATCTACCGTGGCACTCGTATCTACCGTAGCACCGATAGAAGTGACACTTGTTCAAAATGGCACAAGACCAAAAAATGTCATTAGAAGAATAGTTTTGTGGCACTTTCAAATGCCACTAAACTAAGAAAATATTGTAGTGTCATATTATAATCATATGCTTGGATCTAATTAAGAACATTAATCTATCAATTAGAAGAAACATTTGGTAAATAATTTGTTTAAATTATATTATAATTTGTTTAAATTATATTTTAATTTCCCAGGTTGTAATGAGCATGAGCTAGCTTAGGGTGTTGGAATTGGGTTAGACGCTAATTAGAAGTCGAATTTGGATAAAATTTTATGTCAATATTTTTTGGCCCAAATCTAAATATATACTTAAGTACTTCCTAATATCAAAACAAAAAAATGTGTATGATTTTTACATATTTATTAACATTTTTAAGTTTTACTTAAGAAATTTCCATATTTATTTTTAAAATATCTTTACGTTTACATTTGAATACATTATTCAAAATTAGATGGGGGTAGCCCATGTGCTATGTTTTTAGTTTAGAATTTCATTAAGAGATGAGAAGTGATATGTCAATTTCTACAAATGTTTGTTAATTATTAATTTAAAATTTATATTCAAAATTTTCAAGTTTCATTTCATAGACGTGTGTACTTGAATTTTATAAGTTTTTATAAATTATGATCTATAGAGAAAAAAAATTTCATTTACGTTTTTTGTTTTAAATATTTTCAAATTATATATAATTAAAATTTCATTTCGACTTTTTTTCAACTTTAAATTAAATATGTTTAAAATTCTTGTTTTGAAGTTCTATTAACATTTTTTTAAAAAGTTAAATGTGCCTAGATAGGCCAATAATTGTACACAACATGTATATTTTATTTTTAAAAAAAGTATAAATTTTTATTAAGATTATGAAGTAAATATGTTCAAATTATATAATTAAAATTAATTTTTTAAAAATATTTTTAAATTTTAAGTTGCATGTGGCTTAAATATTGATAAAAAAAATATATGGCTAAAATTTCTTTTCTAACTTTCTATATAAAGTTTTTTTTTTTTTTAATTTAAAAATTATAAATATAGATAGTATTAATAATAGATTCCTCAAATAGTTCATAAAGTAATAAATTGAAAAAGTATTCCATATTAATCAATGATTCAATTAACACATTAACTGGAAGCAATGATAACGTGTTATGTGTTATTTTATAAATTATAAATTTTAAATTTTAAAAATTGTGAAAGTAGAGTTAATTTTGAGGCTCAAACACACCAAGCGCCATTTTTAACTTATATAATAGTGTATGTATATATATATGGGGATTTTATTTTCAGATTCCTAGTATTATTTTTTTAAAATGATAAAGACAATATAATTTTTTATATTAGCATGGCTCCTCCAAAATACAACAAAAATATCTCCACCACACCACTTTAAGTAACACCTATTACTTTTTTAATTTATTCAAAAATTTCAAAATTCTATTACTCTTGATCTAGATCTCTATTTTTTTTTATAAATTTTATATTTTTGAAATTGTTTCATCCAGATTTATAAAATAAGATTCATAATGAATATAAAATTCTAAAATAAAATTAACAACAGGCCAATGAAATTTTGAATAGTTGGTAAAATTTCAATGACTAAGTCAATGTAAGTCAGTGAAATTTTGATAACTAAGTTAATAAAATTTCACTAACCTAAGTCAGTGAAATTTCAGTTAGTCAGTGAAATTTCGATGACCAAGTTAGTAAAATTTTACTGACCTATGTCAATGATATTTCAGTTGGACAATGAAATTTCGATGACTATGTCAGACTAAGTCGGTGAAATTTCGGCTAGTAAGTGAAATTTTGATGACCAAGTCAATGAGTCGGTATAATTTCATGAATTTTTTTCTTTAGAATTTTATATTACTCATGGATCATGTTTGAAAAATCTTGTCATTATAAAAATATAAATTTTACAAAAAAATAGAGATATAAATCAATAGTTATTAATTTTAAAATTTTGAAATCACTTAAATAATGTAAATGTGAGATAAATGACCTAAGCTACTAGAATAATAACACCGAGGGGTCTTAACTAGGAAAAGAAATTATTTTGGGTCTCTCTTTTTACCCAAACTATATACGGGATGTATTACTAATTTTTCCAACTAAAATAGCAGAGTTTAAATTGAAGAAATTAGAGTTTGATTTGTTGTAACTCAAAATTAAGTAATTAATTAATTTTTTTGTAATTTTTAAATTTTTGTTATATAAATAATAAATTTATAAGTAATAGTTTGTTGAAATTTAAAAATTTATTCTCTTTATTTAGATGATGAATCAATTTTATACAGTTTCTAAAAGACTAAAAAAGAGTTGAGTTGAGGGTTTTTTTTATGATTGGGTGTCCGGACCAATTTACGCACATTTTGACTAATAAATTGTTCAAACTTGATTTATTCATATGACAAGTTGATATCGAGCAAATTTTTAATTAGTCAAATATGAGTTGAGTTCAAGTAACATAATTTTTTATATTCTATATAAATTTTTCGACTTGAGCAGTATGTTGAGTTTGACTTAAAAGTTCATGATTTTAAAATTGTATTTAAATTTAATTTATTTATATCATAAATCGGGTAACTTGTTTACCTATATTTTAACGATCGAAAATGAGTTGAGGACAAGTTTGGGAAGTAGTTAAAATAGCTACAAAAATCAAGTCTCCTCTTTACTTTTATTGTAATGAGTTGAATCAAATTGAATTTATACTTTAATCTCATTTGGGGATTTATATTAAATTATTAAACTCCATTCATTTTAAACCCAATTGATTGAATTGTGACCCGTTAGTAACCATGCAATATTGTTGTGGTTTAATTATTATTATTTGGTTACCATAAAAGAGTTGTGAATATTTATGGTGTGTACCATTAAACGAAATATATTTTGTGGTGAAAAAATATTATATTTACTTTTGTCATTAAAGATGTTGAAATGTATTTTTAATTGATATTTATAAATAGTAACCAAATATCATATATATCTATAAATAGTAACCAAATAGATATTTTGTTCAACTTTTGGGAATGCTTGGAGTTCTTGCCGTGAGGGATCAAGAGAAAAGAGGTTCCAAGTTGGTTTTTCTTGGGTTTGATCTAGTGTAAGTCATTTTTGACCCGTAGTGCTTTGGATCAAAACGTTGAGGCTGGAAAAAGCGTCGTTTGGCTTCAAAAAAATTTAATTTTTGTTGCCGAAAAATTTGAAAGCTTCTTGGCTCGAGGTAGGGATTTTTCCTACACTTCTTTATACACTTTTAATTGATTATATGGAGGTTAGGGTTTTATAGAATTTAATTAGAATTTTAAAAAAAAATTGTGATTTAATTGCTTAAAAGAGAAATTTTGAGAAAAATAAAGAGTTGATGCCCAAATTGCAAAAGTGTAAACTTGGAATATGTTTGTAAGGTTATCAAAGAGTTATGTTTTAAATTTGAACAAAAAGGGACTTCGACTCAATCGGTTTTGAAATTTTTACAAGTTTGCGACCAAAAGAGCATTTTTAAAGAAAATAAAGGAATTATGTTTAACTTTTGGGACTTTTAATCAAAATAGGATGTCATAGTTGAATAATGCTTGGAGAATGATTTTGGAAAGAAAATGATATTTTCTTGGGCATTAACAGTATTATTTTGCTTAATGTATTTGTTGGAATAAAACAGACACGGTTAAAAATGGACCTTAAGAGGTTACCGAATGTGATTATGATATGAAAACTAGTATAGTTGTTCATATTTGATAAGATGTGAAATAGATTGTATTTATCAGAATTTTTGGAATTTAATTGTTTAAATATCTGTTTTGCGCTATCGGTGGAGGATAGACATGATTGTTATAGAAATGCATGAGACTTAGGTGAATTGAACCACATTCCTCATTTGTTGCATTGGACATTGCATTACATTCATTTCATTGGAAATGTATCTGTTTTTGAGAAATGTTTGGAAATATATCTGTTTGCGAAAAGATGAATACTTGGTGAATCTGGGTAGAGGGTATAGAACCGCGCGGTTAGGTGTCGAACCTTCTAGTTTACTAATAAAAATGACAGTGGTAGTGCATTAGGTCCTACTTGCAGATACTCACCTAGAGATTCACAGAGCCTGTATTCATGTAATATATATGGTTTAAAATGAAAATGGTTTTATATCTGTTGTTGCATCTCAACATTGCATGCTTCATAGAAAGAGAGATGAACTGTTTCATCATGAGCATGGCATGAGCATACTCCTCTTTAGTCTTGTCATGGTCCATATGTTGTGTAGTATATCTCCACTAGGATGTGACTCACCCTATAAGGGAAACCATTTCAGGTATAGGTGATATGCCTCCGCTAAGGCACTGACTTGAGAGGACTCGGAGCTGAGGCTTCATTTTTGTTTTATTATTATTTGTTGAATGTAAGCCTATGGCTATATTTGCGTTGAGTTGAAACTCCATTTTGTGTAACCAAGAATGTTCTTGGATAAATTTGTAAGCCTGTAGGACACTTATTATCTGTTTGGTTTCCATTTCATACTTGTTGTAAAATGCATACTTGGGATTGGAACTGAGGCATTAAGATGTGAAAACATGTATTTGACATTTGGGATTTAATGGGAATGGATATATGGAATAGTTAGCTATATATATGTATATTTGTCTATCAGATGGGTTTTGTTACATAAATAGATATATCCTGCCCAATTTTCGGCGCGTTACATTTATGTACAGAATAATACTATACAAACAAAAAATTCATATGTAATTTTTATACAAACTAATGGAGAAATTTATCACACACTCTTTTATCTCTGTGTACATAATTTCTCAATGCACACCCTTATGAAATTGGTTTTATGTTTTTGTTCTCAATTCACACTTCACATGTTCCAATTATACCCTAAACTAACATCTCTGTACACAAACCATTTAAATCATTTATTCCACAGAGAATTAATAGTGTAGACCCATTATTTATTCCACCCATCTTGAAAACACAACAACATCTTTCACAAGAAATCACTCAGCAAATCGCTCAATGAATCTTCAGATTATACAACAAACTATCTCATTTGATTTCCAGTTACATTATCAAATTGATTCCTTCAATCAACAATCTAGTCAACATCGAAAATGTCATTAATTGGCATTGACTTGTATCAACATAAATCTTGAAACAACATCGTTTTGTATCAAACTCCATTGAAGACGTACAACTCCATCTTTCTCTTATTTTTCATAAATTCTCATTTTTTTTTTTTTGAAAATTTTGCTTATTTGGTACTGCTTATCCAAATGAAAAAGGTTTATTTGATTTTTAACTTCCGAAACATGTAAAAAAATTTGGAATTTGGTTTCCAAAATAAATTCTTAAATTTGAAAGTTGAGTTCCGAATCCAAATTTAGAACTTTTTGAATAGAATTAATAATTTTAACAATTGATATCCAAAAAAAGTAACATGTTTTGGCATTGGTTTATAGAATTAAAATCGTGAAAAAAAAATTTGCACAAAAAAACTTACATTTTCATAACTGCTTTTGTTGTAACCAGGCATATTATTATTTGAAATTGAATTTCCATTGATTTGCAACTCTTCCATCACAAAAATGAAGAATTATGGTAGATTCTAGTGAGAAAGCCATATAATCAATGGAGTACAAACTTAGAGAGTAAAGCAAACAATAAAAAAACTAGAGTTTATTTATTTTTTAACTCAAAAAGTATATATTAAGATTTTTTTGTTCTTAAAAAATGTGTACAGAGATTTTTTCTACATAATATTATAGATATTGTTGGATTATGATATAATTGTCATTAAATTAATATTTCATTAAGTATATACCCTAAACTAATTAGATGTGTGAAAATAGAATTTTTCATAATAATGTGACTCATTATGGACCATTCACTTTAAAATAAAAACACTATTGGAATTGTATTTATTTATAACAATAACACTATCACATCATTTTATAAAGTTAAATTTTATATATAAATAAAATTTTCCTTATTGTACGTCTTACATTACAATAACAAATCCCAACTGGGACGGAAATAATACTAATACATTATGAAAGTTTTTGTTTGTATTGAATATGTTCTGAAATTTTATATTATAATTACTGAAATCAAAATTAGCAATAACGCTATGTTAGGGTGTGATTTTACATCGAAATAACAATCACAAATTTTAAGAAAATAATTCTAATAAGATTTTGGCATTTTAAAAAAATAGCTTAATTTATATAAATTAGGTTTTGAACTAATTATAAAATGAATATTTGAAGTGATATAAAATTCAATAAACATGAGAAAAATATATTAGAAAATCATTCTATAAAATAACGTGTATTTAAAGTGTTATATATTACGGAATTATATTATGGAAATTTTCAGTTGAAGGAAATATCATTCTATAACTACTGATACTATAATGTCAAATCACAAAATTTAAGAAAATCTATTACAATATATTTTTGACAATGATTAAGAGAATTTGAAAATTGATTTAGGCCTCGTTTGGGAACAGATTTTTTTAATAATTTTTTGGCTAAAATGTGATGTAAAAAAAATTAATATGTTTAAGATGACTTTTTGATTTTTTAAGAAAAAATGTGTAAAAAATAGAGAGAAAAGGAAATCTTTGACTTTTTTTATGAGTTGTTGGCTTTTTGATTTTTTTAAGTAACTTTTTTACTTTTTGGTTAAAAAAATTACTTGCCAAACGAGGTCTTCGTTTATGTAAATTAGATTTTGGACTAATTAAAAAGGAAAATGTTTGAGGGCCACAATTTTTGTGGCCACAATGGCTCAAAACTGCCAAAATGATGTCGTTTTAGGTGTAAAACATGCCAAAACGACATCGTTTTGACAGTTTTGAGCCATTGTGGCCACAATCATCTAGCATTGTTGAATTAAAAAATGATATGTATTTTGAGTGTTATATAATTTACAAAATATGAGAAAAATGTATTGTCATTTTGAGCTTCAAAGAGGTCAATTTTTTTTGTTTATATAATTGTATAAATATTATGGAATTTGTATCTATATTATTATACCTTGGTATTATATATTATGAAAATCTTTTGATTGAAATAAATATGATTGCATAACTGTTGATACTATTATGGAATTAAATCAATATCATTCCATAACTATTTATATATTATTGACATTGATTAAGAAAATAAAAAAAATTAATTTAATTTAATTAAATTAGATTATAGACTAATTGTAAGATAACACGTGTATTTTAAGCCGAAGTCGAGAAGAGCAATGACGAAGGGGATGCCGATTAAAACTGAAGATATTGTACCGCTCTAACGTAGATTGGGAGCGAATTATGTATTATTGATTAATTCAATAAAACATATTATTTTAATTGTTTGCGTGTTGTTTCAATTTATGTTTGAAAATATTAGCTTCACTTTTTATATTTTTTGTCAATTGCATTTATTTAAGAAATATCAAATAAATTATTAATATAAATATATATAAAATGTTTAAAATATTAATTTCAAACAAATTTTTAACAAATCAAACCCAACTTAACTACAATTTGGCACCCTGATTTATTAAAAGAGTTGAAAAAAGATTGAGCTGATGGGAATGATTTAAGTGCTCCCTCCGTCTCAAAATAATGGTTCCTTTTAGAAAATTTAACTTTTTTTTGGTAGTACAATTATTGCATTTAAAAAAAGTTAATTTTTTAAAATTATCCTTTTGATAGTATATTTTTAGAGAATATCAATGTTATAACTGTACTTTTTATATTATTTATTAATTTAAAAGAAGGGCAAAATAAGAAATTTATATTATTTTTGTACTTGATTTTTGAAAATGGACTAATATTTTGGGACAATAAAAAATGAAATAAGGGACTAATATTTTGGAACGGAGGGAGTATCTGAATTTATTTAATAAAAATATTATTTTATTATAAAAAATTAAAAAATATATTAAATAAATAATAAAGTTGAAAGGAGAAGGGACAAAGTATATAAAATTAAATAAAATATAAATATAAATATATTTTATTTTCATTTTACATTTTCATACCTTTTCAAATTCTCAATGAACGTAAACAACCCGAGGGAGAGACGCGTGCGAAGCATCGTTGTCAAAAGGTTGAAAACTCCTCTCTCTCTCTCTCTCTCTACTTTGATACTGTTCAAACCCTAGCTCTCACCAATCTTCTCCTGCTCTCTCTACAAGAATGGCAAACAACGGTCGACCCGAACCAGAACAATCTTCTGAGGAAGAAGAAGAAGCTTCATCAGAAGAGAACGAAGATCAAGAAGACTCTGAATCTGAACAAAACCAACTCAAGAACACTTCATCAAAAAAACCCCTATCGTCTCTGAAGAAACCAGTGATCGCTCAGACCTCAACACCAAAACCCCAATCTTCATCTGAAGACGATTCAGGCTCCGAATCGGACTCTGAATCGGACCCCCCTCCCACCAATCCTCGCATCAAGCCTCTTGCTTCGAAACCCATGGAAGAAGATCCACCCAAAGCTACTAGGAAACCTAGATCCAAGCCTGGTCCGGCGAAGTCTCCAGCGAAAAGGCCTGCGCCGAGCGAGAACAACAGCAATCAGGAATCGAAGAGGGCGAGGAAGAAAGCGGTGGATTCTGATGTGGTTGTTCAAGAGGACTCGACCAAGAAGACTGGTGATGATACGAAGAAGCAATTGTTTCAGAGGCTGTGGAGTGAAGAGGATGAGATTGTGATTTTGAAAGGTATGATTGAATATACTGCGAAAAATGGGTCTGATCCACTCGCTGATATGAATGCTTTTTATGATTTCATCAAGAAATCGCTGCACATTGATGTTAGCAAGACCCAATTGTCTGAAAAAGTGAGGAGGTTGAAGAAGAAGTATGAGAACAATGCTAGCAAGAGTAAAATGGGCGAGGATCGGACTTTTTCAAAGGCTCATGAGCAAAAAGCGTATGAATTGTCAAAAAAGATATGGTTTGGTGGAGCTAATTCTGTAGGTGTTGATAGTCCAAAGGTTAATGGGAAAACAAGGAAGAATCAGAGTCAAAGAGCTATTGCAGCTTCGCCAAAGGTTGATAGTGGGAAGGAAGAAACAAAGATGCAGGTTGAGCCAAGTGCCGGGGTGTTGCGGTCAATTGGGTTTAATAGTAGCACTGGGCAGTCAAGTTTGGAGGGTGGGATTCTAAAGGATGGGTTCCATCTGATTAGCGGTCCTAAGAAGTTAGAATTGGAGGAGAAGTGGAAGAAGCTCGCGGTTGAGGAAGTCGAGCTCTTTTTGAAGCGAACGCAGTTGATTTGCGAGCAGACAAAAGTGGTATTGGAAGCAATAAAGTCATCAGATCATTAGGACGGAGTTGAGTTGTGAGCAGACGAAACTGGTATTGGAAGCACTATGAGATCATTAGGGTTCTAGGAAGGTAAATTATAGCTTTGGTTGATACAGAAGACTAGGGTGTTTGGTTAATTGTTGTGTTTTTGTTTATGTTAGTGTTTCATGTTTAACTGTTTATGGATTTGTGGTATTTATGTTTTGTAGATAACAATATGCTCAGCTGCAATGGGAGTATACTCTCATTGCCATGCATGAACCCTTTCGTTTAGTGCCTTTGAAGTTGTTTGTTTGGATTGATTTTCTGTTATAGACTATTAGAATTGTAGTATTTGCTCTCTGTATATCCTGTTGTTTCTTTCTTTGCTGCTGTTGTTAGCTTAGTTTGATGTAGAAGTTTTGCTATTGTCACTTTGTTTGAGAAATTTAAGTTATCAGGTTTGTCGAATTCTGTGAGGGCGTTGGTTCCCTTTTCATGTCTTCTTTGTAGATTTTATTTGTAGGATATTAAACCTGAATATGCCTTCTATTTGAAGTGTACCTTTACTGCCTGTCATCTTAGTTTAAGTATGCTCGTCTGTTTGTTATTCCTCTTCTTTTGCATGTTTATGAGATGAAAATGCAGGAGAAAATGATTGAATGAAGATGACCGATGACATGTACGGTGGAGTGGTAAGACGAACAAGTACTGTACTGTTGGAATCAAGTGTGAGTTTTTAGTCTATGTTTAGCAAGGCAGCTAAGAATGCATATTTAGTAATGTTAAGAATGGAAATAAGGAAGGATTAATTTATTTGTAGGACGAGTGATTCTAACAGCGACTTCTGATTTTTTGATATTCTTGTGTAAATGAGGGCAATAATGGAGGGTATTTCTATCGAATTAGGGTAGTATCGACTATCGATAAATGGAGAACTGCTTCCTGGAGTGTTCTTCATGGTTGAAGAGCTATGAGGATAAGGGCCAATTTTAAAAGGTGATTTAGTTATAGTACATCCATTCTTCATGTATGAAAGATGTTTGGTAGGAAGATATAATGAGTAATAAACTCTGTTTTAAGAAGGTTAGCAGAACTGATTAGGACGAAATTAGAAAAAAGGGTTTCTAAGATAGACTTGTGTTGTGCTGGAAGATATTTAATGCACGGAGGTTTAGAGATAATTATTTAAATTTAAGTTCATGCAAGAACAAGAAGGGTAGGCAAGATAACATGGGGATAGCCCACTGGTAGGGCCTTGCACCGCTGCTCACATGGCTTAGGTTTGAAAGAGGCGTGATTGCATATGGTCCATGACTCCATGGAATGGAGTCTCGACTCTAGACTAGAACAAAACATTACGCGTGTGTTTGATTGGACGGATTTGATAAGGGGATTAGAATCCTGAGAATATGAATTCCTGAATTATTTAGTTAGATTGGATAGGTATCCCGTGTTTGTTTTCTCATGGAATTAGATGTCTGGAAATTACTATTTTTAGTGAATCTAATGTTTGGTTGGACGGACTAGATAATGATAAATATTCAAAAGACTATTTTACCCTTGTAATTTATAATTTATATTTTTTTATTTAATATATAATTTTAAATAAACAATACTAAAAAAATAATTTATAAATGTTCAAAAAATTATTTTACTATTTTTCAATTGTTTACTAAGTAATAGTATGAGGGTAAAATAGACATTTCATACATTAGTCCCATGGGATATTGATACTAATCTTGTGGAAATAATCCCACCCCCCAGGATTGTTTAGTCTCTCATATGAGAGACATGGAGTTCGGCCAGACTCTATGTTCGACGGACTAAAATTGCACCAAACGATGGACATCCCCCTTCATTGGATAAGCAATCCGAACAGTAAATAATCTCCCCATAATCCCTTGAATCAAACACACCGTGTAGGAAATTTGGCCATTATTTGCATTTAAAAGATGCCTTGTATAGCAAAAATTGCCATGAAAAGTTATAGTGAAGTTTTAACCCCAAACGCCAGTGACACAGCAGTCGCTGTAACTATACGCAATTTTAAAATGCTGGTAAAAAATCTATAGGAGGCGTTTTACTAAACGCTGCTAAATAAAGTCAAATAACACTATGTTGACATTATAGTGTCATTTTAAGAAACACCATTGTAGCTTTTTTATTATTATTTTTTAGCAAAGCATAAAAATTTGGCAGATGCAGACCACCCATATCAAAGCTCCATAAATTCTCATTCAAATTCAAGGAGCATCAATCAATCAAATGGATTACAAACAATTAGTATTCAATTTAAAAGATCTATCCAAGAACATTCATACAAATTTCAATTTAGTCTTTAATGGACTGAGAGGTTATTACAAAATTTAGAGGTACAAGAGCATCTGTTGCACAATCAAGAATAATCCCAACATGATGAAGAGGGTATTTAACGATACAGCTTAAATATTGAAAAAATCACAACCAAATAAATATCACATTGTCAGCCACCGGTATCATTCACAGTCAATTAAACATTTTCTTTAAAAAAAAAAGAATCTATATTATATATTTAATAAATAATTTTCTTTCTTTTTGTCAAGTTATGAACCACAAGAATCATTCCCTGGCTGCTTCCTCTTAAAAAAAAAAAAATCATGGCTGGAGGTGTTCATGTAGCTCAATCAAGGCTGTCCACTATAGTCCATAATACACCAATTTCCCACCCTAAATTTACTTGAATCTGAACCTCAAGGTCTTTAGTTAGAAATAGCAACTCTTAGCGCGAAAACGATGTAGTAAAGAATCAAAAGAAGATCTGAGCACACAATGACTTCATACTACTTGAGAAATTGAAGTCTTTATATCCCATTCACAATTAAAACAAAAATGGATTTAAGGGCTGGTTTGGCATGTTTGGAAAGAATCAAAAAGTCACTATCCTATTTAAGTCACATCACCTCTCTAACACATCACTTCAAACCCAACCCATATTTCATAAAAAGTAAAAAAGTGTACTCATTTAAATCATCCCAAACAACCCTGGCTTTACTAATTCCCAAATCTGTGTGTAAAAAGTTATAGTTTCAATCAAGAAAGAAGGACAGCGACCAATACTTCAATAATTGCATGACATCAAGTTTCTTGCCATCAATTGATATCACTATATATGTAAGTAATCAATTCTAAAACATAACAGTGGCCACTAATATCTATGAAATCATATGTATAATTATGTATATTGGGCAGTCACCAAGATTAGATATGCTAATATATAACCACATAAAAGAAAGAAAATATGAGGGCAAACAAGAAGATGAAGAAGAGAGAGTAGGGGCATGGGCAGGAGGAAGGCATATAATTCCCATTTAAGCAAAAATGAATCCGTTCTCATTCCAAATGGTATGCATCAATCTCACAAGAGATGTCTCACAAAAACGTAATGAACACCATTGCCAACCAAATCTTACACCCAAACGCATCACCTCCCACTTATGCATGGGCCATGTTTCTAAATTGCCTTTCAAATCTTATGCATTTGTATACCATTATGTCTCAAAAAGTCATAACTCATGTATATTTAGTTAATGCAAAATGGGCAACACTAATCTGATAATTAATTTCAAATAGGAACATGAGGAAATGAAGATATCATCAATGCATAGAATAGAATTGAATATCTATGCTTTCTTGTTTCCCTTTCCATTAAAATATATCAATGCATAGGATAGTAAAGTGCAATGATGCAGAGTTTAAGACATTCAAGGAAGAATAAATTCAAAGAAATGGCGATATTTGGAAATTGCCATGATTTTAAGGAGAAACCAATAGGAACCATACATAATCATGTTTCTATTATTGGAGTTTTATTTGTAATTATTTTTATGTTTTCTAATATTTTTAGGTTAGGGATATTTTTGTAATTTTCATATTTGTTGACATGGGTGGAGTAATTTTCATAATTTTTATAGAGGACACTACTAATCTGATAATCAATCTCAAGCAGCCTTCTATATTTGTATAGCATATATGAAGTTTGTGTAATTTAATTGTATTTTCCATATTTGAATTATACTCATATACCATATTCAAATTACACATGGGCCTTCAAATTTGTTTCCCCCTTAAAATAATTAATTATTTCTCTTTCCTTTATTTAGTTTCTTTATTTTACTCAATTTGTTTCTCGTGTTTTCTTTTTTTCCCTTTTTAGTCTTCCCATCTTTATTTATGGGAAAGGCAATACACATTCTCTAACCATAAAAAGGTAATGAATTTTTGTGGTGTTAGTTACGTTCCATGATTATATTACGAAGAGGATCACCACAAGAAAAATCTTAGTTACCAACCATTGTGATTATGCTATAAGTATTAAAATGTTTCGAGCTATTATGGTGAGAAAAGTTATAAACTATTGTAGTTTTATGATGTGTCATTGTTTTGTAGTTTCTAAAGGGCATATGGTATACACATCTTAGGAGTGTGTGCCATAGTTTTTCCCTTCACTAAACTATTTGCCCTCCATTCTCTCATTAGTATGAGATCACTTAAAAAATGTGTGTACACATTGCGATATGTAATTCTTGTGTTAGGTGAATTTTGTTATATTAATTCTGATTACATTTTCTAATAGTGAGTCGTTGAAATTCAACATGTTCGAACACATTTAGAGTGTTCTCATTTTCTGTTAGCTTTTCTTTAATAGTAATTTATATATTTTAGTAATTATTTAAGTCGTTTAAACTTGTGACCAACCGCTTGGACTTACCCAATGCCCCCCCCTTTAGTTAGAAATATGAATCCTAGCGCTGCCTCCGAGGAAACTACTTATACATTGGGTGCATCTCCAACAAGACATATCAAATACACATCTCTTAACCCTATTGTCAAATGTCTAACACATACACTTCACAAATTTAAAAGAGTTCGTGCAGCATGGCTAATGGTTGGTGGAGCATGCAAATCAGGCTTAATTTTTTTGTGTTTTTTTCCTACACTCCGGTTGAACCGGTTTCCTTTCCTTAGATGGTGCATTTTGGTTGTGGACAAAGCATATTATGTTTCTGCTTTGGGTTGGCCTTGAGTTGAGGTTGACAAATGAAATGATATAATACGACTTGTCTCTAAATGCTCTTGGTTAGTAGTGACTGTCTTGTGATCATATTTTAAATTTTGTTTTTTCATATATGTACTCATCAAGTGTATTTGCGACTGATGCGTTACTTTTTTCTAGTAGTGTGTTAGTTTTCATGTATATGGCATGATATAAATTTTGTTCTGGTCAGTCTTTGTTTATGGAAATTTATATTTCCTAATTCAATTTTGTGATGGAAAATGAAGAGAAATATCTTATTTATATGGAGAAGTTGAATCTTTGTTTGTGGGAGTGTAGTTAACAATGTCAGTTTTCGTTGTGGGCTGGTTTAAGAGTTGTTTTGATTAACGTTTCCTTGTGGTATTCTTTTGTAGTATGATATGAAATTGAAATAACAGTTTGACTGATGTTTGATAGAGTTTACAATGTATTTATTTATTTTCTTAAATTTGTTTGGAAAGTATAAGCTCTAATGCATTGTTTGGTTGATGAGATGGCGAACTTAAATTTGGTTGGGTAGTATTACTAGCTGAGCTGTTCTTTTTCCCCACTCTCTTTGGATATCATTTGGGCTATTGAGATTACATGATCCTGGTGTTTCTGTTTGTGTGATATTGTTCATAATTTAGCCTAGATGCTTCGAAACATGATTACAGAACCCAATATCCCAGACGATCCTTGTACGCTGTTTGACCCCGTTACTGTAGCAAAGTTTGTAGCTTCTTTTGACTATTTGGAGCTGTTTGGGGGAATTAAGGAAACTCTTTGATAGGGTATTATCTTAGATGAACACCAAAAAGTTTGTTTCGTAGGCAGTTGAACTGTTGTGTAAATCATTTTGATTTCTTGTAAGACTTTGCTTTTGGTGGGAAAAGATTGAAGCTTTGTAGTTTGGTGACACTAGATAATGTCACCATTGTACCTGAGTTTGTTCAACCAAAAATGCTCTGGTTGGCACTATATCTTTATTTAGGGATAATTGTAGTAGTTGAAGAATGTTGCAGTTAGTTTCTGAAATCATCAGATAACTGTTTGTATAAAAATACAGTAAGAGTAAGTCTAATTGCGCAGAAAAAATTAACCCAAAATTTGTCTAGAGTGTAATTGGGTGGTGGAAATTAATTGGTCTTGGGTGAATTTATGTGTAGACTAAATCTAAATTATTAATCGGTAATTCTGGATAAAAAGACTGGGTTTGTAGTGCCTCTGATAAAAATATGCTTAGGGTGACCTAATTATTAGATCACTTAGCATATCGTCTAAGGTCTTCTAGAAAATTTTAAAAAATAAATAAAATCTTATTTCTCTAAGCCCTAATTTTTCAAAAGATTAGTAAGATAAAACCTTTTGATATTTAGCTTAAAGACCTCGAAGATTTTAGACCGTGCACAACGTTAATCTGTTGCACTTTGATTCTAGTAAAAAAGTTTAAGAAACACATTTTCACTCTATTTTAGGGAAATTTTATAATACACCTAGTTATGAGTTAAGTAATGTGTAGTTATGATATTGTCAAACTCAAGTTTATTTATTTATTTTATTTTTTTACAATATATTGTGACATTGATTATAACATATTGTGATTATTATTTTAGTTATGTCTGAAATGACATTTTTATGATCCATTGTGGTGCTTCTTATTATAATTAAAAGTGATTTAGTTATACAATACACTTTTAAAAAAAATTATATCATAGAATTTCCCCTCAAACAAACAGTTGGTTCAATAATCAAAAAGTAATTTTATACGCACGGAATATTTTGTACATAGTTTTTATATAGAATTTTTATTTCACTCAAAACATCTGTTATTGTTTTTATAATTTCATAAATATTATTAACACGTAATTTTAAATGTGTTTTTTTATATAAATTTTATATTTATAAATCACTCTAAAATTTCTTGAAGTGTTATTAAACTCTTTTGTATATAGCCACGCTTACTCAAAACTAGTAAATTTGAATCATAATCATGATCTTGTTTAGTAGCTCTTGATTTTAGTTTAAACGTTTAAAAGTTATTAAAAAAATTAAAAAGGGAATAAATTATATTAAAAAATTAATTTGTTTTTTAAAATTTCTTACATATATATATATATATATTTTTTTATAAAAAGTTAAAATATCATCTTAAATATAATATTTTTTATCTCATATTTTAATTAAAAAATTACTTAAATAATTTGTTCCTAAAGTTATAACCAAAATACTAAAAAATTTCATGATAAAATTTCCTAAAGGAAGTTAAGACCATTTTAGTTTCTAATAAAAAGTCAGAAAATTTCATGATCAAACCAGTTTGGGTCATAATTAAAAATCATAAAATCTCATGATTAAGACCAATGTGGTTCATGACAAAAAACAAAAAAATAAAAATAAACACCATAAATCCCATATAATCAAGATCACTTTGACTCATAATCCACCACCATAAAGTTTCATAACCCACCGAGTTCACTACAAATTTGATAAGAACAAAATCTCAATTAAATACTACATTATTTATAAATAAGACCATATTGTTTCATAACTAGAATCAGCAATACTATAAACTTAGAAAATTTATTTAGAAAATTACTTAGAAAAAAGAATCAATAGTTTATGATCATTGTGGGTGTAGGCATACATCTCACTAACTTTAAATCTACACTACACATTCACTTTCAAGATAAAATTTAAGATGCATTTTCATGGTTCGTCACATTTTTGTAACTAGAATACGGGACACAATTTTTAAGGGGGTGTGTCATAGAATTTTCCAGAAGTTTAACTTGCAACAAGATGCTAATAAAACAAGTCTCAAACAATCATCATACAGGTTTTTGTTACATTGGTGCATAAAAATAAATAAATGAAAGAAAAACAGACACAAATTCCTGGGTAGGAAAAAAGAATACAAACTATCACATGCATATATTGGTGTTTGAATTAGAGAGATGGAAAGCAAAAAAAGAAGCGATGAGAGAGAAAGAGAGAGAGAGAATCAAGCATGGCCTCCTCCTTGTGAGTGAGGATGAGGATGAGGATGATGAGGATTCATCTTATGTTGATCTTGAACAGTGGCAATGGCTGAAACATAATAGGAAACAGAGAACAGGCCATGGATGAAGCACAAGATCCCTCCTATCGACAGAAAACGATGGTGTGATATCCCACATGATTTTCTTGATTTTGAGTTTGCCATTGCCCCTATTATCAGCAATGAGAATCCAACTACCAATATAATCCTATATTTCATCACAAAAAAGTCAGTGTGAGAATACAATCTTTCATGAATTGTTATGTTTAGAGGGATGCTATACATGGATTTTAAGTCCTATCCGGATCCAAACAATAAACATATCAATAATGCTGGGGACCCCAGTACCCCCGTCTCCACGTGAAGGGCTGTGAGAGCAAGACAGGAAGAAAAAAAAAAAAAAAAAAAAAAAATTTTGAGCCAATCGTCCCTACGTGGGGGGTTGTGAGAGCAAGACAGGAAAATAAAAAATAAAAAATTTTGAGCCAATCAAAAAACAGTGGGGGTGCTGGGGTCACCCCCACTGGGGGTCCAAGTTATTTTTGCAAACATAATGTTTACATATAAAATTTACCATATTCAAAAAAAATAAATATGTTGATCCCATAACCCTTGGCCCGGCGGTTGCCCCACCATAATGGAATGTAATTGCTTTATTTTATTTTAAAATTTTAATAGGGTAATTGGGTTTGATGTGGAAGTAGAAAACTCAATTAATTTGGGGTGGAGGTGGGAGAAGGGTAAACCCACTTCTTCTTGCTCTACTCTAATTATATGTATTATTATAGAGATATACCTTTATTTAAAAAAGAAAAAATGAAAGAAAAGAAATGACCTATTTTTATTAATATCTTATCATATAAATTTTCTTTTCTTCATTATGTTGCACTTCTTCTTTCCCTTTTCTTTTACTCCATAATCTCATTACATATTAATGAGAATTAAGTTTTTGTAGAGCATCTCCACTAGGGGAGGCATTTAGAGCATTTTAGGCATTTTGCCTAACCTTATCACAAAACAGAGTTCTAACAAGATAGGCGGTATGTGGGTATTTTGGTTCATCCTCTATGCACTAGTTACATTTGGAGAGTTTGGAGACAAGATAAATCAATTTTAGGAGTGGAGAGTGTTGTTGGAGTGCACTCTCGCCTATTAGTGTTGGAGTTACAAATCATTTGTCATGTTGGAAATTGTATGTTATAAAGCTAATGGAGGCCATGTCAATTGCATAAGTAAATCCAAGTGCACGTAAGATTTTTACAGAATGGGACACAAATGTGAAACAAAATAACCATATGTGGAACCACCCTTTTAACTCATATCTATGTCACATTCTGTAAAAATCTTCTATATTTATAGCACAACTGCAATTGTAAGGGCAATGTTCACTAAGTAGGAACAAGTGGGATTGGGGTCCCCCAATTCATACTGGCTCAAGAATCCTATATGCACGCACAGATAATGTTTGTTATTTGATTCAAGAGAGAATTTTTTTTTTTTTTTTTTTTGAAAATTTCATAGATGACAAATATTATTTTTCTTAGTATTTGAATAAACGTACCATGACAAAATGAGGGAGGCAGCTGCTAATTGCTTGTTGGCAGATGCATTGTGAAGCTCTTCCTTGGACCAAATGCAGACGCACCCACCTAGCAAGTTAGCAATGGTGTGGGCTAGGGCCAAAAGTACTGCTGCAGCTAACCCTAGCTTGAATGCTTGATAGCTTGGATCTCTGCACTCAAATATCCACACCCTCAAATGCTTCACCTGCATGCCCAACATCAAACCATTTACTTACGTTACATATTTTCATTCGCAAATTACACTCATAGTCCCTGTAATTTGTCTCTTCTATTATTTTGGTCCCTATAGTTTTAACTACACCAATTGTATCTTTAATTTTTCACATTCTGCGAATTTAATCCAACTGACAATGATGATGTCTCTTTAAAATTTGAGTTGAAATGAAATTATAAAATATTTTATATACTCTTTTTAAAGTGATTGAGAGATTTTCATCAAATGTGACATGATTCATTCCCTTTTGAATGGACTATTCTGCCCTTATTTTCTGTCCTATTTTTTAACGGATGTTATCAATTAGACTAAATTGACACAATGTGAAGAATTAAAGGACAAAATTGATACAACTAAAACTACAGGATTATGAGTTTCCGTTTGCCAACATACCTTGTTCTGAGCTATCTCAGCTTCAATGCCAAGTATGCCCGCCACGACGTCCATGATCATGATCAGGAGGCAAACAATTGGGCCAATGTACTTTGCCATTTTAGCAATTTTGATATAACTCTCAAAGATCAGGTGGTTGTGAAGAAACAGGAAGAGATGGGAGAATTCTTATAGCTAAGAACTCTCTCTCTCTCTCTCTCTATTTGAGTCAAGTATGGAGAGGTGAATCTGAATAAAGGAGAAGAGTGCATGCAGATTAAAGTTACATATGAGAAAGATACATTATTAGCCGTGTTTAATGGAGGAAAGGCTTCTTTTGTTCCAAGGTTTCTTTATTCTTCTTTTTCTTCTGCTTTGCTTTGCAGATTTTGGTTCCTTTCATAGGAAACAAGGAAAGAAGGGTATCAACAACAACTAGCAAGGGGTGTGGCATTGCTTCAATGACTTGGATGTATGGAAAGCTTACTGTTTGAGATATTCCTTCAACATGTTAATATTCCAAAGATCATAAATTTGAGTATGTACTTGTATTTTCTATTTAGTTCATGCATTGAGAGTCTTTGTGATGTTTCTCTTTTGCAATAATTATGGTTGATTCTTCTATTATAAAAAAGAACGAAATCGAGACTATGGGTGGCTGAGGCAACCCTTTTCCATACCTTTAGTATGGATTTGAGTCTCATGATAGGATGCCAATCACTATTTGATGTTCTTTCGATGTACAAAAAATAAAAAATAAAAACAAATAAATAAAGA
The DNA here is from genome assembly GCF_004153795.1 of Camellia sinensis. Taxonomy (NCBI): domain Eukaryota; kingdom Viridiplantae; phylum Streptophyta; class Magnoliopsida; order Ericales; family Theaceae; genus Camellia; species Camellia sinensis. The sequence continues at coordinate 147,964 of NW_021028519.1, forward strand.
AAAAAAGAGAGTTCAATCTCTCTCTCTCTCTCTCTCTCTCTCTATGGGTACAATTTTAATTTTCAAAAAGCAGAATGTAAGAAAGAAAAAGGGAAATGAATAAAATCATGTTGCCATTGCTAATGATTTGGATTGAGTAATAGATCAAAACTTAAAAGCATGTTCTAGTTTTTAGTGAAAAAATATAATGGCTATACTTGAACTTCTATGTTCAAATAGGAATGGCTTCTCTGCCATTCACAAATAAACTGGATGGTCTAGTCCAATCAAACTATCCATTTCATGGCTTGGATCGTGCAACGTATTCATCTAAATTGCAGAAGCGAAAAACATTGTCATCTTTAGTTGGAAAGAACGTCATATGCCTAGAGCACCCTCCCCTAGGTCCCCCCCTCTGTCACTTGTGATCTGAATCTCCCCTCCCCTCCCCTCCCTTCTTTTTCGCCCTATCTGACCCTCACCCTGCAATTGCCACTCCCTCCATTCCTTCATCGTTGCAGGTCCTTTTCTCTTTCCCCCCATATGAGACTATTGCTTCCTCTCTCCTTCCTTACCTCGATGTAGATCTGCTTCCCCACCCTACCTTAGATGACAACCCCCTTCCGCTCACTCATCACTGTTTCATTACTATCACAACCTTCCCAAATGAATCATCCAGGAATTTGCTAGCTCACAAAATCATCAACCACAGAAGTAAAACTTCAGGAATTTGATGCTTGATATCATTATCCAATATCAAAACACAAATAAGGTGTTCGCCCGACCTAACTCAACCCACTATAATACATCTGCATAGTGAAGTACATTATGCTTACATAGGATATGATTAGATGATAACATTACATGTCAATTCTGATAACGGTATAACTGTAGCAATGGAATTTTTTCTCTCACCATAGATCCATCATCATAGAGGGATAGTAGATCTGTGTATGTGTTTGCCTCAACTTGTACTTAGATTGGGTTACTACCCAAGGTGGTGATCATATCTGGTCAAGATGGTGGTTGCTATGGTAGGCTAGAGAAGGGGTGGGAACTTTGAGTTGCAATAGGAAAAGATGGGGAAGCGATGTCATTGGTTGTGCGTGAGTGGGTAATGGACAACGACAGCGACAATGGTCATCACATAGGTGAGTGGGAATAGATGATGATAGTCACTGTAAGAATGGAGATGACCATCAAGTTGAGCATGAACCATGTTTTTTTTGTGCCTATTTGGCATGTTCTGTGTTGTGAAATGGCCAAAATAATGATGTGTCACAATTTGTTTAGTTATATTGGACTGGACAATCCAGTTTATTTTTAGATTGTGGAGAACTCATTCCCCTTAGAATATGCCTTTATGCACCAAAAGACATTTACACAACGTTACTGACCACTACAGCCGGTGGCCTGGGCCTACTGATTGTGGCCACCGATTGGTGATTAGTAAACTTTTGAGAGATTGTACTTTTGTTCAGCTAACACTAAGAAAATCAGGAATTGGCAGCATTTTTGAAATGCCGCAAAAAGATATGACGACGTTTACAAAATTCGTCACTGATGTGATCATCGTATCTTTGTAGCGTTTTAAAAACACCACTAAAGACTTCAAACATTTTTTAAAACGCCACTAATTCTTAACTGTTGCTAACTATCTCCGTCAGAGGAGTTAAAAAAAAAAAAAAAAAGACTAATCATAATTAATGATCTTTTTGACTTTTGTTCAAAGCAAGCCTATTATCCATCACCATTTTCAAAATATATACCATAATGTGAGTGAGTATTCATTTTTCAATTTTCCATTAAAAATAAATAAATAAATTAATAATGAAGAAGAAGAAGAAGAAGAAGAAGAAGAAGAAGAAGAAGAAGAACCCTAAAAACAGAATATGTCAATACAAAAAAATAAAAATAAAAATTGCAAATATTTTCCCATTTTAATGAAGAAAAAAAAATATGAAGTGTGCTCTCCAAATTCTTCGAAAACTTCATTCAAAGCTCTCTTCAGCTTCATCAAGGCTGCAAAAGGAAGAGCAGAAAGAATCACACCATAATGAAAATCTTGCACACATATGCAATTAAAAGAGAAAAAACCTTGTTATAATCCACTCTTTTTTACTGGAGGCCAGGACAATCTCCTGTGGCTCGTGCCATCAACTTGATGAGTGTCGCCTACTTCACCATGTTCATCTTCTGCTTTTGGACCACTGAGAGTTCTGAGAGTTAAATCGTCCGACTCACTCCTCCAAGGAGGTGGGGTCACGCATTCAGAATCCCCTAGTGTTGTTTGAGAAGAATCCTTGACTGGTGTTGCATGCAAGGAAGAAGAGGAATGACCCACTCTCAAATTTTGAAGTGTAGCAAACGATTCCCTCATTGCAGACATGGCTTCAAAGAATCGGGTACAAGATGCTAAAGCCACAGGAATTGGACGGAGCATTTCCTACAGCATTTAAACACCGAGGTCAAGGTTGGATCTTGCAGGAAAACCACCTGTTTAGGCTGTGTTTGGATCATGAATTTGGTAGCATTTAAAAAAAGAAAGAAAAATGTGAGGGAAATGCGAATGAAATATAAGCTAAATTTTCTCTATTTCCCTTGCCTTTTCTTTTCCTTTTCCAAATCCCTACCCAATCCATGATCCAAACATGGCCTTTATTAACAAATATTCCAACTCAGTTAAAGGAGAAGACAATTTCCTCATACTGTGCAATCATAAAGAAAGGAGCACTTGGAAACCACATGGTAGTAAATAGGAACATATTCCATCCTTTTAAAAGGGCATGTCGAATAAATTTGTATCATAAAATCTATGAATTCTCTCAAAAAATTAAGAAATGGTGAACATATTCATATTTGGGGAAAAATAGGAAACAAACCACTAGTTTGATGAATGCTTCTGGAGTTTGAACAAGTCATGTTTTACATAGCCACCCCACAAGGCCGTGATAGTTTAAAAACAGCAGGAAGAAAGACAGTTTCAGATTTATTTTTATTTTTTGGGATAGAGAACATGGCATGAAAATTTTTAACACAAGTACTGTTTTCATAATTGAGTTCTTTTAGACTAAGAGATCATCCTAAAAATGACAACCTCCACAGGCTATGTTAAAATTAAAGTGGAATTTCATGAGGTTTCCAGACACTCTCTCATGTTCCCAAGAGTACAAGCACAAGTACAAATACAAATACAAAAAATTGAAATCAGAGTCAAAAAATTCGTAATCCATATCAGGGTGAATCTGATGGACAATAAAAGAGACTCCCGGGGGTTAGGGGGTGTCAAACCATAGTGGAACACAATTTCATATTATTTCTAACATAATAACTGACCTAGAATACGCTAAAAGAAATGCTCTTAGAGCACAAAAGAGAATGCAATGTGCATTCTCAACTATGATAATAATAAGGCTGTGTTTGGATTATGGATTTGGATAGAGATTCGAAAATGGAAAGGAAAATTTGACAGAAATGTGAATGAAATATAAACTAAAATTCCTTAATTTTCCTTTCCATTTTCAAACCCCTATCCAAATTCAACATTCCTATAAACTTACCCCCCATACAGAAGGTGGTTCCTTGAAGTTTTGACTCCACTGGAAATCTGCAACAGATGCAGTCAAGGCTCCATAATCACTTGCAGCCTTCATTAGTAATTCTGAAAATTGTTTCTGCACACCCAAGCAACACATGGCATAAGAATGCAATTTGTAATGATAAAATGAACTCTGACAACCAATAAACAGCCTCCAGAAAGATTTATTTTGACTAAAAATGCAGAGACTTTGAAAGTTAAAGAATCAGTTTCGAGGCACATATGAATTTCTTAATTTTGAATCCAAGTAGCACAGACATGCGACAAGAGACGGACATGCTGATACGGTAATTTTCAACAAATTTAATGCACAACACATGGGAGTCATGCCCAAAAAATATATAATTTGTATATTTATTATATGTCATAAATATGGATATTTCATTTAAAGAAAATACAAATGTTATAACGCTAATTCCTAAAATCTAAAAGAGCAAGGATTAGGGCTAATAACACGGAAGATAATTCTATTTGCAAGCCATAGAAAATCTCAATATACACCATTTGTATTTTTCGAATATAAAGTTCCAAAGAAAAGTCAAATGTTCGGACATAAACTTCGGAACAAAAATGAATTGTTTAGATATACATTCCATTCAATAGTTTATATTTGGATTCTAAACAACTATCCTTTGTTTTAAAGTTTATGTCCGAACATTTGACTCTTGTTCAAAAGTTTATATCTGAACAGCATAATTAGCGTGTAATATGATTTTATATGGTGTGTATGAATAAAATTTTCCTTACATAGGCCTCCCCTGTGATTTTTTAAATTACGTTGCCATCCCTTACTTTTTACTCACAATATGCATGGATCTCACCTCCGTTATATAACCATTATAGATTGTAACCAAAATTTCTTATGTCAATAAAATTCAATCTCTAAATACCAAAAATACGTTTGTTTCCATACTCAATTCCTTATCAGTACAACCAAACATCCCACCATAATATTATTCTTAAAATTAAACACCCACCACCCATTACCTCCACCACTATTAAAAACCCACCACCACCACCTAGTTAAGCTCTCAGGAAAAACTAATGACAGCAAGGAAAAATGCCCAATCATCCACCGCCACAATAAAGCAGTTCTAATGGGGATATATATATATATATATATAAATAAAGCAAAATAAAATAAGAACAAAGCAAGGATATGTATATTGCGTCTGATTTGTAAAGATAAATAATTGAATCTGATTTGGATACACACACACACACACACATATATGCATATATACAAATTTTGTAAACAAAGCACTCTGTAAAAACAGTCCAATTAATCGGCTAAATCAAATTTTGTTGATCACCGTAAACTTTGACTACAAGGCCTCGTTTGGGAACATGCTATTTTAGTAACATTTTGGCTTTTGAGCTAAAATATGTGGTAAAAAAAAATAGTATGTTTGGGATGATTTTTTGGCTTTTTACGAAAATGTGCAAAAAGTAGAAAAAAATGGAATCTTGGACTTTTTTTTGTATAGTTTGATAATGATTATTAAAATAGTGAACGGATTGACAAATTAGCAAATGGCCAATTAGGGAAGCCTGGATGGTGGGAGGGTTTGGGGGATGGGAATGGGTGGTTCACAACTGTAGAAAATTTAATGTATAAAGAGAAATAGAGAATTGTATTAGTAGGTTTAAGTGGGTGAAGTAGGTGGAGAGTAGGTGGATTTTAACAACAACCATAATGGCAATAAAGGGGCTACCACAAGGAGGTAGATAGGCAGTAAAGGCAATGGGTTTGGTGGTGGCAGCGATGGGTAGTTGTTGGGGCTGGTGGGGGTGATGCGTGGAGTTAGGTGATGGTTGACTAGCTTTGTTGAGCGGGATTTGCAGAAAGGGTGAAGTTTAGAGAAAGGAGTGTGAGCTTTGAAGATAGGGAGGATACAGTTGTGTGAGGTGATGTCATGGTAAGAGAGGAGTGTTTATTTTAGTTTTTTTGGTCACTTTATTATGGAAGGGTATTTTTGTTATTTCAATGGCAACGTTAATGCCATTGGGCCGACAACTCTTGACAAGGGAAGACAAGTCCGTGTAATTATGCCCAAGGATTAATATGTATAAAATCTATATTGTTTTTCTTTTATCATTAGATTCCAAGTTTTTTTTTTTTTCAAACTTGTGTTGTGTTTCTTGTGTGTCTAAGTGATGGACATTGTGCCCCCAAAGTCCAAGTCTAAAAAATTTTCATTTAATAATAGGACTCGTTTGGATCTGTCCAACACATGTTGCTGTTGGAGTCTTAGACGAGTGTCGATGTCTGACATGGTCATTGCACCTTCTTAGAACTGTCCATACATCTTAGCTATGAATAAACTATTAAGTCACCAATTTTCCCAAAAGCCTAAACTACTAGGAAATGGGCCTAACAATGTATATCAAGCTATCTTACATAAACAACCTCAACAATTCAATGGTTTCATTAAGTCTGGTGACACATTTAAAATGAAAATGTGAACTCTGTTTCTAAACTTTTTCTTCGTCTTTTCCAATAATGAAAATTCAGAAGTGTGGGAAAACAACAAATTTTATCCAAATCAGTTTAAATTAAAAACTAGTTGGTCAAACTGTTATCATAAAATTTTGCTGAACTAAAAATTTTACAATAGGAAATCACCTTATTGGATAGATTGCCATGCAATACATGCATCACAATTCATAAGTACATTCTCTTGGAAATTTTCAAGAAGTTAATGGAAACATTTGTGACATAATGGAAAACAGGTAACCAGGACTAGTGGGTAATTTGACCTCTGAAGCAGAGTATAACGATTGGACAAATTATACAAACACCATATAATACGTATTTCTCTAATTGCATGAGGAATATCTTCTTTAAGGCATTGGCTAAAGATAGGACAGAGCCATCTTTGCTAACTAAAAGCAAACAACCTATACTGCTGATTGATCCATATCAAGGACTTCAATTTTCTACAGTACCCTGCTCATGAAGTCAAGATCATCTAGAAGAGATAGAATCCTACTTCCTCAGAACCTGGTATTTCATGTTGTATAATACTGGGACTAAAACTTACCTACTCTAAAATCTTAACCAATCTGAAAATGCTACAACCATAAAAGAATTTCCTACCAAAGAAAGACAGAAAGAAGAATTGGCATACATTTGATTACAGAACAGAAATTATCCAAAAATAATATGAGAACAAATTAAATTTATCATTGACCAACCTGAAACTCTGCTTCCACGGGGATGCAATCTAGTGAATATGGTTGTTGAAGACGAGCTATAATGCGGTCCTGCCAAGACAGATGGAATGTCAATGAGGTAAGTGTACAATACAGAATACTCAAGTCATTTCATTGTGTTGCCAAAAGGAATGAGGGAAGATAAAGAAACTAGTCCTTGGAGCCTAATTCAAAGTTTCTTATTTGCAAGAGAAGTGATTTCGGAAAAAAAAAAAAAAACTTTTTCAATCTCTTTCATAATTCTTTTGAGTTTCCACAGAAATACCTCAGAATACAAAATTATCCCTGTCCCTCTATTGTTTGCATGTGTGCACAGACTCTGGGGATTACCAGATAATAGACTCCTTAGGACCAAAAAATAAAAATAAAAAACCCAGCAATCTCAATAAAATACCAAAAAATGCAAAACTTTAAGCAGCAGCTATATGCTTGGGATCCAAAACTAAATCAGCAGATCCTAAACATTTAGAAGGTGTGGAACCTCCATAGCTTTGTCATAGGAAAAAGAGTGATAAAATATCTCAACATGCAATGGAATATAGACTTCTAAGTAAGCAAGCAACATGTCCTTGTTAGAGTCCTTGAATTCTTTGTGCTTGAAAAGTTTTAATGTTCTTGTGGCAATTCTTCTTTTTCCGCTTATTGTTATTGAGGTAGTGGCAGCTTTAAAAACTTTCCTAAGGGCTTAGTCCCTAGGGGGAGGTCATGGGTTCAACTCTCCTTAGGGGGAGTTGAATTAAGGAGGCAAACACTTTGTGCTTTGCAAAAGGTGGGGAGGCTAACTCCGATAGGTGCTAATCTAACAACTAACAACTAACAACTAACAACTAACAACTAACTTTTGCCGATCAAAAAAAAAAAAAAAAAACAATTCACCCGAGCAGGCTGAAAAAAAAAAAAAAAAAAACATTCACCCGTGCATAGATCTTATGTACAAAAGGACAGCTTATCCTTTGTTCCCAAAAGAGTTCAATCATGTGAAAAACTCAGATGACACTGCCTGAAACAGCATAACTAACCTAGAGCATAAAAACAAGGTACTCAATGAACCCTACAGACTAGACCACTTGATAATTTGCAGCATGATAAGTCCATCAATTAATGCCTTCTTATTTCTACAATCAAGGGAACAAAATTAGTGTGGTGTTTTTGCATGCATTTATGAGTACATGCCTAGTATTTGTGATAACAAGAAATGACACATAACGATCTGATACAAAGTCATTGAATCCCAACCTAAGGCACATAACAATCAAAGATGCAGAGATGGGCAAAGATTAGAATAAAATAAATTACCTTGTTCTGAATGACATCCTTCAATATAATCGTAATTCTTGCCAAAGTCTCAATCTTCTTTTCCATTTCACTCACATGTGTCAAATGTGCTACATTCTTGTCCTCCTAAAAGTTCCCAATCATGTAAACAAGATAAATCAATGCCAAAGTTTAAATGAAACATGGCAAGATCAAATTCAGAAGTTTAGAGTGCAATGAAGATACAAAAACATCTTACGGATATTTGCATAAGGTGCTACGCACAAGTCTCAAATTGTGACCTACTTTCTATGGTTACAACCCCACCTTAAATAGCAGTGTAAATATAAAACCCAGGAAATGGGGTCAGTGAACAAACATGATTCTCCATGGGCATAATAATAAATAACAATAATAGACACTTGTTTGAAAACAATATGGTGAATGGTATCCAAGATTCACACTCCACAGACCATAAAGAAATGAAGATCCACTGCATGTGGCATATGTGATACATCCATCCATCCAAAAGATATCTGACATTTAAGTTTATCTTAAAAATCTTTATGAAGGGAGATATTCATGAAACTTGGGAAGATTGACAGCAGGTATTAGTTCAAAAGGAAATCTTCACATACACAAGGACACACACATACACTTTATTGGATGTATGTGGTGAATATATATGCACCTAAGTGCCGGTAATTGCCAACCAGAAAATTGGAAAAGAAATTTGGAACATTCCCATAAAGTTCACACATGATACATTCTTTCTTTTCCCCCACCATCCAACATATTCTTCCCCTATATGACTTCAAGCCGTGATCATAATACAATTAAGATCATGTACTTTTGGTCAGTGTTGTGAAAGGCGCAAGGTGCAATGAAGCGCAGGTGCAGCGCCTGAAGCCACCCAAGGCGAGGCGAGTCGAAGAAGGCGTGCGCCTTTTGTGCGACTTGGCCAGGTGAACAAAGGCGCAAGTCGGGCGACTATTTGCAACTTCTTTTTTTTTTGTTTACTGATTGAATCTAACGGTTCATATCGTGTTTTTAAAGGCTCCAATCACAAAGGATTAGAACTCCGAGCTATACTTCTCAATAACCAACCCCAAATCAATTCGAAATGCCCTAATCGATTCAAAAGAAAGAAGAAATCTTGCGGTGTCTCTCTTCTTCCCTTCGGCTCATCTAGTCTCGTCTCTAGACTAGGTGAGTCCTTCTTCTTTTGCTTCTTCTTCTTCTTCTCTGCTCTTCTTCACTGCTCCTCTTCTCCTTCTCTTTTTCTTCGCTGCCTGGCTCTTCTTCTTGGTGTTTCTTTGACTTGCTCTCTGTTTCTCCCCCCCCCCCTTCTTATTCGTTGCTGGGCTGGTTGCGTTCTTCTTCCTCTTCTTCTTCGTTGTTGTATTTGTATTCTTTTCCTGTCTTTCTTTTTTTTTTTTTTTTGCTTCTCTAATGCTGTGTTGTGTTCTTCTTTTTCTTCTTCTTCTCTGCTCTCTCTCTTTCTTTTTTTTCTATTTGTCTTATTTATTTATTTATTTTTAAATTATCTTACTACTAACATGCTATGAATCATTGGTCTATGTTAATTTATCTATTTTTTACTAAGACTGTGCGCCTTCAATAAAGCCCGCACCTCGTCTTGCGCCTTTTGCGAGATTTTGGTTTCATGAAACAATGTCAATCTGGAGTTATTAGGATCAACTATTTTTTTAATTGTTTTCATTTTCTTTGCTTCTAGACAGTTCATAAACTAGTTCTCTCTTTGTTTTTTTTTTTTTTTTTGCTTCTCTAATGCTGTGTTGTGTTCTTCTTTTTCTTCTTCTTCTCTGCTCTCTCTCTTTCTTTTTTTTCTATCTTATTTATTTATTTATTTATTTTTAAATTATCTTACTACTAACATGCTATGAATCATTGGTCTATGTTAATGTATCTATTTTTTACTAAGACTGTGCGCCTTCAATAAAGCCCGCACCTCGCCTTGCGCCTTGCACCTAGGCCTCAAGAGACCTTCAGTGCCTTGGTGTGCCTTGAGCCTTTAAAAACACTGCTTTTGGTAGAGCATTTTCATTGGAGGTTTAATATTTGGAAAAGAGCTCATGCAGCATGTTAAGCGCCTAGAAGGTGTGCAAACGGTCATAGATCATATCAATATAAAAAGAAGAGCTGAAAGTGATCAAGAAAACTAAAGATGAATGAAAGTTGGAAATTAATCTTGACCAGTTCACCTTGCGACCTTGAAGTTCCACTTGTAAATCTGCTATTTTTCTTTGTACAGTGGTAAGTTCTCTTAAAACCCTTATCAAGTCATCACCCTTTTCAGCAGTAGTAGCGGATAAGTTTTGAAACTCTTCCTACACCAAAGAAAAGTAACTCAACCAAAAATTCCAATATTCCACATTATAGTAATCAAACAATTAAAACCACTAGTGTAAGAACATGAAGACTGCACATAGTAACTCATTCAAACGAAAAATATACCTCTTCAACCTGTAGTTAGTAATAAACTAAAACTAAATATTAATCATAGAAAACAAAATAAACAATGAATTCAAAGAAACTATTCAGAGATCTTGACTATCCTGGAAACACTAAGGCTTCGTTTGGGATGTAGGTTGGCTTTTTTGTTTTTTGACTTTTTGGCCTGGGGCTAAGAAGCCTCGTTTGGAATAGGCTTTTTGACTTTTTTGACTTTCGTGAGAGAAAAAATGAAATGATTATGGTTTGGATATGACATTTTGTCTTATTGGCTTTTTAGCCTATTTTGTCTTTTTGTAACTATTTTAGCCAAAAAGCCAATATGCCAAACGAAGGCTAAACAGTTCATTCATTTAAAATATTTCTTTGCATAAACTATGAAATGCTCATGCATTTTACAGTATATTAAAAAACAACTTAATAATTCGAGAAAAAAGAAGAAACTTCACAGCAACAAACGAATGTCCCTCAAGACGAGACTGTTCAAAATAAATCTAATTATAATACATTATTTATGATGTAAACATTTAAATATACCTTGGCCAAAAAGAAAGGAAAAAAAAAAAAAAAAAAAGATTTGACATACACAAGTGCAAAAACTTAAAAACAACATTAATTGGGAAGGAAGTTGTGAGGGCAGCAAGGAGCATTTAGTTTGCTGGAGTGTAGCTTCCCTTCCAAAATGTAAGGGAGGTTTTAGTGCATGCCACATTATTGATAGAAATATTACATTACTTGGCAAGTGGTTGTGGAGGTTCCATAGGGAAAGTGAATCTTTACGACTTGTAGTTATTAAAAGCAAATATGGGCTTCAAACTATTAGGAGGGACTCAGTCATTGTAGAGTGATGAACCTAACACTCTCCTTGGAAATTTATTTTCACAGGGCCTGGTCAGGTTCTCTCAATTCATTTAGCTGAACGTGAGTAATGGGAAACTTATTAGACTTTAGGATGCCTCTTGGAGGGGGAAATTTTCATTTGCTCAAATGTTTCCACGATTGTATCAATTATCTAGAAACCATAAAATGTCAATTGCTTCTATGACTCTCTTTTTCAGCCCCAATGTCTTGGGATTTCAATTTCTTTAACTTCTCTTATCCTTGTCAAACTCTTCCCCCGATTTGAGGATTTGGTGCATTCACTCTTTGGGGTTCTTCTCTCGTAAGTTTTTTTTTGAGTGTCTAATTGATAATCCAAATGTTTCTTTTTTTCCCTCCTCACATCTTGTAAGAATGAATGGTACAATATTATGGGGGGAAAAAAAATACTCGAACACTTGGAAAAATGATCTTTGACCAATATCCAATGGCAGGTATGATACAATATTTGATGTGTCTAAATTGGTCCAAGCATGCCTCATCCCTCGGGAGGAGCTCAGCGAGCACTTGGAAGAACTTTGAACTCTAGCTTTCAATTCACAAGTCTTCTAATGATTCCAAGAGTAGTAGTATCAGGGCCCTACTCCCAACCCACATAATGATGGAGCATTTGTTCTTTCAGATGGAGATATAGCTAGGTGGAAGCAATCAAGTTGGCCTATAATGACAAATTGCTTGAGGCTTGACTCACTTGGTGGGGCTACTGACGGACCACACAAGCCAAGCAAGACCAAGCATAGTCATAGTGTTTCATCCTAGTCATTGGTACACGTGCCCATTGGACACATGGCATGCAAGGTTTGTGGAGGAGGCCATGATGTGTGAATAACACAGCATCATCAGGAGAAGCCAAATATCAGGGATGAGTCCATATACCTACACTAGGTATAACATATGTTATATGTCGACAAGTCCATGACCACTTTTTAGTGCATATAAGGTGAGGTTGAAAACAAAACCCTTTCTCTCGAGTCTCAATTGTAAGCAAACGCTGTGTTTGGTTAGGGAATTTAGAAAATGATTTGGAAAGAAAAATAAAAAAAGAAGGTGAAACGTGAATAAAATATACTTACATTTCATCTGATTTCACATACCTTTTCTTTTTCCCTTTCCAAATCCCCCAACCAAACACAGTGAAAGACGGATGACAAGCTCGTCTATCTGTGCTCTACAATGCATGCCTTTAGCACTCCAACAAAGTTTGAGATTTGTGAGGAGATGTCTAAATGCTATCAAATTTTTTCTCAAGTGATACTGTCTTGCTTTATATAATATTTGTTCAATATAACATATAAAATAGTACAAATACTTTCCAGTAAACAGACTATCCAATTCTGACATTTTCTCTCCTGCCTAATCACCCAATCCAAACGGACTGCAATGCTAAAACAGTGAATTTATGTTAATTGTCAAATTTTTTTTTTTTTTAAATAAAAATAAAAACCAGGATTCCACATTAAAATGTCAAATGAATGATTATTGCTCATCAAGATCAAGCCAAAGTCTCAATAAACCCCTTCGTAACAGGTAATTAAAAAATTTTTTTTGAAACACTGGATCAAAATTTCATTAGCTAAGATGGCTTAAACAGAAAATGTCAAAAAATTCAAAAATCAGAAGACACTTCAGACAATCAAATCATCCGAATCGAAGTAAACAAAAACTGACCCCCAAAAAAAAAAAAAAGAATTATGAACATTAAAAGATAAAATGACAAATTGTATGCAAAAAAGAGAAATTAAAAGAAGAAGAGAGGACCTGAGGAGGAGGAGGAGAGAGAGAGAAGCCAAGATCGGAGGCGATGGAGAGGGCATCGGACATTCCTCCCAAGCGTCTGAGAGGCTTCTTGCTCACCCAAGTCGTATCGCTACCCATCGACATTACCAAACAAGCTCACTCGGTTTTCTTGATTTGCAGAAGATTCAGAATTAAGGAATGAATCATCAGAACACTAGTGGTAGTTGTGGTTGCTATGGATGGGTAGTATTCCTTGGTTTAGTTTGGATTTTCACAATTCAATTTCAAAATTTAAATTTTTTATTTTTCGTATTTTTTTTATTGATTTTTTTATAAATATTTTAATTAATTTTTTTAATTTTTAAATATATTTAATATAAATATACTTAAAATATAATATTTATGAATTTTTTTTAAAAAAAAATCGTTAAATACCAAAATATATAAAATAAAAAAATTATGATAATTCAATACATTTTTATATTCTTGTGTATTTATTAAATTTTTACAAATATTTTACTTTTTAGATACATCTAAGTAAGGTGCATCTAAAAAAATATAAAAAATTATTTAAAATTTAAAAAAAAAATCACTAAAAATTAAAAAAAAAACACGAAAAACAAAAAAATAAAAAACTCATTTCTAAAAAATTGAATCTAGAAAGTTGAAATCAAATGCACTAATTAATAGTTGTTTTTCATCAAATTTAAATTTGATAAAAAAACATATAGTTTTGGTGCTTCAATATTAACATCAAATTAGTATCAAATTGAAAGACGACTGGCCGATTGGTTTGATGAAAAATGAAAATTTAAACCAATCGGTTATCCGATTCCTTGCTTAGACTTCCTATAAATTTATACTAATCGGTCGACTAGCTAGATATCTTCATGATCGTCCTTCCAGTCGATCGATGGTTTGATGAAAAATAAAAAAATTTTGTTAGAACGCTTGGTATCAGATGAAGTTTTTACTCAAATTTGATGGGAAAAAAAAAGACAAGTAAACGTTAGAAATGCTCTTATGGATGGGTACTCTCTTCTCTTTTCTTCTCTTCCTTGGGGCGACGATTCTCGAAATTTCAAATAGGAAAATATTTTAGACCACCAATTTTGACCCCAAAGTCACATCACTGGACTAAAATATAAAAATTATCGTCATGTCATTAGGGGTAAATTAAAGTTTTTATTTTTTATTTTTTGAAGGCAAAAATAATTATTTAAAATTTTAAAAAAAATTGATGTTTATTTTTACATGAAATTTTTTATAAAAAGTCATTATGAAATTGAAATGAAATAAAGATTGAGAGAGAAATAAAATACCTCATGTGTGGAGGTGGAGGCGGAGATGGATATGAAATACTCCTCTAATCCAAACAAGCACTTCAATAATCCTCTCTGCTGTCACCATAAATGGAAATAAAACTCCGGACGATGGTGTTAAAATTAGCACTCCGACGGACAAGTCAATCTCTGTTGAGAGGTTGGTGTTTTTTTTAGTTTCTTGAGGTTTAAGGTCACCTTTTCTTACCCTTTTTTCCTCCTATTATGGAGTCACTCTCCTTGATCTTTACTCCATGCAACTTAACCCTTCATCATTATTCTGTCAGGGCCTATTTTTCTACTATACTTCCTTGAAAGGGACATCTTGGTCCCATTTAACAGGTCTATGCCGACTAGCCCGATATATTCGGCTCTTATATTCGGCACAGGTGTAATGCCCTCAAAATATTACATAAATCAACCATTCATACAATCCATAGACATAGGAGCAACAATATATATTCATTCATCAGAGTCTACTTTACAAAAATATTACATGTTAGCAACAAAATGGATGTCCTATCAGTTTACAGCTTTCCAAGTCATCACTTGGTTACAACAAAAGTAGAGTCCTAACTCTTTACATACAAAGCTCTTGGCTTGAATTTACATTTAACACAAAAGATATAATAACAAAAAGAAGCCTTTAGCCCCTAAACCATCCAAGCTATGACCTTGGAGGCGACATGTCTCCTGTACCTAAAAATGGTGTCCCAAGTAGAGTGAGCCAATGCCCAGTAGAGATAGGCTGAACAACATATGAGAATTAACTAAAACATTAGCATTCGATAAATGTTTAACACTTGTAAACCAACTTTTACGATTTCATTACCACTCACATTTTCATCATATTCATCCACTTCCCATTATTTATCCAAATTAATTCATTGACATAGTTCAATATTGTCCAAACAGTTTAAAATGAGATTACAACTCATATATCAACACTTCAATAGCAAACATCATTCATCACTTACAAAACTTGCCATTTTACAGAACTACGTCCGAGGGAACCGGCACCCATAAATAAATAAGGTTTCGGGACTTGCACCCAGGATACTCCGGTCAACTTAGTTATCAATGGAGTCCATCCCCTATCTCGTCTCACACAATGGAGTACATCCCCTATCTCCTCCTATATAAAGATATATATGCAATGTATTAAACATGTTGGCATTAAATGACCCAACAAATTGACATATTTAACGTTTTAATCCAACCGTCATATTCAATGACACAATTCAATTGATCAATTTCAATTTACCTAATCGTCATGCAGTGTCTACAACAAACAAGACTATCCTCTACCGATAGCCCCAAAACAGTTATCTCTAAACAGATAAATAAATTTATCAAATAGATAAATTATCAACTTTTCCATAGGTGAGTGATTTATCAATCCAACTACACCATTTAACCATAATCCTCCCCAATTTCATACTTTCCAAACCAATTTCATATTTCTACATTGATTTCATCAATTACACAAATAGTTTACATAAAGCAAATTAGGGCATTCTACCCATTTTCTCAAATATTGCATCCAAGGCCAAATCTCACCCATTATACACAATAACTTCATTTTGAGGCCACACATACACATGGAACCCCAAAAATGGAAAACCCTTCTTTTACCATTTCAATCTCAAACCCCAACTTCACCCAAAAATCCCCACATCCCACCATTCATACGAAAATGACCAATATTTATGTTAAAACCCATAAAGAAGAGTAGAATATCCCTACCTCAAGAAAAAGAGATGAAAGATGAGCCAAGCAATAGATGAACACCAAAGATACCGAAATCAACTTTCACTCAGATGAAAATGGAGATCTTGAAGAGTCCAAGCTTTTTAATAAAGGAAAGAGGGTGAGGAGATCACTTGATCTAGGCCAAAATGTAGAGAGAGTGTATTTTAGAGAGCGAGACTCTCAACTTAGGGTTTTGGAAAGTTCAAGAGAGAGAAATGACAGAAAAAGTGATTTAAAATGTCACTTTTGCGATCTGATATACGCACAGTCCGCTCGAGCTGCTGATAGTTCGACGCTTAAGCATCAGACACAAAAATTCTACCCGCTCGAGCTCTAAGACACAATAGCAAAGCAATACCTGCTCGAGCGCAAAGAGACCCACTCGAGCGTAGAATACACACTTCCAGTATTTTATAGACTTCAGATAGCTGCTTGAGCGCAAGAAGGGTTGCTCAAGCTCAGACCCGCTTGAGCGCAAGAAACTCCGCCTGAGCGTGAAAAACAATTTTGCAGTATTTTTGCAAACGCACAAAATACTGAGTGATTGCAAACTCCGCTCGAGCACAAGAAGATCCGCTCGAGCGGAAGACCAAAATTTTGAGCAACAACCACTTGCACCCACTCATTACTAACATGTTCTAAACACGCCCAAGACATTCAAAACTCAAATTCAAAGAGTAAGATGAGGGAAAGACAAACAACAACAACATGAAACCACATGACCCGAGTCCCATACACCATAAAAGTGGGTTAGAAACCGAGATCGCTATAACAGGTATCCACCGTTCAACGTTCCCCAATATTTTTATGCTTAATCGAATATTTATTCGGTAATGACATAGTCACGTAGGCTTTGGTCCTATTTGGTCCATTATGAATGGGTTTTGATGCTCTACTGGCCGTTTTCAAGTATATTAATTCTTCGGGTCCCACACCTCAAGATTTGAAGATTTGTGTGATTGTTGAAGCCTGAAGGCATGGAGCAAATGAGATGGACAAGGGTGACAGTGATAACGACGAAAAATGGTGATGGTTGGCGACAACAGACTACGGCAATGAAATGTGCTTATGGATTGAGAATTGAGAAAGTAAGAGATAAGAGGGCCATTATTGCTTTATGAACACCAAAAATAAAATTATAAGAACATCTCTAACTCTTCAAGTTTTTTTAGATAAAATATATATATATATATATATGTATATATATCTTGATTCGATATAGTTAACTCTGATGTTGATAATCAAAATTTTCATAAAATCGTTTTAAAAATACCTGAATCAAAAAATAAAAAATAAGATCTAATTAAACCAATTTTGATTAAAAAAACCTATTTAGAGTATCATTACCAAACTCATTAGAGTCTTCTCTTGACTATTTTATAGCACAAAACTATAAAAACACACTTCATCAAATTCAATTCTTAGTTAGCTATTTTAGTTGAATATCAAACCACAAATAAAATATATCTACTAAACTTGTAATTAGTGGTTTGGCCCATTGATATTCTCTCTCTTACTAATTACATGTAGCTAAACCACAAAATATAGAATATTATTATTCTTAGTATTTTCTTTACCTCAATGTGAGGGATTTACTTAATTAAGGATCTTCCTTCACCATTATTTTGCATTACGGTCCTGTCATGGAAGAACATTTAGAAGAGAATGTTAGTTGTAGACTGATAATAAAGATGATGGTGGACTTGCAAACAACAATGTGTTATTTTACCAACATGCATTTACAATGTGAAAGTTCACATTAACATTTATTTGCCACAATTCATATTAAGTCAATGGTTGTATATAAATATAAGCAACCATCGGCAATGTGAATGTTCACAACTTTGCTTCTTCACATCAGAGTAAGGTAAATGATTTAGAGTTTTAGGAATGTAAGAAATTTTCTCCCTAAAATAAGGGAGAAATTTTTTCCATAAAATAAATGAGAGATTTGCTTCTTATAATAAGGGAGATTTTTTTTCATAAAATAAATGAGAGATTTTCTCCTTAGAATGAGGGAGAAATTTTCTCCATGAAATGAGCGACTATTATTATTTTTTTATTGTGTGTTGGTTTTAAAATGAAAACACGCCCAAAAAGTTTGGAAGAGTGAGTTGGTCATATTACCTTACACAAGACCTAATGAAATATTAAAAAAAAAAAAAATAGTTAAATGGAACATAACATTTAAAAAAAAAAAAACCTTCTGAAAAATGGCCCTTTTTAAAATTTTCACATTATAAAAAAGTTAAAAGTTCATAATTTGAGATTTTTTCCATGCAATAAGGGAGATATTACCTTAGAATAAGGAAAAGATTTTCTCTTTAAAATAAGGAAGAGATTTTCTCCATGAAATGAGGGACTATTTTTATTTTTTTTATTGTGTATTAGTTTCAAAATTGAAACATCTATATATTTATCTATATTATATATTAAGTAAAAAGGTGTTTTAATCCCAAGTCTTGTAGGAGCTCCAATCTCTCAATTCAAATTTCCTGATTTTTTGATTTAAAAAAACAAAAAAATCTTAGCATTTATTAACTTTTTCCAACCCCCAAGTCTTACCCTCATTATAACACTTTAATGCATTAAGAACAAGCATAAAAAAAATTCTTTGAAATCCAACACATATGAATTCCTTGAAAAGTCTCAACACATATGATTATTATCACTCATAATAACACTTCAATGCATTAAAAACAAGCATAAAAAAAAATTTCTTGAAAAATTCAACACATATGATTATTATCAAAATATTAAACTTAATATAATATAATAAAAAAAAGACATTTAATTTCTTGAAAAGTCTAACACATATGATTATTATCAAAATAATAAACTTTAATATAATATAAAAAAGGAAAAAAAGAAGACATTTAAAATTAAAAAAAGAAAAAGAAAAAAGAAGACATTTAAAAATCGCAATTCACATATATAAATAATTGTAAAGACAATCCGTGCATAGCACGGGTGATATGCTAGTATATTATATAAGGAAAAAGAGGTTTTAATGAAAAGCCTTGTGAGAGTTTCAAGGGGAAATTACCCACAGGTCCCATATGGAACATGTGGACACCATTTAATCCCATAACTTATGAGTACACCAAAAAGTCCTTTCCTCTCTCTCTCTCTGTTTTTTGCTTCCCTTCCTCTCTCTTTTTTTTTTCTGCATTTTTCTCTCATCGTCTTTGTCATGGACGACGACCGGTGATCATGTCTTTCTCCATTGAACGGGGTTCACTGATAACCGTCAACCATCGAAATCAACTCGTGACTTCACTCTCACTGACGATGAAGATAATATATTTCCGACGAAGAAGATGATATATTTCCGACGAAGAAGATGAGTGGATCTACTTAGATCTGATGTAGATCTACTCAGATCTACATCAGATCTGAGTAGATCTAAACAAAAAATAGTTGCCGGAGTACAATCCTCTCTCTACATGCGCCTTTCTCCTTCGATCTCTTTTTTTTTTTTTCCTCTGCTATACACTTCTGTTTTTCTGTTCTAATGGAGAAAATTTTCGAATTCTGAACAAGTAGTTTTCGAGTTTTAGTTACAGGCGGTGAAAACTGTAAAATTTTGCAGTTTCAAATTTTTTTGGTGCTGGAATGAATCATGGTATAAAACTGTAAAATTTTACAGTTTCATAACATGTTTTTCAGTTTGATTAATAAGGATAAATGCTTAATAGATTTTTGTTTTGAAACTGTAACATTTTACAGTTTCAAAACTTACTTTTCAGTTTGATCACTATTTAGAGATTATTTGCTTGAACCTTACAAAAATTGAAAAATAACATATGTTTTCCCCATTGTTGCTGTTTTTTGTCGTTTCATTTCTTTTCCTTTTAGTTTATCAATATTTAGCACATTTTGCTATGTTTTTTTTGCTATAATTTATCCATTTATTCTTTTTTTTTTTCCCGGCAATATTCTAGACATTCCGGTGAGTCTCCAGTGATGTTCTTAACGTCCAGTGAATGTTCTGAACATTCCGGCGACTTCCATTAACATTCTTAACACTCCGGCGAACTTCCGGCGGAACTCCGGCGACTTCCCGGTGATACTCCGGCGACTTCCCGGCGATGTTGAACATTCCGACGAGTCTCCGGCGACCGTTTGACGGAAGTCCTACGGTAGTAAGATGTGAACAGTGTCTGTAAATTAAAAAAAAAAAAAAAAGATTTTTTGGTAACAATTAAAAATGTATTGGACTAATTGGTGCAAGTATTTTGTTTTGGGATTAGCTGGGTTTTGAACTTGGTACATGGGACTTATCAGTAAGTTCCCCGAGTTTCAATATCTCATACTAATTTTCTTGATTTTTTTAATTTTAAACAATTAAGAAAATCTCCATTGGCTAACTTTTATTTGATAATCCCACATCGGAAAAAGAAGAAAAAAATGAGTTTTTTTATTCATATAAAGTAAATCTTATACTTCCATCCCATTTAGTGAGGAGCTTTGTGAGAGTTTCAATATCTCATATTAATTTTCTTAATTTTAAACAATTAAGAAAATCTTCATTGGCTAGCTTTTATCAAATAACCCCACATCGGGAAAATAAAAAGAAAAAAAATGAGTTGCTTTACTCATATAAAGTGAATCTTATACTTTCATCCCATTTAATATTATAATATTGTGCATGTTTCAATTCAATATAATTTAAATTTTAAAAGTTTTAATTAATTAATTATGACTTAGTCGATTAGGCTAAATCATTTTCATTTGATTGATTCGTTAGTTTAACTGTAATTTTAGTGATTTTATCAAAATATATTGATTAAATTCGAAATAAACTAATTTGTATAAGCGCCCTATGATCAATATCTCATACTCATTTTTTTAATTGTCTTAATTTTAAACAATTAAGAAAATCTCCATTGACTAGCTTTCATTTAACTTTTATTTTATAATCTCATACAGATGTTTTGATTTTAAAAATAATTTTGTATGAGATTTTGAAACTCTCATAATATTTAATTTTAAAATAATTGCAATTCCACATCGAGAAGAGAAATAAAAAGTAAATTGTTTCATTTATGCAAAGTGTTACAATCCCACATCGGGAACAAAAATTGAGTAATTTCACTTATATAAAATGAATCTTATAAAGGGGGATTTTGAGTGAGAAACCTTCTAGAAACTCCAAATTCTCATTATAAAATTACTAAATTTTTCTAATTTTAAACAATTAAGAAAATTCTCATTAGCTAGCTCCCATTGGTTTAATCGCAATTTTAGCCATTTTATCAAAATATATTGATTAAATTCGAAATAAACTAATTTATATAAGCAAAAAGAGATTTTTAGTAAGAAACCCTATGATCAATATCTCATACTCATTTTTTTGATTTTTTTAATTTTAAACAATTAAGAAAATCCCCATTAGCTAACTTCCATTCAACTTTTATTTTATAATCTCACATAGAAGTTTTGATTTTAAAAATAATTTTATATGAGATTTTGAAACTCTCATAATATTTAACTTTAAAATAATTACAATCCTACATTGAGAAAAGAAAGAAAAAATGTGTTGTTCCACTTATATAAACTGTTACAATCCCACATTGGGGGGGGGAAAAGTGAGTTATTTCACTTATATAAAGTGAATCTTATAAAGAAGGTTTTGAGGGAGAAGCATTCTAGAAGTTCCAAACCCTCATTCTAAAATTATTGAATTTTCTTAATTTTAAACAATTAAGAAAATTCCTATTGGCTAGCTTCCATTCACCTTTTATTTTACAATCTCATATCGGGAAAAAAAGGAAACAGTGAATTGTTTCATTTACATAAAGTGAATCTTATGCTTTAATTTATATAAATTATTGAATTTTCTTAATTTTAACCAATTAAGAAAATCTCCATTGATTAGCTTCCATTTAACTTTTATTTTACAATCCCACATAGAGGTTTTGATTTTAAAAATAATTTTGTATGAGATTTTGAAACTCTCATAATATTTGACTTTAAAATAATTATAATCCCACGTCGAGAAAAAAAAGAAAAAAGTGAATTGTTTCACTTATATAAAGTGAATCTTGTACTTTCATTTATTATTATAGTATTATGCATGTTTCACTTCAAGATGGTTTAAATTTTAAAATAAAATTTAAAAGTTCAAATTAATTAATTTTGTTGAAAATCGGTTAGTCTTTTGACTTAGCCGATTAGGCTGAAACGTTTTTGGTTTGACTGATTCACTGGTTTAACCGCGATTTTAGCTGTTTTATCAAAATATATTGCTTAGATTTGTTTGATTTAAAATAAACTAAGATTGACCATATTAAAAATTGAATGATTGAGATTGCTTCATGAAAAATGAACTTCCCGTCCAAACAATTGTTAACTTTTATTTTACAATCCCAAATTAGAAAAAGGAGGAAAAAATAAGTTTTTTACCATATAAACCTTATGCTCCCGTTTAATATTGTAGCGTTGTGTATGTTTCAGTTCATGACAGTTTAAATTTTAAAATTAAAATAAATTTTAAAAGTTTTAATTAATTAATTTTTGTATAAATTGGTTGGTCCTTTGACCTAGCGGATACGATTTTAGTGATTTTATCAAAATATATTGGTTTAATTTGTTTGATTCAAAATTAATTAAAGATTGACCTAATTAAAGATTAAACGACTAAGATTGCTTGATTCGAAATAAGCTTCCCGTCCAAACAATTGTTAACTTTTAAACAACTAAGAAAATCCACTTTGGCTGGCTTCCATTTAACTTTTATTTTATAATCCCACATCGAAAAAAGAAGGAAAAAAATGAATTGTTTTACTTAAATAAAGTGAATCTTATGCTCCTATTTATCTAAGCAAAAATGGATCTTTAGCGAGAAACCTTATGATCAATATCTCATACTATTTTGTTTTTAACTTTCTTAATTTTAAACAATGAAGAAAATCTCCATTGGCTAGCTTCCATTTAATTTTTATTTTACAATCCCACATAAAGGTTTTGATTTTAAAAATAATTTTGTATGGGATTTTGAAGCTCTTATAATATCTCTCCTTAAAAGTATTCTTTTATAAAATATATAGACATATAGATAATCTCAATGTTATTTTTATTGCTCCTTAATACAAAAATTATGAGATGATTATGATAAACTTAAATTTGTATTTACAACTTATAAATTATGAGATAGATAATTATAATTTTAAATTTCCATTTTGCCTTCTTCTTCACCCAATCTCTTATCTCCATCATCTCCTTTGTTGTTGTGTTCCTAAGTTGAGATTATTGAAGAATCTAAGCCTCTCATCATATTCTAGAGAATTCGAAGTTGTTCTTCAAGGATCTTTGAAGATCTTCGAATTTTCCAACTCCTTTCTTGAACCCACTCCTACACCATTTAATTTTTATTTTACAATCCCACATAAAGGTTTTGATTTTAAAAATAATTTTGTATGGGATTTTGAAACTCTTATAATATCTCTCCTTAAAAGTATTCTTTTATAAAATATATAGACATATAGATAATCTCAATGTTATTTTTATTGCTCCTTAATACAACAATTATGAGATGATTATGATAAACTTAAATTTGTATTTAAAATTTATAAATTATGAGATAGATTATTTTAATTTTAAATTTATATTGTGTCGATTTTAAATTTAGTGAGGAGTCTTGTGAGAGTTTCAATATCTCATACTAATTTTTAAAATTTTCTTAATTTTAAACAATTAAGAAAATCTCTATTGACTAACTTTTATTTGATAATTCCACATCAAGAAAAGAAGAAGAAGAAGAAAAAAGAGTTGTTTTACTCTTATAAAGTAAATCTTATACTCCCATCCCATTTAGTGAGGAGCCTTGTGAGAGTTTCAATATCTCATACTAATTTTCTTGATTTTCTTAATTTTAAACAATTAAGAAAATCTCCATTGGCTAGTTTTTATTTGATAATCCCACATCGAAAAAATAAAGAAAAAAATGAAGTATCTTTTATAAAATATATAGATATATCAATAATCTCAATGTCACTCTTACTGCTTCTTAATACAAAAATTATGAGATAATTATGATAATTTTAAATTTGTATTTAAAACTCACAAATTATGAGATAGATTATTACAATTTTAAATTTATAATGTGTCAATTTTAAATTTAAATTAATAGATTGCTTTTTATATTTAGTGGCAGTTTAAATTTTAATAAAATAAAACTTAAAAATTTTAATTAATTAATTTTTGTGTAAGCTGGTTAGTCTTTTGACCTAACTGATTAAGCTAAACTGTTTTTAGTTTGAATAATTTGCTGGTTTAACCACGATTGTAGTAGTTTTACATGTTACAATAATTTTTTCTTACTCATTAAGTTTTTAAAATTTCTATAATTATTTCCTTTTCAAAAACCAATACGACAATATTTTAAAATTCATATATTTTTATTCTAAAATAGTGAAGTATTAGAACTATTTCATTTTTTTTTATAACAAAGCAAAATTTTAATTATTAATTGTCAATACAAGAATTTTAATCTATCTATACTATATATTATAGTAAAGGAACATTTGAAACAAAACTCTTAAATTTATATATAAAATTTTATTTACGAGAGACAAAATATAAAAAAATAAATATAATTATCGTATTTTTAATAAATAATATATTATTTTATCCGTGCATAGCATATCACGGGTGATCTGCTAGTATGCAAAAAATCAAAAAGGTGACTTGGTCATATTACATTAAACAAAACATAATGGAATACTTAAAAAGAATATCGGTTAGATGAAATAAAATACTTCGAAAGATGATTTGTAATGCTCTCAAATAATTAACATAAAATAACTCTGATTAATCCTTTCAATCAAAAATCTTAATTCTCCAATCATGACTCTATTGATCAAATCTCTATGTTTGCATTCCATGTCATATGAGAGATTTACAAAAGTGTCCACATACAACTACATATTCAATATCTTATACGGCATGAATCTATAGCATGTGAGACAGGTAATCTACGAGAAACAAACACAAAAATAACGCTCTTCGAGTTACAAGTTCCAAAGCTTAAGCCTGATTAGAAATAAATGGTTATCAAACCTATACGCGTAAAACGCTTGACTTGTCAAAACATAAAAACAAAACAAAAGAGTCTTGTACTCTCAAAAACATTCACTTGCCTCTATGTTAATATTAATATATGTTAGTGTTGACCTTCTAGTAAGATAATATTATTATTCACCACCCTTGTGACTTCTGAAATATCCTCATGTATCTGAACATTCTCAAATGTCGAAAACATAACAATTCCTTTATTTGGATTTATATGAATAAAATAA
Organism: Camellia sinensis; assembly: GCF_004153795.1. Lineage (NCBI taxonomy): Eukaryota > Viridiplantae > Streptophyta > Magnoliopsida > Ericales > Theaceae > Camellia > Camellia sinensis. The sequence goes on from NW_021028519.1 coordinate 173,478, forward strand.
TTAGTGTCAAATCATTACTTTTTTGAAGTTATGAGACTATTGTCAAATAAATTATAATTGTGAAATGAATATAAATAATAATTTTTACCTTTTTTCTTTTGTGAGAATATTATCAAATAAATTATAACTTTGAATTAATATAAATAATAATTATTATCTTCTTCTTCCGTGACAATATTGATATTCGTCATTACAATTTCGTGTAATAAATCCTCATGCAACTGAATGCCCTCTAAATTTTGTTGCATGTCTATCTCGTCATCTAATTTGATGAAAAAATAAATAATATAACTATTTGCAACTACAATTTGAAAAGGATAATTACAAAATATTAATATAGGTTAGTGTTTATCTTTTGGTTGGACAATATTATTATTTACCACTGTCACGCCCCAAAATTTGGACAATTAAATATTAAATTAGGACTAAGTCCCAATCAATATTCCATCATCCAAATCCTAGGGATGAAACAAAATCTAAACATTCTCGTCTCCATAAGGTTTAAGTAAATTTTCATACTCAAAAGATAACAAGGGATTAAAAAAAAACATTAATAAACGCCAACCAAACTATTCATCATAGATTTATAACTATCCAATACCTCCAACATTAAAGTAGCAACAACTAGTCAAAACAATTTAAATAATGTAACGTTGAAAAACAACCCACAATGCCAAATTGTCAAAAATGCTAAGGTCATAAAAAATAATAAATACATAAACTAATAGCAACCCTAAGCTCAAGAAAACCAAAAGATGTCCAAAAGACATGTCCTACGATCATAGTTATTTCTTGTCACCACCATAGTCCCAACTAATCCTGCAAAGGAAGCTTGACTGCGCTCAAATAGGACGCACCCGAGATGCCAAGAGACAAAACGGGTCAGTATGCAAGTATACTGGCATGAGCATAAGATTTGACACCCACGTGTCCACCAGACACTAACAAAAAGTACATTAATTCTTGTTACGGGACAAGACAAGTAGTTCCAACCGTATTGAGACGAACGAGTAGTTTCCCAAGATACGGTGACATGTAGTTTCTTGCCTGTACACAACTAAAAATAAATTGAGTATAAAATAAATAAAATAAACATAAAAATATGGTGGGTCAGTCCTACATAAAAAGTTAGTAAGACACACCATTCTGCAAAAAAAAATAAAGTTAGTATAATTTAATCATAAGTAACTTATTGAAGAAGTATAAAAATGTACCGTTTCATGCTTAAATAATTCAAATTAACCAAAACTCAAATAACAAAAGTTGCACAGAATCAAATTTCCTAAAAGGCAACGTAAACAAATTAAGTAGAAACTGAACAGGTTGAGAGAAAAACTTGATAGAAGAACCTAGACGGAATTCCACTGAAAAATCTAAAGTTGAAAACGAAAAGAAATTGTCCTCAGATGATTTTTTTCAGAAAAGTTCAAAACTCGAAATTGTGGAGAATAATATTTTTATTTCAGCTTATGCTAAACCAATAAAAATGAGCTCATTTCGTAGGTTAAAACAACATCTAAAGTCAGCACTGCTAAAATGAATAAAAACTATTGTAACCAAGATCATCCAATTACAAGTTCTAATCGATCTTTTTAATAAAAAGTTAAAACACAAAAGTTGTCTAGAATCACATATACACGCCTCTGCTCAAATTTTATTATTTATCGAGGTCGTTTACTATTTTTCAAGATGTACAAATCAATACAATTCACACTATAACAATAAACTCATATTTAATTGTTTGTACCTTAACTCCACCACTTCGGCCCTTCACTTCCGGCCTGCACATGGCTACACATATATCCCATGTGCCTCATGTATACCTAACACCACTCCGAAGCCAAACTTGCACGGGGATATCGTCTCGAGTTTGACCCACACTCCCCAGATGGTTAGCATATACGTATGCGCGTAAATCAAAGCACTTGTCTACTCCTGAAAATAAGGCAACAATATATATATACAAAATCTCTCATCTACTCATGAGAACAAACATAACAATGCTAAGCCTAAGGCATTCAAATAAATCTCATAATTCTCACTTTTTTTTATATACTCTTTCTCACCATAACTCAAATAAAACAACAATCTATGGAGTCATGGTGGAGTATGTAATGCCCCGAAAATTTATAACATCATATGATTACATCAAACAACATTCATTATAAGAGAGGGAGTGATTCTTCAACTTTTACATCATTGATCATTAAGGTTTGCACAAAATAGTTCCACATACGAATTATACATTCAATGATATCAAATACATGAATCTATAGCATGTAGAACATTAGATCCGAAAATAAACAAATGCCCTAAAGGCTTACAAATTCCAAGGCTTAAGCCCGGTTACACAAAAATAGTCTCTCGGACCCATACAACTATAGCCCTTGGCTAGCAAAAATACATCACAACAAAAGAGGAGTCATATGCCCTCAACAAATATGTCCACGCCCTAATTCGGCAGAATTGCCACATCATTTTCTACACCAAAATCCCATAGGAGTAAGCATAAAACCCAGTAGAAATTTCTTAACAAAGTATATACATTTTATACAAGTTCCACAATATGATTTGCACAGGCCATGCTATGTTTTTGAAGAAAAAAATCACATTTTTGCATCCTTTGAAAATCATCATGCTCAATGATAACTTGAAACCTCAACAATTCGAAATTTACAATTTAATTCAAAGGGGCGGTAAATATAACTCAGGTAATCCCTAGATTGGTGTCTGCAAGTAGCCATAAATAGCACTACAAAAATCCCAATTCACCGGTTGCTAACCAGAAGGGAAGTGGTACCTCCTCCGTGCGTGTTTTTAGTCTTTTACCACGGACACTCAGGCCAACTTAATCAATTTCATCTACACCTCGTATCCGGACTTACCAACGTATTTATCCCAAAACATTTCAATAATTCTCGTTTCACAATGTTTCTTTCTCAATGCAAAATTTCAAATCCCAATTTAACATTTATAACAAGTAAAGAATTGGAATGCCAATGCAACAACTATCCATGCAATGCAATGGTTATACATGCGGTGCAACATCTTTCCTTTTTACAAAACTTCCACACAAATACTCCCTTTATAATCAAATTCCCATTTTTCTTTCCAATGCATTTCACAAGGTTACCATATATCTATAAAAATTTCATCATTAGAAACAACATCACCACACTTCATGGGGTCTCAACAAATTAGTCATTTGATGACTATATCTACAACTTCAACACTAAATCCCAAAATTCATCATTTCTTATGTTCAACATAGCTTACCATTTTATATAAAAATCAAGTAAGAAATTTCTCAATCATTCATTCACTATGGCATACTAGTAAGTAAATAAAATTTACTAGATTCTCAACCCTTTTTAACAACTCAAATTTCTAGGTTTTTGACAAAAGGAATATCTTCATCTCTTTGAAAAGCAACTCACCCAAAGTATTATTACTCACACATTGTAGTTGAAACCCTCAAGAATAAGCTTGGAAAGAATCAAAGATTAAAACCACTCTCAAAACTTCTACCATTCTTGAGCCAAAAATCAATTTTTTTTTTCTTAATATCAACAAGAAGCTCCAAAGACAACACAAATCTTGCAAAAACGTATATATAACTCTAAGAAAATCCCTACTTCAAGTTTTGGAGAAGGAGGGATGAGAAACCCCCAAATTTGACGGTGTTGAAATGCGATCTCCACCGCACACAACGAAACCCTCGAGAAGTTATCCAACTTTGATAAAGGAACTTGGGTCAAAATGCTAATGGATTTGAAGAGATCAATGATCTTGTGAGGTTTTTGGTAAAAAATGTAGAGAGAAGGGAGAAAAAGGGGTTTTTAGAGAGAGAGAGAGAGAGAGAGAGAGAGAGAGAGAGAGAGATGTATAGAATGATATACATTCAACCCAAGAAAAGAAAAAAAGCAAATTTTTGGACTCCGCAGAGTCCCGCACGTGCGACGCCCTAACCCCGCACCACCAACCGCACCTGTCTTTAATGCAGTAGGCAGCCCAGGTTCTCCCATGTTTCCCCTACGTGTGACCCTTCTTCTGCACGTGCGGCTCAGCCTCTCAGCCCAAAATCACTCCAGCTCGACTTGGAACACCCCGGACTCAACCGTGTACCTTTCGAAACATGTGGAACTTACACACAAAAATAAACAAGGACAAGGATTTTGAGAAAACTTTTCAAATGCAACAAACCTCAAACTGTTAACTAGACTCCCGGTTACTCTAACAAGGCAAACCCAAGGTTAAACAAAGGAAACGAGGCGGATAACATACCCCGTCATCATAGAGTATAAGGAATTTATCTATAGGTTCCTAGTTTATTTTAATTTCATATAACCATCCATGAGTGTGATTACAACCATAAAATAAATCCATATAAAAACCCTAAACTTGACATACACAACTAATCAAAATAATTAAAATCAATCTATCATCTACATGTAAATACAAAATCAAACTAACATCAAATAAATATAAATAAATAAAAATAACAAATTAAACATAAATCAAGGAAAGTGGATTTTGCACTCACAATTATTTTTTTGAAGATCAAATAAATATTTAAAGAACTAATGGAGCCATCAAAACAAAACCCTAACCCTTTTTTTCTTTTCTCTCCTCTTTTCTTTCTTTCTTCCGCCATTTCTCCTTTGTTTGTTTGTTTTTTTTTTTTTCTTCTTCTTAACAACAGCCCTTTATCATAGTCTCTCTCTCTCTCTCTCTCTCTCTCTCTCGGCTGTTGTGTCCCTCTTGGAAAACTTCACACACACTTTATGATTATAATAACCTAGGTTTAATATATGATAACCTATTAACGTTATATTATAGGGTTTTTTTTTTAGGTCCCTAGTATTAAGACTTTATAGTATAAAGGACATTCAATATTTTCATAATGTCTAAGGTCCCTCAATATTGATCCAGAGAAATTTCAATCCAGAGAAATTCTGTTCAGAGAAATTTGCTCCAAAGAAATTCTGGACTTCCCAAAGAATTTCTCTGGGTTAAACCCAGAGAAAATTCAAATTTTTCTGGGTTCATTTTGACCAATTTTCTCTGGTTTCAAATTCAAATTCAAATTTCTCTGGATTCATTTTAACCAATTTTCTCTGGATCACAATATCATTTTATGAAATCATTTTGACAGACCTTAGACCAATTTCTCTGAGTTCAAATTCAAATTCTTCATCTAGAGAAATTCTTTGATAGCCTTCATCATCATCATCATCATCATCATCTTCTTTCTACATCAAATAAGTAGCTGTAGTAGCACCATGAAAGCCATATAAGCAAGAGCACTTTGATAGCATCAACACAAATACACAACATGACAAATGATTAACTGGAGGTAGCATGAGGCAATAACAAAGCTTCTAGAGAAATTTGAACAACCCAAAGACCTGTCAGAGAAATTTGAACAACCAGAGAAATTTAAACAAACCAAAGACCTACTAGAGAAATTTAAACAACCCAGAGAAATTTGAACAACCAGATAAATTTGAACAATCCAGAGAAATTCTCTGGTCCAAACCATTGCAAGGTTTATGTTCTTAAATCTGTTGTTTAATTAATAGTTGGGGTTGATTTATTCAAATGGTTGTTGTTGTTGAAGGCAGGGAAAATGATAAACAAATCAAAGAAAATTTTAAGTAAACCAGAGAGAATTTTTTTAGTTTGGAGAGAATTTCTCTGGTTTGGACCAGAGAAATTCAAAGCTAGATGGTTGTTGCTGAAAAACCTTAATACCATGGACCAATCCAGAGAAATTTCAATTCAAAGCAGAGACTTGACCAGTTCCTGCAGATGAAATTTTATCTCCCTTGCGCAAAGTACCGTCAACAACTGCCACATGGCATATCACTCCTTTGTACTCATCATAATAAGAATCCAACAAAAGCATACGCAAAGATGAATTACAGTTCCCTGGAGGAGGAGGTATTCACTCTATGATAGTAGGAAGGACCTGCTCCAGACCTTGACCCCGTCTTGGTACATGACAAAAGGCAATCACTTGGGTCAAGGTCAAACATGGATTTTAGCTGAGCTTTAACACGATCTGGAACAGCAGTTGACTGGTCAATTTTGTTTATGACTGGGATTAACACAACGGAAAGTATGGACACTTGAAAGGCCTTGTGCTGTTATTCTTCGACAGCTTTGTGATCGACTGCTTACAGAGCACGTGCCCACACGATAACAACATTGGAGGGTTCTTTTCGTTTGCTTGGTCTCGACTCACTGGACATACAAAGATGGAATGGAACTGAAACTCCCTATCCAAATCCACCGGCACGGGTAACTGCTTCATGGACTGCCATTCCTGCTTCTTCCCCGTCATCACATTCATCAGCTTCAGAAGGGTCGGCAACCCTTGGACTCCTGCTGCAATCGTCACATTCAGTGGACTCTTACAAGACTGTCCCAAAATGTTACAGAATTGTCGGGTTAGCTCCTCGGCAAGTTTGTCCCAATGGGATGAGGATAGCAATTCAGAATAGGGTGAGGTATCGAGCCTACCAGCCCACAATAGACATGCCATGAGCTTCTGGACTTCGGTCATATGGTTGGAAGCAAATGGGGCTAGGAAAGTTCTGGCTTAGTTGAGAGGATCGACGAAAGAGAGAGAAAGAGAGAGAAAAGAGAGGAGGGTGATGGTTTGAAGGTGTGAGGTATATCAAATTTCTCTGTAGGGACCTTAGACATCAAAAAATAATATTGTGGATCTCTTCCATTATTAAAAGTGGGAGAGGGACCTTAGACTAATTTTTCCTATATTATATTTATATTATAAAAAATACAACATAAATACAATATATATAAATATAAATATGATATATATTTTATCAATATATAAACACCTTTTTTTAAACAATATAAATATAACAATATTCATATTAATTACCCATAATTAAATAACACATTAAATTAATTAAATAGCATTAAATTCTCATGGATCTACACAATTAATAAAGCCAAACATAAAATAAAGTAATAATAAATAAAAAAATCGATGAAAAAGTTGGTGAAAAAAAAAAGAGTTAGGGTTTAGCATTTTTTTTTAAAATTTAAAAAGTCTGAAATTAAGATTGAAAAATTAGAACTTTGCCTTGATAGTTAAAAAGCAAAATCATTTTTTTTTTCAAAAAACACAGAGAGTTAAAAAACTCAATCACAATTTTTTTTTCTCACCATGTGATCTAGAATGGAGTGTTAAAAAAAATCAATTAAAAATACAAACGCATTTTTTTCACACTGTCGGATTAAAATGGAGTGTAAATCTTCAACACTCATAACAAATAGATGAGAAGAAAAGCGAGCAGTATAGTTCATTCATTGCTTATAATAAAAATAAATAAATGAAAAGAAAAGCAATGAAGTCAAATGATAGTTAAAAAACACAATCATTTTTTTTTCCCAAAAATATAGTGAGTTAAAAACTCAATTACAAATTGAGTCAATTGATAGTTAAAAAACACAATCATTTTTTTCTTTAAAAAACATAGTGAGTTAAAAAACTCAATCACAATTTTTTTCTCACAATGTGATCAAAATAGAGTGTAAAAAAATACAATCAATTAAAAAATACAATTATCATGTAATTAAAACGGAGTGTAAAAAAACACAATAAATTAAGAAACACAATCATATTTTTGCTCATAATAAAAAAATAAATAAAAAGAAGAAAAACAAGCATTAAAAAAATAAATGAAAAAATTACTTACAGGTTGTTCAATTGAAGATTGCCACTAGAGGTTTCAATTGAAGATTGTGATTGTAGAGGTGAGAATAAAAAAATAAAATGCTACTGTGGAGGTCAAAAGGAAAAAATTGATGGATAGGGTTTAGGATTTTTTAAAATTCAAAAAGGCTAAAATTGAAAAGTGGGTGGGAGTTTTTTTTTAATCAGAAAATTAGAAAATTAAAATTAAGATATTGGAGCTCTTTGAAGCTTTATGGGTTAAAAACCCAATTTTTCTTTGTAACGCCCCTAGAATAAAGAAGATAAACCAACCCAAGAGGTTCATAACATAAAAGAAACTGCAATACTTTCATTCATCAGAGATTATATTACAAAAGATATTATATGCATTATACTTTCATAAATATGCATTCTGAAACTACAGCATGTCACACTAATTGATTACAACAAATAAACACTCTACGGGTTTATATTTTCTCAAGTTATTACTTAGTTACAACAAAAGAAAGAGTCCTAGCTCTATACATATAAAGCTTTCGACTTGAATAAACATTTAACACAAAACCAAATAACAAAATGGAGCCTTCAACCCCTAATCCTCCCAAGCTATGTCCTTGGAGGTGGTATGTCACCAGTACCTGAAAATGATTTTCCAAGTAGGGTGAACCAAAGCCCAGTAGAGATATGCTAAAACAACATATGAGATTTAACTAAGATATAGATGTCAAATAGAGATCCAATACTCAAGGTCAAATTACATTCTTTTCATTGTCGCTCCATATTGATTGTCATATCATAATTCATTTCCATCAATCTATTTCAAATCGATGCAAAAGTATAGTTCTTTATTATTCAAACAATTTCAAATGAGACTGCAACTCATTCATTACAATTCAACAACATTCATTATCCAAACACTTCAAACTTTTTGCCGTTTTACGGAATCTCACCCGAGGGAATTGGAACCCAAATACACATATAAAGTTTCGGGACTTTTACCCTCGACACTCAGGCCAACTTAGTTTTCAATGGAGTCCATCCCCTATCTCCTCCCAAACAATGGAGTACATCCCCTATCTCCTCCCAAACAATGATACATATACAAATGTATTTAAAAGCGTTGTCATATACAATGACTAACCAAATCACATATTTAATAGTTTAATCAAACCGTTATATTCAATGACATGATTCAAATGATTCGTTTCAATTCACGTAATCCTCATGAAGTTTCTACAACAATCATAGCTATTCTTCACCAATAGCCCAAAACAGATATTTTCTAAACAGATATATAATTTATTAAACAGATAATTTATCAAATTTCCATATATGAGTGATTTAACAAATCCAACTACACCATTCATTTATACACCCTTCCAATTTCATATTTCCTATATCAATTTCATTATTTATATAAGATAATTATTTGACCCAAATTAGGGCAATTTTCCTTTTTTTCCAAATATCAACTCTAAGTCCAAATTTCATCATTTCAACCCATGTAACCTCCTATTTAAACCTCAATTATGTATTCATGGAACCCAATATGGAAACCCCTCTTTTAAATTTTGGACCCAAACCCTAACTTCACCCAAATCTTCCAAATTCTACCATTTATACAAAATGACCAATATTTAGGTTAAAACCCATGTTAAAGAGAAGAATATCTCTACCTCAAATGTGGAAGCTCAAAGGAGAAGAAGGAGATCTTCAAAAATGCACAAAACCAAGCTTGGTTTGGATGGAATGGAAGCCCACAAGATGTTCCACCTTTTTCTCAAAGGAAGTAGGGTAGTGGTGCTTGGATCAAAGAGTATTTGTAGAGAGAGAGAGAGAGAGTTTTAGAGAGGAGGTGTCGGATTAGGGTTTTTAGGAGAAAAGAATTCAAAAAGTGATGCAAAATATCTCTGTTGCGAACTGATATACACGGTCTTTGCTCGAGCAAAGGAGTTGTCGTTCAAGCGACTAGACACAACAAACGACCTCGCTTGAGCGTAAAATGCATACTTTCAGGTATTTCACAGACGCACACCCTTGCTCGAGCGCAGAAAGCCTCGCTCGAGCGAAGAACTTCATTTTCTCAGAAAAGCTGTGTTTGGAAAGGAAACTTGAGGACTCTCAATCCTCGCTCGAGCCAAGAAACCTCGCTCAAGCGAAGGAGCAAATTTCATAAGGCTCGCTCGAGCGCAAGAAGCCAAAATCTGGGCAATAACAATCCAGACCAACTAACAACCAACTTGTTCCAAACTCACCCAGCAAGTTCCAAAACTCAAAACCAACTTGTTCCAAACTCACCCAGCAAGTTCCAAAACTCAAATACAAAGAGTTCAAAGGAGAAAAATAAGACATGGGTACAATATTCAACCACGGAACCCGAGTCCGAAACACAAGGAAGGTCGAGGCAAAACCGGGATCGCTGTATTCTTAATATAGAAACTTATGAATGTTTGTAGCGTGTGTTATGATATTCTGTGGCAAAATTATGAATAATAAATTTATGATGTCCACCCTATAGTTGTGAATGGTAAAGTCATAACACTTTGTAAATTATAACTTTTTTGGTGATAGAATTATGACATTTTGTGGTTTATGTTACGAATTTTTTAAAAAAAAGTTATGACGTGTATACCATACATACAGGCCCGACCCTGAGATTTTCGGGAATTATTAAATTATTAAAATTTGACTCTATTTATAATTTTTATTTATTTATAGAAAATCATTAATACCATCAAAACAAATAATTTATATAATGTGAGAGAGATGCCACTATAGTAGTCTTTACAATTTATAAGTGAAAATAAAAACAAAAAAAGTAAGATTTTATGTTATTTGTATATATAATATATATTCAGTATGATTTAATAATATAAATTACTTTAATATCATGTAATGACTAATAATTTATATGTATATTTAATATTTTTTATATATCTATATATGTATAATTCGGGTTTCGGGTTGCTCGGGTTGTTTAACGTCTTTGCCCAAGTCCGTCCAAATTTAATTCGGGCTTCTGAATTTTTGCCCAAGCCAGTACTGAATTTGAAAATATTTGGTCCAAGCCCTAAAAAATTCGAACTGGACTCGGGTTACTCGGGTTGAGCCCGTCCAAGTTGCACCCCTAGTGCTTAGGAAGTTTCACGAGAGGGCGTGGTGCAAGTGTGAAAATAATAACGAAAGTTTTGAATTTGTTATAAGTAGTAATATTTTTAAAATTACAAAAAATATGAAATTGAGAATAAAACTTTGAAATTCTCATAGTCTCTTTCACAAAATGTTGAGGATGGAACTTTGGAGCTCATATAGCCTTTTTCACGAGAAGTGCCTTTGTTATAATATATAGTGTAGATTTGTTATTAATAATAGATACTCAAGAGTGTGATTTTGTATAATAATAGAATTAGTTCTAAAGAATCATTTAAATAATTTTTTAATTATAAAATAATGACATATTACTTGATTATTGAGCAAATTGTGATTATATTATAAATAATGATATAGTTGATAAAAATTGCAATTCTAAACCACACTTACTTGCATTTTCATGATTTGATTAGGCTTTATTCCATTTTTTTTTTTTATATTTCAATCGGCTTTGGAACATAGATAATAATTTTGGGGAATTTTTTTAAATATCTCTGATATTATGATTTTATAAGATAAAAGATATATAATATTTTCATAGTAGTTAAGGTCTTTCAACATTTCTATAGGAAAAATTCGACTAAGAGAAATTTTTCCTGACTCAGAGAAATTTCACACAAACTCAGAGAAATTTTAATTTTCATAAAGAAATTTTTCTGATTTTACAAAGAAATTTGAAATTTCTCTATGATCATACCAGAGAAATTTTGAAATTTTTCTGAGTTGGGACCAAAATTTCTCTGAATCGAGTGAAATTTCTTTGAGTTGGGCAAAAGTTCTCTGAGTCAAATTTTCTTTGTGAAAATGTTGAGGGATCTTAGCTAATAAAAAAAATATCTTGGACTTCTCCTACTATAAAAAGTTGGAGAGAGATATTTCATTAATTTTCACAATAATTTACAAAAGTGCTAGGGATACCAATCACCTTTTTTGGCTTTAATTTTTTGAATTTAATTTTTCAAAAATTGAGTTTTGTTATTTTTTGTATTTTTTAATAAATGTTTTTCAAATTTTAAGCATTTTTTTTTTAAAACTTTTTAGATGCACCTAACCTAGATATACTTTAAGAGTAATATATTTATAAAAAAATATTTTAAAAAATAAATAAATACACAAAAATACAAAAATGTACTATTTTTTGTATTTTTGTATTTTATATTTTTGGTATTTAGTAAATTTTTTAAAGATTTTTTCTATAAATATTACAATTTTTAAATGTATTTATGTTAGTTGTATCTAAGAGCATCTCCAATGGTTTGCCATTGAAGCTGCCAAAGCTATAATATAGCAGCTTTGAGAAAAAAAGTTTCTCCAATGATGAAATATAGCAGCTATATATTAAAAATGACAAATGCCAAAACTGTTGCCAAGTTTGACAATAATCTTGGCAAATGGCAAATTTGCCAACTCACCCAAAACCAATTGATTTTCTTCTTTCTCTCGTTTCCTTTTCTCATCATTTTCTAGAAAAACTCAAACAAAAACAGATCAATTTTTCATTTTGCGAAATTCACGAATTTTTTTTTAAAACAAAACTCAAGGGCATAGGATGCTTGTAATAGATTATAGATATTGACAATCTACTATAACTCTAAAAACAAAAAAAATCAAATCATGGCCAATATTGCTCTCTACATATAATCTAAACATCAGAAACCTAGTTTAGCCATTGAATTGCAATAATTTCATGAAACAAAAACAACACATATGCTAAATTGATATTTGAAGAATAAAAAAAGGAGCTACAATAGAAAATAGTACCTTTTGTATAGCATGATCAAGATTTTCAAATGTGTCAAATTTCCCATCTCAAAGCGTAGCCATGAATGGCATATGTCCTAAATGATTCTGTTGTTTATTAAATAAGATCAGCAATGGTATCAATGCCTATACAACATCATGAGAAGGGATTGATAACATTTGATTCTCTCTCTGCACACTCTGGTTTTAAAGAGAGAGTGTGAAAGTGAGAAGGAAAGGGAGAGGGAGATTGAGAGGGAGATGGAGAAGGAAACACCATGATCTTCGGAGAGAGAGAGAGTGTGTGAGAGGGAGAGTGAGGCAGACTCCATCACTTTTGGGGAAGAATGGGTTGGATGATTCTAGATGATTCATCTTAACCGTTGGAACCTGGGGACACGGATGGTGGTGATCTTGTCTTGGAAATGAAAGAGAGCCGTTGTGCTCTTTTGCTTAAAAAAAAAAAAAATTTCACAAATTTTCAATTTAAATTTTTGGTGGGGTGAATTATATTTAATTTTTTTAAAAATTTTTATTCATTTTTATATTTTTCTAGTTAGGAATAATATAAATATATAATTTTTTTAGAAACAATTAAAAAAAGGTCACAAAAGACAAAAAATAAACAAAAAAATAACTAAAAAATCTATATCCAAACAACACTTACAAACTTCGAAGAAAAATTGGTTGAGATTTGCCAAATTAGCATAGGACTATTGGAGCACCATTGCTATAATTTGACAAAATAGCACTATTCATTGTCAAATTATAACAATAGCAATAATATTATAGCAACAGCCATTGGAGATGCTATTAAAATTAAAAAATTTGTTTAAAATATTAAAAAAATCAATAAAAAATGAAAAGTTCAATTTTCTAAAAAATAAATTTAAAATTCAAAAACCAAACAAAATGAATAAAATTATCAATAAATCTATTACATCACTCGCATAAATGTGTGGGACTACATTCATATGGGGTCTACGCCCTGAATCTTTGGTAAATTTTTTTGATAAAAAATAAATGCGTGGGTCTACATTCATGTGGGATCTACGCCTTGAATCTTTGGTAAATTTTTCTGATAAAATTTTTTGATATCTCTTGAATATTTAATTTTAAATTGTGACATTTTTTAAAATTTAAAAGACAAGACTGACGTCTGTTCAAATAGATCGATATGGGGGATTTTTTTTTTTTTTTTTTTTGGAGAGAGTTGAGTTAAAATAATGGAATTAACTTAAAATATAGATTATTTTTTGTGGTTTAAAAAATTATAAATATTCTTTCATTAAAATTTTTTATTTAACAGAATTAACTAAAATAATAAAATTCATAATTGCTCTCCTATACAATAATAAAATTATTTAAATTATTAATTGAAACATATTTTTAATATCATTAATGGGTTGTTTGGGATGTTCTAAGGCACCGTTTGGGAAGGGATTTTGTGGGTTTTTTTGGCTATTTTAGCCACAAAAGACAAAATAGGCTGTTTTAGTCACAACAAACAAAACATCACATCCAGCCCATAATCATTACACTCTTCTCTCACAAAAAAAGTCAAAAAAAACAAAAAAGTCCTTCCCAAACTAAGCTTTTTAACCCAAGCTAAAATAGCTAAAAAAGTCAAAAAGCCAAAAAGCCAACCCACTTCCCAAACCAACCCTAAATAAGTGCACTTTTTGACTTTTTATGAAATATGGGTTGGATTTGAAGTAACGTGGTAAAGAGGTGATGCGAATTAAATAAGATGACGTGACTTAGGCCTATTTTGGCATACTTTAAAAAAGCCAAAAAGTCAAAAAGTCACTATCATATTTAAGTCACATCATCTTTCTACAAAATCACTTCAAATTCAACTCATATTTCATAAAAAGTCAAAAAGTGCATTTATTTAGATCATCCCAAACTACCTCTTAAATAGAATAGTGACTTTTTGACTTTTTTAAGGGATGACAAACAAGACCTAAAAACTGTTAATTAACTTGATAATTTATTAATAAAACGGACGATTTGTTATGAAATTAGAAACTTTAAGGGGTGAAATGTAATTTTTAAAATCACATGGGATAATTCGTATTTTAATCAAACCTTAAGGAGTGTATTTGTAATTTACCAAAAAATAATTTATTAAAAACATAAAATAAATTAAAACAATTAATAAAATAAAATGTTACATCTAATTGATAATTATTTTATTTTTCCTCTTATAATTATCAAATTAACTTTAAAAAAAATCCACCAACTTTTTAACCATAATTGCTTTAATGAAACTAAAATAATTTAAAAAACAAAGAACTAATTAAGTTCTGATTTGGCAAACTTTCCATACTAAATAATCATAAAATGACCCAAAAAAAAAAAAAAATCTAAAAAGTCAAAAATCAAAAAATTCAACAGAAAATTTGTTATTCCAAAACTAAAAAGTCAAATAAAAAAATCAAACAAACAAAAAAAAAATCCCAAACTAAAAAAAATAAAAAAACCGAAAAACCAATTCAAAACATCACTACCAAACGACCCCTAAAATAGTTTCAAACAAGCCCATGATGACGACTGCTCTGCTGGCTACTTTTTTCATAATCCAGAACCACCTAGACGCTTCGCCACACTGCTAATCTCTCTCTCTTTCCTCTCCCTCTATACACGTAGATAAGCGGTTCGAAAGTGAAGAACTCTTCTCTCTGTCTCTCTCTACGTTCGGCAATTTGTGGAGTGTGAAAGAAAGAGAAGAGAAATGTCAGCATATCGGTGGAAGAGCTTCTTCGAGGACGAAGATCGTCCTGAGAAGCCTCGCACCTTTGGTGTCACGGAGATGAGAGGCCCTCACTACACCCTCCTCACTCAAAACCTCCTTCAGGTCTCTCTCTCTCTCTCTCTCTCAATTTCTCTCTCATTCTTCATTTCCTTCAATTCTTTCCAATTTTAGGGCTTTCATTGATGTAGTTAATGACCTAGATTGTTTAATTTCTATTTATATTAGTATTATGTTTTTCATGATCGGGGTTCTCTTTTTTTTTACTCGAATTTTATAATTTTTCTATGAAGATGTTATTTTAGGAGGTTTTAGAACAGTGATCGGAATTGTAGTGTATTTTGATGGACGTTCTATTGGAGTTGAATTTCTCAATGTGGGCGATTATTGGGGATTTGAAGGTGAATTGAGGAAAAATCTTAGCTTTTTAGATTCGAATTTTAATGGTCTGGGTCGATTTAGAAAGCCTCCTTTCAAACCACTCCATTCCACACAATCTTGGTCATAAGTAGCAATAGGAAAATATATGCATGCATGCATGCTAACAATAATGAATCATTCCTTGTTTTATGTTAGAAAAAGGCTCTCCTGTTAAATTTTCTTCTGTTGTAATAATTGAATTAACATAAAGGATAGTCGTAATATAGTCTGTGTACCTTCATTGGTAGTATTGCTATTACTACTGATATTCGCCAGTTGAAGATTAATCTATTGTGTTTGGTAGAAATTTTCTGCCAGTTGCTTGGATAGATAGGATGCCTACAAAGAAGAAATGGAAAGTGCTAAAAACAGGCCTGAGGTGGTTGTTAATGTATTGCTGTGTATGGAAATGTGAGAAATTGTTTTGGGATATGTCAAGAGTGTATTGAGTTTATAAGTATTTTGGTGTTTTGTTTTGTGCTTATTGATAGCCCTAAGGGCTGTCATTAGCAAGACTTCTTTTTTTTATTATTATTATTTTTTTAAAAGAATTTTGTTAATGTGTGCCTTTAGGCTGTGCTTGATTCAAGGATTTGGGGAGGAATTTGGAAAGGAAAAGGGAAAATGTGGGTGAAATGTGAATAGAATATGTTTAATTTCACACACTTTTTTCCTTTCCCTTTCTAAATCCCTCCACAAATCCATGAACCAAACACAGGGCATCTATTAAGAAGCTTAAAAGGATTGTACATATTGTATGAAAGTACATGTAATAAAAAATGTGCAATTCTTTTAAACCATCACATGTTAACAAGATCTTTTTCTTTCTTATATATATATATATATATTTGTTTTTATCAGCTAATGTGTCAGACTCATGATGGAATATTAATGAGATTCACGTGGGAACTATTGTATTTATAATTCATAGGAAAAAGTAGGGAATTTTCTCATCAATATTTAGAATCATCGACCTTGCCTCTGTACTGAATGCACCACCCTCTTGGCACTCATGTGACATTGCAGGCATAG
Source organism: Camellia sinensis (assembly GCF_004153795.1). Classification (NCBI taxonomy): domain Eukaryota; kingdom Viridiplantae; phylum Streptophyta; class Magnoliopsida; order Ericales; family Theaceae; genus Camellia; species Camellia sinensis. The sequence goes on from NW_021028519.1 coordinate 190,283, forward strand.
AGTAGTATGGCTTTGCAAACTTGATGCATCTCTTTCTCTTTTCTTTCATAGCCAAAAAGGCCTTACCAAACCATTTTGCTTCTTTTCACCCGTCACCAAACTTCTGTTCTCTGTAGTTTAGCCTAGTTTTTGAAAGATAATTCTCTAATTGCATGGAATTCATATGAAGGTATTATTTTCTATTTTTAAATTTGATCACCACTCGAAAAATTAGCCTCATTCTTGGATTCTTGTCTTGAGGCTTTTATTTAGAAAGACTTCGTGAAAATAAATCTCATAAAATTCTACTAAATTTTCAGATCCAAATGAATTGTATATCCGTATATGGATTAAGTTGCTTAGTAATTTTTCTAGGTACCTACTTATCAATCCAAAAAAATTAATAGTTACCTACTTGCTACATCGGTTCTACTAGTGAGGAGAGATGGCTAATATGCAACAAATCTCTTTCCTGGTATACGACCAATTGTTGACCTGCTATTATGGACCGTGTTAGTATTTGACAAAAGATGGGTTTGGAGCACCTTGATTGTTGTAGCAAGATTTGTATCATATAGTTGGATGGTCGCAGAAGGTGACATGATTGACTGGGTGTCCTAACTATGCTGTGCTATGTTGTATAGGATATTTTTGAGTCTATGGGACATTTTGTTGATGGGTTAAAGTTTTCTGGAGGCTCTCATAGTTTGATGCCAAAAGCTTACATCAAGGAAGTGACAAACATGGCCCACAAACACAATGTATATGTCAGTACTGGCGACTGGGCTGAACATTTGCTTCATAAAGGTCCATCTGCTTTCAAAGAATACATAGAGGTGTGAAAGAGATTTTGTTATTTTTCTCTGCAATAGTGTATTAAAGCACTTTTCATTTATCAACAAGAAAGGAAAACAAGTATTGCAATTCTTCGCAATAATAGTCTCTCTTATTTTTGTTGTTTTAGGAGTGTAAACAATTGGGATTTGATACGATTGAGCTAAATGTGGGATCACTCAGAGTTCCTGAAGAAACACTCTTGCGATTTATCCGATTGATTAAGAGTGGTGGCCTGAAAGCCAAGCCTCAATTTGCTGTCAAGTTTAACAAGTCTGATATACCCATGAAAGGTGATAGAGCATTTGGAGCTTATGTGGTCCCAGTGCCGCGATCATCTGGTATGCCGGTGCCTTTTATTATTAGTGTTTGATTCAAAGTTTCATATATTTTAATTTGATTCCCTTGTCAACATATGGATTTGAAATTTTCGTAAGATATTTGTTTGAATGCATAACTAGTAATTATTGATGTTTAAAAAGAAGTGATATGGGGAACTGAACAATTTTTTGTCATAACATGCTTAATTGCCAACACATATTCAATTTTAGGACATCTATTGGCCAATCTATTCAGAAAATGCATTTGTAGCATTTTTGCAAGTGAAATTAAATATGGTAAAGTATAAGCTTGATATATTTTGATTCCTTCCCGTGTCAATAACTAGGATGAAAAATAGGGAAACACCAACGCATTCCCATATATAGGCTGAGTGAGATTTTAACACTTCGCCTTGAAAGGTGATGCTGTAAGATGATTTAGGGTTCCTAGAGGTCGTGCTTCCAAAATTCAATGGGTGCACTGTCAAACTTAGCATTGAAAATGAATACAAAATTTCCATGTCAAGGTGTACATACATTTTCTGGTTACTCTGATTGGGTGTCTTTAATTTCGTTTTATAGCATTTAATTAATTGTTACTTGGTTGAGCTTTTAAAGAACTAAAAGCAAATGGAACACAAATATCTCGAACTGATATAGAAGGTACTTGTTGGGAAACTTTTAAGGGATAATGTGATATATATTCTATTTCAAGCATTAAAATTCTGTCTATTAGATTTCCTAATCTTTAAGACTCAAAATGCCCCCAGGGCTGTGCTTAGATTTCGGATTTGTGGAGGGAAAGAAAAAAAAGATGGGAAAAGTGTATGATGTAGAAGCTAAATTTTGTTCACTTTTCCCTTCCCATTTCTTTTCCTTCTACAAACCAAATATCCAAACATAGTGCAAGTGGTAGAAGCTAAAAATGGTGAACAATTTTGCCACGTGAACACAGTTGTGGTTAACAGCTCTTCACTAGGTATTTGGAATGTCATCCTCTTTTGTGGCAATGCTGCCATTTCTATACAAAACATTAATAACACATTCATGAGTTGTCAGTTCTTGAGCAACCAAAATGTGGATGGAATTTCATGCCTCTGCAAAAAAAAAAAAAAAACAGACTTTCATAAACTTGGCACTAAGTCACTGAGTTGATTAATGGAAGTTTAGTCTCTAAAAAGTTAGAGAGAGCAGTTTGCCTTGTTTGACTATTCTGAACAGAACTGACATGGAAGCTTCATTTAGCTCCAAATCAATGGTTATAGCATTCATTTTAACAATTCATGGTAATCATTCATAATATTTAGCTCCAAAGCAATGACTATAGCATTTATTTTAACAATACATGGTAATCATTTATAATATGAAGGCCCATACTTTACAATTAAGGCCATTAGATCTAATGTCTCTGAAAATGTGATAGTAGAGGTAGTAGAAATACTTCCATTTACCTTGCAATATTGTGCTTTTCCCACAGAAGCTGTTGAGGATGTTGATCTTTTGATCAGGAGAGCCGAAAGATGCTTAGAAGCTGGGGCAGACATGATAATGATTGATGCTGATGATGTCTGCCAATATGCTGATTCTGTACGAGCAGACATCATTGCTAAGGTCATAGGGCGTCTTGGACTTGAGAAGACCATGTTTGAAGCATCAAATGCCAATACTTCTGAGTGGTTCATTAAACAATATGGTCCCAAGGTAGTTCGATCTCAACCTTTTCTTTCGTTCAAGTCATTTGATCTTTTCCTTTCAAATGCTTGTAACTAGGGCTGCAAACGAAACAAGCCAAGCTGAGTTTTGCAGGGCTTGAGCTTGGCTCGGCTCTTCAATACTAATGAAGCTACTTGAGCCCAGCTCGAAGATCATGTTTTTTTGTTTTTGTTTTTTGCTGTTATTTACGTTATTTAAATATATAAGCAATATATTTCTATGTTTGTTAAATGATATATTTATCTTATTAGTTATAAAAATACTAAACAAGCTGAGCTTATTTGAGCTCAAGCTCGTTTATATACTTAAGCCCTTACTGACCCAAGCTCGTGAACAGCTCAAATCATTTGTAGCCCTACTTGCTTGTAACATCCCTGTCATTCTGGGATTTTCAGGTGAACCTTTTTGTGGATCACTCTCAAGTGATGGATCTGGAGTGCCTTCGAGGGCGCAACCTTGGTAAAGATCACAGATCTGTTCTTGGTTCTTCCTATTTTCTATTCTAAGCTGAGACTCTATTGGCAGAGATGTCTACAGTCCATATTGGAATCCGTCATACTTTCCATTCTGTCTGTGTTTGTTAAGATCATGTGGATATGCCCCTTTAATGTATGAAAACTTGAGTGAGAAAACGTTTCTCTTGTTTCTTCTTTGCACTGTTTGGCTATTACTTGAATTTTAGTGTTCATCTGAGGATTTCACGTCATGATTTTTTATTGCCGTGAAGTAGATTTTTAATCTTCGGTACAACTTTTCATGACTGCTGAATGGTGCTGCTACCTTATTTAGTAGCAAATTGGCAAGTATTTAGCCCTCACCGCACATCTGAACTATAACATCAAACTCAGGCGTTTTGCTTTGGATTCAACATTGCAAAGAGAGACATCCTGTACGAACAATAATTATTGATCTTTATTTGTACTTTTAAAAAATGATATTATTTCATATATTAACAAAACTGAATCACAGTGAGTCGTAGAGGATCACGGTGAATTCATAGAGAGTTGTAATGAATGGTCAAATTTATTCAATTTAAGATTTGAACGGCAGTATCAAATCGTACGAATTGAATCGTTGTAGTTGAAATTCATATCAAGTTGGTATAAATCAAACAGTAAATTGTAAGATTCTAATGCTTTGGTCCTTTGACCCCACTCGTACTTTTCTCTGCAGCAGTCCTAAGAAGTAATTTGGAATAGGGAAGATGGGTGTTCTTCCATCTCGGTGGTCTGAAACTAGCTAGAGATGGATGGAGTCCGACGCAGAGTCTTTGTTTAGCGTCATTTGTGGACATTATGTGGGGTTCCAAGGATTGAATTTTCACCTTCGAACTTGTAGGCTGAAAAGTGTGATTTGTATATGTATACGTGTATGGTTGGGTCTGATTTTGTATATGTATACGTGTATCGGGTCTGATTTTTTTGACATTCTTAAATTAAATGACGGTAAATGATCCAATGGTCCCGTTTGATAGAGCTGTAGGAAAGTGATTATAGTTTATATCTTAACAGTTTATAACTTATAACTGTGAATGTAAGCTTATTTTTGACTTATAAATTAAGCTTCTCTTCTCCTACTCAAAGAATAAGTTGATTTTTGACTTATAAAAAGCTATAAGCTGTATTGTTAAGCTGAACTAAATACATTAAAATAGTTTAAATTAAGTTAAAAGCTGAAATAAGTTCTACTAAACAGGGCCAATGTTACAAATCAAGCTAATGCAAAATATCGCTTAATTCGCTAGGATGGTTTGAGTATGGCTTATTCAACAGTTTTTTAATTTTTCACAAGAAGACGTGCAGAAAAGTAGAGAAGTAATGTGACAACTTGTAATAAATAAGGAGGTTAGTTTGATCCTTTATTTAAAATTTATAATTTGTTTTCGAAATTGTCCTGTTCCATCGTAATTAATATATATAGGGGTGTGCGCGGTGTAGTTCGGACGGTTTGAGAGTAAAATTACAAACTGAATGGCGGGTTAGCGGATTGACAAATTACGGTTTGGGTGGTTTTTGACAGATTGAAGAATATTCTAATTAATTATTATACATTTGCATAATATATAACACTAATTTGTATAATATTTTTTAGATATATAACATAGTAATTTTACATAATATATTTCTTATATATAACCACTAGAAACTAGTAATTTCGCTTCACCAGCAGGCGGTAGCCTTGCATTGGCCGCCTGTTGGACCTCAACCTATTTCGTTGTCATGTTTTCGTTTCAGTATCGTTTCGTGGTGATCTTTTCCTCTATCTGCTGGTTTATTCTTATTCCAAATATCTCTATCATATATATATATATATATTGTTTTTTACTTTTGATAAAATATCAAAGTAAAAATTAGTGTGAGAGATATATGAGATGTGAAATTTGTTGCAAATTAATGTTATATATATATAAAATATTATGTAAATTAATATTATATATTATGTAAATGTTTAATAATTTTTGAAGGTTAACAGTCCAAACTATGGTTTGATTATGGATAACATACTTATCTATAATTTGATTATAATTTTATCTTCAAATCACACAAAATTGGACGGTGCACACCCCAATTACAAACTTACCACCGCATGAATCATGGCTTGCATTAAACGCATTGTGTAATTCTTCTCATTTATGCTTTTGGAGTTTTTGGATTATAAAAACTTGTGAGTGATTTTAATAAATTCATTTATGATATGGCCTCAAGAGCAATTGATTTTTTTGCCTTGTTTAAGAACGGTATTCATGTGTTGTCCTTTGAAGAACTAATAAAGAATTGGAGTCAAAGCATGTGGAATCTGACGTTCTTGTTTCTTGGCATGAAACCATTGTAGGTGATAAGTGAAAAGAAGTTAAAGGATTTTTAGGAAAATATATAAGTGGATTTTATAATATGTTTTTCATTTCAGAAGTACTAGCTTCTCTCAGGTTCATTATCAACACAGCTAATAAGCTCATGTTTTTTTTTTTTTTAAGGTCTCCCACGGCATCTCCAGATTTTTGGACCTAGGACTAATCGGTCAAGGAAGTTACCGGGCGCATATGCGGGATCCTCTCCCAAGAGTGTTTGCTGCATCCACAAAGGCTCGAACTCGAAACCTTTACTTAAACGACCCAAGTCCTTGGACCAATCCCGATGAGGGCTAATAAGCTCATGTTAACATGAAAGTATAGCATTTGAATTCCACTATCCAACAATAGGTCTCATTTAGTTATAATACTGTGATCATGATTGATTTCATTATTATAATTGCTACCTCTTTTTATTTTAACCAAATCTTTGAATGACTGAGAAACTTTGAAAATGCTTTTAAAAATTCTTCATTTGGGATTATATTCATGTGGATCAAACAGTTGTCTTCCATTTGACTCTAAACTTTTATCTTTGTTTTAAGGGCGAATTAAAAATATCTCTTAATATTTTTTTAAAATATGATTTGTCACTTGTAATTTTAAAAATTACATTATGTTCTTTAAAATTTTCAATTTCATAACGAATGATCTATTTTATTAATAAATTATTAAGTCAATTAACAGTTTTTAATGATGTCTAAAATTTATTTCGATTAATAATTAAGGTAATTTTATCATTATATGTGAGAGCAGTTAGATATTTTATTTTTTCAGTCAATTCTGTTAAACAAAAAATTTTGAAAAGAAAATATTTGTAATTTTTCAAACCAATAGAACAATTCATATTTTAAACAAACGTTAAAGAGATATATTTGTAATCTATCATTGTTTTCAATTCAGCAAAAATTCAACTTTTAGCAGTACAAGGAGGAGATTAAACACCATGCATGAAGATATATGAAACTTCGAAATTCTGAAATAAAACAATAAAAATAAAATAAAATATAAATGTTATCATCTATAGTTTATTTTAAAATAAAATAAAATAAAAACAAATTAGATTGTATCAATGAAAATTTTCATTAAGTATGTAAATTGAGTGAAATTAGTGTGTGAAAATAGAATTACCTCTCATTTTTTTCTACCCTATTCCTTTCATATTTTTTTTATTACAATTTTACTCTAACACAAAATTCAATTTTATCTCCATCCCAAACCTTCCAAACCCTAACCTTAAGCCCCACCTCCATCCTAGCTACTAGTAGCTCCGGGTGGCACCCTTCTTGCCCACCCCTAGCTTCGGCGATTCTCCTCGCCCTCGCCTTCCCTTTTCCAGCCCATTCTTGCCACCTAGCTGGGATCACGACCTTCAATCCCTCTTTCTAGTCTTTATTTCTCTCTTCGTCAGTCTCTCGACTGGTGGTAAAGATAGGACTAAGGGTGGTTGGGGTAAGTGGAAGGGTTTGAGGGGTGCCTGGCATGGGTATAGAGCTGTTAGGAGAGAGTGAAATAGTGGTTAAAGGTGAGAATAGCGAGGGAACAGAGGTTATTGGAGAAAGGTGGTGTCAAGGATGAAGGTCCCAAGAAAAGAGTATTTTTTGAATATGGTAGGAGTTAAAAAATAAATAAATTGGGAAGCAATTTTGGTTGGTGGGGTCCAAAGAACTAGGGAAAGCGGATGATGGTCCAAATAAAAGGGTGTGGGCTATTAGCAGTAATTAAATTGACATAATATACTCATTTTTTTTTAAGTAATAGAATTACCCTTATCTCCCTTCTAACTTTTTAATGAAAAGAATAGACTTTGAAAAGTAATATGCTCCAAATAAGCCGCCTATAATGCCATATGTAGTTGGCATTTTTAGAAATAGTTCACCCAACTCTCATTCAAAGTTCATCTACATACTCCAATTGTCTCTTATGAGCTAGTTAAGTAGGCGTTGAATACGAATTGAGAATAGACTCTCATGTCCCTTCGATAACAATTTCAACAATTGTCTGCTTTTGAGCTAGTCAAGCAAGCGTTAAGCATAGATTGAGACTAGACTTTGCTGCCCCTTTGATAACAATTTCAACATTTACCATTTGAGCTAGTCAAGTAGGCGTTGAGCATGGATTGAGACTCTTCCACCCCTTCGATAACAACTTGACCTTGGGTAGAAAGTACAACTCCACCAAATGCCAAAACTAAGGTGTGAATTGTAGGAGTAATTGTATCTCAGTACAAACAAGTAAAAACAATTATAAAAACATAAAAGTATGAATAGATATGTGCTGTATATGATGTAAGTAAAAATTGTGATATGATTTGCACCATAACACAACACAACACAACACTCACTTATTACTCTCACAATTATTTTTACTTATTCCCACTAAAATGCAATTCCTCCCAAATTCAAAATTGTTATTAATTTCTACTCTTATTTTACCTTTGATGGGAAGACCAAGTACAGCCTTCTTCATTCATTGATGTCACTGACCCAAAAATTTCACGTTGGTTCACATAATCTAATGTCAAAGGCCAAGAATTAATTAGCTTATGACTACTACTATTATTTGCCATGTTTTACTGTTAGTTCATTTATTTGATTTTGAATAGTATTCTTTAATAAATTTCATTGTTTTGTCTTGTCTTTTTCTGGTTCTTCTGGGGCTAAAAATCTCCGCTCTTTCTCTTATTTCATAAGAACCATTTATTAACAACACCCTTACATTGGTCCTGACAATGGTTTTTATGACGATCGAGCTTTGGTTTTAGTGCATCCAAGTTTGAAATAATGTATTTTTTTGTGGGTTTCCTCCCAAACACCTTTTTTTAAGTTGCTATAAATTGAGGTTTTCTTGGTTGGTCCAAGGATGGAAACAAGGTTCAGATATGGTGAGTTTTATATCTCAAAACAGAAACAATAATATTAGTGGAATTTGCCTTCCTTGTTTTGTTTGTTTTTCTTTCTTGTTCCAATTGCGGAAAATCCTTGAAGGTTGAGAGAGAGAGAGAGAGAGAAAGAGGTGAGGGAAGATGCCAGCAGTTTGGTTTGCTCTGAAGAGATCACTGCAGTGTAGATCAGAGCCGTCGGATGTTCATGATCCAAAGGTCAATATTAATGGTGACATTGGCAACATATTGACAAAGAAAACAGGAAGGTCTGGTTGTTCAAGGTCTATTTCAAATCTCAAAGATGTCATCCATGGAAGCAAGAGATACATGGAAAAGCCACCAAGTTGTAGCCCAAGATCCATTGGTAGCAGTGAATTTCTCAACCCAATAACCCATGAAGTTGTCTTCAGTGATTCAACTTGTGAAATCAAAATAACAGGTGTTGGTAGTGCTTTCCAAGAAAGTAATGGTGGTGGTGGTGGTGGTTCTGGTGGAGGTGGAAATGGGTCAACTTTTGTGGGTACACTGAGGCCTGGGACACCTGGTCCGGGGGAACACCATGTGGTGGTGCACCAAAACAAGCATAGGGTCTCATCCACTACCCTTCAAAGAAATACACCTAGGAGCTTTTCAAGGAGGGAAGGCTCAAGATTCAATGGTGTTCCTCCTCTAAACCCTAGGCCTTCTTGTGGAAAAGATTCTCCTGGTTCCTTATCTTTGACTTGCCATAAATGTGGTGAACAATTCACTAAGTGGGAAGCTATTGAATCACATCATCTCTCCAAACATGCCAGTAAGTAACCCTCCATTGATTTCTTTTTTCTTTTTGCTTACATTTTTTTTTCCTTCACAAATCTTTCTGTAAATTCAAGTTCCAAATTCCAATGAATTCATATATGCAAACTATTTGGATTTTTAGGCTCTTTCTTCCTTGAGCTAGTTTGTGTGGTGTATATATATATATATGTATATATTCCCATAACTTCTTTAAATGACTAAAATTGATTTTTTTTGGCAAGAAATAAGCATGCCAAACATTAGAGCATTTTTTTAGCACCACGGACTTGATTTTAAGTGGTTGCAAGCCAATGTCTCACTAGGATTTAGTTTATTGGCATGTGCAATTTTAATCTTTTGATACTTGATTTGTGTCATTATTTGCCTTCACATCTCTCTTAAATTTAATTTTGGAGTAGTTTTGATATTTAACCTTGGCTTATGCTTTGCCTTTCAATAAATCATATTTTTTGAAATTCGGAGTTTCTATTCCTTTCTAAAGAGGCCTCAAAATGTTCACTCTTGCTGTGCAGTCACTGAACTTGTTGAAGGAGACTCGTCTAGGAAGATAGTAGAGATGATTTGCCGAACTGAGTGGTCAAAATCTGAAAAAAATTGTGGGCACATTGAGAGAATCTTGAAAGTCCACAACATGCAAAAAACAATTGCTCAATTTGAAGAATACAGAGAAACGGTGAAAATCAAAGCAAGCAAATTGCAAAAGAAACATCCTCGATGCCTAGCTGATGGGAACGAGCTCTTGAGGTTCCATGGAACAACCATTGAATGTTCTCTTGGCATCAACGGCTCATCTAGCCTATGCACATCACATAGATGCAAAGTTTGTGAAATTTTGAGACATGGGTTTTCATCCAAGAAGGAAATCAAAGGTGGGATTGGTGTTTTCACTACTTCTACGAGTGAAAAAGCATTGGAATCTATCGAGTTACATGATGATGAAAATTCTTCACTTAAAAAGGCTCTGATAGTATGTAGAGTGATTGCTGGGAGAGTCCATAGGCCTTTGGAGAATTTTCAAGACCTCACTAGCCAATCCGGATTTGACTCGTTGGCTGGAAAAATGGGCCTCTATGCAAATATTGAGGAACTCTTTTTGCTCAATCCTAGAGCTCTCCTTCCTTGCTTTGTCGTAATTTTCAAACCATGAAAATGAGGGGAAAAAATGGTAAATTACATTATTTGTCCCTTAGTTTGGGTGAAGTTTTTGAATCATACACTTTCAATTTTGTTATAATATAACCTCTCTATCATGTGTCGTCAACATTTTGAACTGAAAAAAATATTTACAAAATTAGAGGAATGAAAGTGGAATTTAAAACAAATTACATATAGGGACCAGTAGTGTAATTTATTTATTACACCAATAGTCTCTATAGTTTGTTTTGAATTCTATTTTGGTCCCTTTAGATGATCATTTTTCTGTTCATAATTCTAAGTGATGGGAGGACTACATTTCAACAAAATTAAAAGTGTAGGTTTCATTGTTCAAGTTAAAACTACATGAACTAAATTGATATATCACTTAAATTATATGGACTAAGAATGTAAGTTACTAAAAAAAAAAAAAAAAAAGTTTTAAGTTAGTGAAATTTTGTCTTTTCTATTTTTTTTTTTCCCTTTTTGTGGTGATTTTAGTTTTAGGTTTTTTTAATTATTTTATTTTTTGTTTTCGGCTTTCATTTCATTTAGAGATTTGTGCAGTAACCTACAAAATTTTGACTATGTAATGAAGCATATTTCTCTCTTTACACATTCCATGGCGGAGCTTGAAGTGTTGTTTCGTTGATGATTAAAGCACTTTATTGTGACTTTAGTAGTAAAAAATTGTCAAGGAACAAAAAATGACTAATAGAGTGATGTGAATTTGTAAAGAAATTTTGCACATTTTTCTTCGCTATCTGATTCAATACAATTCCCCAAAGGTTCTGTTTCCTTTCCGTGGAAATCTAGGCTGGAGGGTATTATTAGGGCTCGTGCATATCACATGTTTTGTTTTGATAATTCAAATGATTCATTTTATAGGATTTTTTGTGTCTATCATTCACACAAAAACATGTGTTAATTCAATAATCGTAACCTATTCAATTTATTATGTTTATCATCAAAATAATAGATAGTTTATTTTTAAAAACATATTTGTCTTTTTTTTAAAAAAATAAACGTAATAAATTGAATATATTATGATTATCAAATTGTCTTAAATTTTTTACGAATGATGTGCATGAAAAGATTATACAAACTAATAATTTAAATTATCAAAATGAGACTTCTGATATGTACATATCCGAATATCACCCTCTAGCTGAATCTGCTCCCTACTGCAATCTCCACTAAAGAGGTCAAAATTGGTGGCATGTTGTTTGCAGAGTAGGTGACTTCAAATTTACCAATTTACTAGGAGGTGCCCTTGTCCAAGAAGACAAAAGTTGTGGGAAACTAACCATGTTTGGTCATTTTCATTTTCTGTTCTCAATTTTTGGAAACACAACTTTTTGACGAACTGTTTTCTTAAAAATCTTATGAAAATACTCATTACCAAAATTTATTTTCAAATTTTTTAAAAAATAAAAAGACAAGTCGTACGTACTATGTTATGAGGTTGCACATGCACATCATTAAAAAGTGTATATTGTATGTGTAAGTATGAAAAATTTTAACTACAAATTGTCACATATCATAAAGATTTATAAAATATAATACAATTATTGATAAATCAAATATCAAAATTAGTCTCAAATCAAAGATTACATAATGGTCAAATCACAATTTGCCATGTGTCAAAATGTTACAATCTCTTCAAGATGACAATCTTTGGACTCACTTGGTTACACTGAGGTGGTCAAACTAATAAAATTATGACACACTATTAACGTAATATTTTGGTATTTATCTCTAAATAAATCAGAGATAATTATAAAAATAATTGAAATCTATTAAGACTCATCCACCCATGTCTATAAATAGAGGTGATCTCCAATAGATAATTTGACACATAATTCTAAATATACAAATCATGTAAAGAGAAAAATCTACATCAAGTCAATGGAGAAAACTCTATCGGATTCAAGCCTCTAAAGTCCCGAAGGTCTTTCCGCCAAAGCCTATCAATCTCGATAAAGCATAAAGTTTGGGGGATCAAATCAAAGTTCGTCATGAAACTCTACATATCTAGTGTCTTCTTCTACTAAATTGATGAAGATTATGCAAATCTGATTTGGGAATAAACTGTTAAGTCCTCAATTCAAAGTCTTACAAATTTGCTAGTTTTTTCGTCCTACTTAGAGGAGATTTCGCCATTCGATTCGAGAATAAGCTGTTAGCCTCTTGAGTTAACTTTTTGAAGAGAAGAATCAGAGGATCATTCTTTTGTACAAGAATATCTTAGAGATTGTAATCACCTTATTTTAAATTAATAAATTTATATTTTATTACTCTATTTTTCTGTCTTTATTTTTATAGACAAGAAATTTGTGGGTACAATATGCATTTAAAATTTTAGTTAAAATAATTCATAGCTTTACTAATTAGGTCCAAATTGATTCAAATAAATATGCATTTAAAATTTTAGTTAAAATAATTCATAGCTTTACTAATTAGGTCCAAATTGATTAAAATGAAATTAAAAAAAAAAAATCCCAAAGGCATCATAATTAAGGTCAGTTAATATCAAAATAAAACAAAATCTCATAACGAAGGCTATTTTGATTCATAACTAAACACTACAAATGCAGTAACCAAAACCAATTTGGCCCTTAACCAAACACAACAAAACTCTCATAAATAAGAGCATCTCCATCTTTCATCAAATCTTGTATCAAATTTAAATTTAAATTTAATGAAAAATTTGATAAAAATGACCTCCAATCATTTTATCAAACTTGTATCAAATCAAGTTTCTATCAATTTTTTCATCAAATCAAGGCAAAAATAAGCTTTTTACCAAATTTGATGAAAGAAGCTTTTGGAAAGCGAGCTTTTCGTTACATTTGATGAAAAGCCATTGAAGCATCCATATCAAATCACGATTTTAACCAATTTTTTACCTAAATTTTATGAAAAAAAAAGGTGAAGGATCAAAGATGATCTAAATACCACAAAGTTTCATAATCAAGTTCACCACAAATTTGATAACTATAAAATCTCATAACTAAGCACTACATGATACATAGCCAAAATCACAAATCTTCATAATTAAGACATATAATACACAGATAAAACTTAAAATGTAGAATTTTGCCATGAATTTTTGGTCTAGATTAAATTGTTGTATGGTGGGTCCTATACTTCGAATAAATCAAATTAACAAGTTGATTTTTCTGAACAAAATTCTACATAAAAATTTTGAATGTATAGCATTGACGATAATATAAATTTTTAATTTTTTTTTAAAGGGCATGTACTGCACATTAAGGAGGACAAAAATGACAATGAAGGTGACTTCACTTCTGAGCAGAAAAGAGCAAAATGGTCCTAGAAGTTGGGTCATTTTTGGAACCAATGTTAAAACCAATATTTGAACACATGAAGGAGGATTTGAATGTCTTTATGTCCACTGGTTATTCAAATTTTGTAAGATGCCAAAATAGTCTTTTTTACAGTCTCAAAGTGTCGCAAGTTGTTTCTAGCTATCCAGTCTGGAAAGCCAATGCATTGCAATGATTCCCACTGGCCCCTGGTGTTGCTGCTGGCAGGATACATTAAATACAAGGCAAGGACCTCTCTTTCTCACTCTTATGCAGGGCAGAATAATGGGATGAAACTCAAACGCAAAATTAACCATGATAAAAGAGATGCTCTCTCTTGAAAACATATTAATTATTTTAACAACAATGCTAGAGGGTCACAATTTTTATGGCCACAATTGCTCAAAACTGTCAAAACGACGTCGTTTTGGCATGTTTTGCATCCAAAACGACGTCGTTTTGACAGTTTTGAACCATTGTGGCAACAAAAATTGTGGCTCTCAAACATATTCCTTATTTTAAAATAAGTTGTTTTGTTTTAAGGTTTACAATCGTTATTTATAAAAGAATCAATCTTAATTATAATAGGAAATAAATTAAGAAGGTAACGGTCGCTAATCAAGCATAAATCACGGAGAATACGAAAATTATCAAATATAAAAATATTTGAGTTAAGCTCAAATATGAAAACTAAAATAAAATTTACACATTCTAGAAAAAAACATAGCTTCAAACGGATTCTTCTAGACCAATTAATTAACAAAATAAATATTTTCAAAAATGCCAAAATCGCAAACTTAGAGGTCTACACATTAGATTTTGATCGAAATTCATTGTACACTATGGCATAGCAATGTGTATTGATTGTGAAGTCATTTTTCACGTCTCGACCGAATTTCACGTTATTCCGAATGTATACCAACTCGCATGTATTAGTGCTTTTTTCATCTAATAGCATATATATATATATATATATATATTAATAGAATAGATATGTTAATAACATTTTTTTATTTACAAGTTATTTACATGACTGATGAATTATCAATAAAAATAGGTAAAACTGTTTCATGAATTAAAATCTCGAAAAAAAATAATGTAATCAGGTTAAAAATATAAAATTAATAATATTTTTTTCAAACTGTACGAAAGGGGAGTGTAATTTAACCATTTGTTAATGAAGAAAATATATTATAGGTTTGCCCTGTATCTTATCTGGTATACATATACTCTCACAATCTTATTGGTCATGTAACTATTATTTTTTATTTCTCTTATATTCCACATGAAACAGTCATCTATTCCATTATGGATATACAGCCATGTGGTAGGGGAGACCTACCAGACACCTTCTCTTGTTAATGGGTACTGGCTAGTCATAGTGATAGAAAGTTTTTTGAACTAATATTTGGTCAAGCCCTCGTTTGAGAAGTTGGTTATTTTAGTTTTTATCTATTTTAGTAGGTTAAAATATTTATGTTTGGGAAGAGAATTGAATTTTTTTGTAGTTGAATGTGATATTTGTGAGAGAAAAAGTGAAATAATTATAATTTTAATATGATATGATATTTTATTTTATTAATTATTTTAATTCATTTTATCTTTTTGTAAATTTTAATTAAAAAAAAGGCCAAACCTTGGCTTCCAAAACAGGGCCTCAGACTACAAACACAAAAACCAGAGCTAGGGCCCAAATTCAATTAGGCCAGAGTTTGGGTCCAATAGCTACAGAGCATTTAAATCAAACTGATAGCCTGCTGAAAGGTACTGCTTTCTGATTGAAATGCTCACAGTTCCGGTTGACGACCCAATCACATATTTTCAAGATTTGGAAAAAAAAAAAAAAAATCTGTACCACTTGGTTGGATTGAGATCAAAATGTCCAACTTGTTTTAAATTTTGAGGATTTACTTTTCTTAAAATTAAAATTTTTTCCTTTTCATATTTTTTTTTGTCTCAATTTTTTAAAATTTTTTTTAGGTACAACTAATATAAATACACTTAAAAAGTATAATATTTGTAAAAAAAATCTTTACAAAATTCACTAAATACTAAAAATATAAAAAGTACGAAAATTCAATATATTTTTGGTATTCTTGTGTATTTATTAATTTTTTTATAAATATTTTACTTTTTAGATACATCTACGTAAGTTGCATCTAAAAAAGTAAAAAAATTGCTTAAAATTTTAAAGATATTCACTAAAAATAAAAAACTTAATTTTCAAAAAATAAAATCTAAAAAATTGAAACCAAACACATGTTTTGAGAACATTCTAACCATAATTTTAAAAATTTTAGAATAATATTCTCATATTCTAGTTTTTTTTTGGTCATAAATATAATAATAATTTAAACAAATTCTATATTTATTTATCTGTCTATTTATTCAGTATCACCTATTGGCTCACATTACGGTCTCTTTTGGGGAGCACATAAATAAATTGTTTATTTACCTATTGGCTTATTTTAGTCACATTATTTCTATATTTTTTTACACGATTTTTTAGTAATAAGCCAAAAAATCAACTTATAAGTCATTTTAAAACATCCCTACACATCTATCCATGTGTCACTTATTTGCCTATCTATCTGTTTACATGCCACATATTTGTCTACCTATTTGTTCATATCACCACCAATTGCTAGAGGTGGATGTCGACCTGTTGACTCACCCAGCCTAACCCTATTTTTTAAGAGTTTTGGAAGATTGTTTTAATCTATAGGACCAGACTGAGCCAATATTTTCATCGCGATATATTAATGGATTAGGTTTGAGATTTATATTTTCAACCCAACCCAACCCAACCCGTTATTAAATAAATAAATAAATTATAATATATTAAAAAAATATATATTTTTAGAATTCAAATTTTATCTTTATTGATTTTATTGAAACTCACATTTGTAATGATATGTGATTGGATTTATTTAAGAAATCATTCAATTTATATACAAAATATTTTAATTTATAATCATGTCAGTATATTTATTTAAGAAATATAATGTGTGATTGAATTTAATTATGGAATATTTTATAATTTTTTTTAAACATATAACCCCATGGTTGGGTTTGAGATTTATAATTATTTTTTGGACTTGGTTTGGGAAGATGTAGAGGCCTGATGTTAAGGTCGGGCCGGGCTTGGACAGATACAAAGTTCCTTATTATGTGGCGTTGGCCCAGCTCGGCCCAACAAATGTCCATCCCCTACCAGCCACTGCCAACTATTACCACCAGTTGCCTTCAACAATTTTCTGGTGATATTTTCGACAAATTGTTTGGTACCAATCCGGCAATAATGGATAAAAATGAAAAAAAAATATTTTTTAAAATAATAATTTGTCTTTCTGACCAAATAATTTCATTAATCATGTCTTTACATAACCCCATGGTTGGGTTTGAGATTTATAATTATTTTTTGGACTTGGTTTGGGAAGATGTAGAGGCCTGATGTTAAGGTCGGGCCGGGCTTGGACAGACACAAAGTTCCTTATTATGTGGTGTCGGCCCAGCTCGGCCCAACAAATGTCCACCCCTTACCAGCCACTGCCAACTGTTACCACCAGTTGCCTTCAACGACTTTCTGGTTATATTTTCGACAAATTGTTTGGTACCAATGACCGATGGTGGTCCGACGATAATGGATAAAAATAAAAATAACAATATTTTTTAAAATAATAATTTGTTTTTCTGACCAAATAATTTCATTAATCATGTCTTTACAACCAAAACAAAATAATCTTCGGACATAATGCCATACATCCTCAAGAAATGAATTTTTAACAATTTTTCTTATTTTTTATTATTAGACCTATGATGAGAAATTTGTTCAAATTAAAATTGTAAGGATCAAAATGAAACCTTACTCAAACTAAGAGGATCTTTAGTATAATTTACCATAAAAATTATAAAAAAAATTCCAAGTAGTTCTAGAAGCAGTACCAGATAATAATCAAACGTTATGTAAATTATAAAAAATGAACTTCTAAAAAGACTTCGAGGATTGAACTATTGACATTGTTGGGTTGGTGGACCCTGATAAGCACTGTTCACTCAACCCTACTGTTCACTCAAACACTGGGTTCAATTGGGGATTTGGGGGGGCCTCTCCCAAGAGGGAGGGAGGTTCCAGGGGGCTTCTTTTAGGTTAAGAGAGTTGTATTTTTTTGATCATAGTGAAAATTGCATCAGCCGTGGACATAGCCCTATTCTGGGATGAACCATGTAAATCCTTGTGTTCTTGTGTGTGTGTTTTGTTTAATTCATTTTTTCTTCCTTATTTGTTATTTCGTGTCTTATCGATCTTGGTTAGGAAGGGTCAAATCCTAACAATTGGTATCAGAGCATTGGTTCAAGTGTGAGCAATAGCTATAGACGAAAAGGTTAGAATTGATAAATTCAATGGCACAGATTTTGAATTTTGGAAGATACAGATTGAAAACTATCTACATTAGAAAAAACTGTATGAGTCCCTTTTAGGGATGGAACTAGAAAAGATGAAGGATAATGAGTGGACTCTCCTTGATCGCCAAGCCCTAGGTGTTATTCGGCTAGCGTTGTCTCGTAACGTTGCGTTTAACATAGTGAAGGAGAAGACTACAACACGTCTCATGGCGGCACTCTCAAATATGTACGAAAAACTTTCTGCCTCAAATAAAGTTTGTTTGATTCGTAGATTATTTAATTTGAGGATGACAAAAGGTGCTTCGGTGGCTAAGCATCTAAACGAATTCAATATTGTGGTAACACAATTGAGTTCTATATCTATCAAATTTGATGATGAGGTTAGGGCTTTGATTCTTCTATCTAATTTGCCAAAAAGTTGGAATAGTATTGCAACGGCAGTGAGTAATTCTTTGGGAAAAGAAAAGTTGAATTACAATGATATTCAAGATTTAATTTTGAGTGAAGAAATTCACAGGAGGGAATTAGAGGAAACATCAGGTTCTGCCCTGAATACAAAAGCCAGAGGAAGATCAATAGAAAGAAACCCGAACCGCAACAAATCAAAATCCAAACATAGAAGCAAGTCAAGAACTGGAAAGGGACATAGTTGCTGGAACTGTGAAAAGAAAGGACATTTGAAAGGAGATTGCCCGACATTGAATAAGAGCAATTGGGATCAAATCAGAAGTCTGTTAATGCTGCAACGAAGAAGATTTATGATGCTTTGATCTTGAGTATTGATAGCCCTCTTGAATCTTGGATTTTAGATTCTGGGGCATCATTCCATACTACTTCACAGAGGGAAATCAAGAACAATTACATTGGTGGTGATTTTTAGAAGGATTATCTGGCTAATGATGAACCTTTAAAGATTGTGGGTAAAGGGGATGTAACAATCAGGTTGCTAAATGGATTTGTTTGGAAGATACAGAATGTCAGACACATGCCTGGTTTGAAAAGAAACTTGATTTATGTTGGACAACTTGATAATGAAGGTCATGTTGTAACCTCTATGGGTAGTTTGTGGAAAATCACCAAAGGGGCCATGGTTGTTACTCATGATAAAAAAGAAGGCACTCTTTACACGACAATAAACAATAGGGATGCAGTAGCAGTTGCGGGTGAGAAGGAAGACTCAAATCTGTGGCACCAAAGGCTTGGGTATATGAGTCAAAAAGGGATGAAGGTACTTGCATCTAAGGGGAAACTGTCAGATTTGAAATCGGTGGACATTGACTTTTGTGAGGATTGTATCTTCGGTAAACAAAAAAAAGGTCAGTTTTTCAAAGGATTCAAGGAAACTGAAGTTAGAAAAGTTGGAGTTGGTTCATATAGATGTGTAAGGGCCTGCACTAGTTTCATCTCTTAGAGGATCATCATACTATGTTACCTTTATCGACGACTCAATGAGAAAGGTATGGGTTTATTTTCTGAAACATAAATATGAAGTTTATACTACTTTTAAGAAGTGGAAAGCCTTGGTGGAGACTGAAACAAATTTGAAAATTAAGTGCTTGAGATCAGATAATGGAAGGGAATATGAGGACAATGAGTTTAAGAAATATTGTACAAAAACTGGAATTAGAATGGAGAAGACTATTTGAAAGACACCTCAACAGAATGGCTTTACAGAATGCATGAATATAATTCTGAATGAATGTGCTAGAAGTATGAGGATACATGCCAGATTACCAAAGAAGTTTTGGGTAGATGTAGTTAACACTGCAGCATATTTGATTAACTGTGGTTCATCTGTTTCGTTGGATAAAGAGTTACCAGAAAAAGTTTGAAGTGGTAAAGAGGTAAATCTTTCTTTTTTGAAGGTATTTGGTTGTGTTTCATATGTGCATATAGATTCTGCTGATAGAAGTAAACTTGATTCAAAATCTATTAAATGTACTTTTATTGGATATGGCATTGATCAATTTGGTTATCGGTCTTGAGATAATAAAAATCAGAAAAATAATCAGAAGTATAGATGTCATATTTAACGAGAAAGTAATGTATAAAGATAGAGATAAGTTTGCATTTAAATCTGTTACTTGTCATGAGCATGTTGAGTTAGAAGAGATTAGTGGGAGTGATTTGAATAGTACGATTCAGAATAATCTTGAAAATCTTATTCCACAAACTGAACCACATACTCCTACTCCTAAGTTGAGACGGTTAGAAATATAGTCTAAACCTACATAGTGTTGGTCTTTATCTTTACATTATTTGTTGTTGTCTGATGAGGGTGAAACAAAAAGTTATGATGAGGCTTTGCAGGTTGATGATTCAAATAAGTGGGAGTTAGCTATGCAAGATGAAATGGATTCACTCATGGCAAACCATATGTGGGAGTTGAGTGAATTACCAAGGAGGTAAAAAAGCTTTGCACAACAAGTGGGTTTACAGGGTCAAACAGGAACATGATAGGAGTAAACGCTGCAAGCCAAGCTTCAATTTGCTGTCATGTTCCAAAGAGTGGTGGCTTGATAAGAGTAAACGCTACATTGAAATTTTCTCTCCAGTTGTGAAGTTAACCACTATCAGATTGGTGCTAGGAATTATGGCTGTTAAAGATTTGCATCTTGAGTAGATAGATGTGATGACGACTTTTCTTCATGGTGATTTGGAGGACGAAATTTACATGAAGTAGCCATAAGGTTTCTTGGCACGTGGCAAAGAGGAGTTTGTATGTAAACTTTGAAAAAGCTTGTATGGTTTGAAACAGGCTCCAAGGTAGTGGTACAAGAAGTTTGATGGTTTATGTGTAGCAACGGTGTTACAAGATGTCAAGCAGATCATTGCTGTTATTTCAAGATTTTGACAAAAGTTATATTATTTTGCTCTTATATGTTGATGATATGTTTATTGTAAGATCTAACATTGAAGAGATAAAAAGATTAAAAAAACTTTTGTCTAACTAATTTGAAATGAAAGATCTTGGAGTTGCAAACAAAATCCTTGGTACGAGGATTTAGAGGGACAAGGCAAATGGTACTTTGAAGTTGTCACAGGCTGAGTATGTCAAGAAAGTTCTCAAGAGATTTAGCATGAATGATGCAAAACCAGTGAGCACTCCATTGGCTAGCCACTTCAGACTTACCAAAAAGTAGTCTCCGAAGACCGAAGAAAAGCTTACATGAAACGTGTTCTATATGCTTCAACTATTGGTAACATAATGTATGCTATGGTTGTACTAGATTAGACATTGCATATGCAGTGGGAGTGGTTAGTAAAGTAATCCAGGCAAGCAGCATTGGGAGGCAGTGAAGTGGATCATTAAATACTTGAGTGGTACTACAGACATGGCACTTTGTTTCAGACAAACCGGCATCGGGTTACATGGTTATGTTGATGCAGACATGGCTGGTGATATGAATAACAGAAAGAGTACTATTGGTTATGTTTACGCATTGGGTGGTACAACAGTGAGTTGGATTTCAAAGTTACAGAAGATTGTGGCCCTTTCAATTATAGAGGCTAAGTATGTTGCTATTACTGAAGCTGGGAAGGAGATGACTTGGTTATAGAATTTCCTAGCAGAGTTGGGTAAGACACAATAGATGGGTATTTTGCATAGTGATAATTAGAGTGTTATTTATCTTGCAAAGAATTCGATTTTTCATTATAGGACGAAACACATTCAGTTGCGATATCATTTCATTCGTTCACTTGTAGATGATGGAGTCTTGTCTCTTGAGAAGATCCAAGGCAGTAAGAATCTAACAAATATGTTGACCAAGATAGTCACGATTGACAAACTGAAGTTGTGTGCAACTTGTTGGCCTTCAAGATTGTTGAAAGAAGATCGAGTTGTTGTGGCGATGATGATGAAGAGCTTGTGTTATTAGGTTCCAAGTGGGAGATTGTTGGGTTGGTGGACCCTGATAAGTACTGTTCACTCAAACACTGGGTCTAATAGGGGGTTTGGGGAGTACTTTTGTAATTCTCATGTTGCTTTCGTGTAACCCTAATTCTATACTTATAAATGGATGTGGGGATGCCTCTTTTAGTTTAAGAGAGTTGTATTTTTCTGATCATAGTAAAAACCGCAACAGTTGTGGATGTAACATTATTCTAGCGTGAACCATGTAAATCCTTGTGTTATTGTGTGTGTGTTTTGTTTGATTTGTTTTTTCTTCCTTATTTGTTATTTCGTGTTTCATCGATCTTGGTTAGGAAGGGTCAATTCCTAATATGACAACGATTAGATAAACCAAAGTATCGTTGAGTGAAAAAATTACGATCACGCTTCAATTAAACAATCTTGATTTTATAATTTATTTAAAATCTCAAAATTCTCTCAAATAAATCAAATGTTAATTGAATTTAGCATTTGGTAAGGTCAAAATGAAAAATCATCATTAGAGTAGTATAGTAAAAAAAATGACTTTGAGAAAACCATTTTGACTTAGACCACTGAAATTAATGTAACACTTTAGAAGTTGATTTTTTTTTATCAGTAATGATACGCACACGGAAGATCAAATACAAAATTAAACATAGAAATTGTATATTTGGACGATCGCCCAGAACTTGTCGACTACAACTATCATCTTGTCAACTACAACTATCATCTTGTCATTCGGTCGACCACCCAATCATCTGACTGGTCGTTTGGATGAACAGTTTCTGTATTTAGTTCTACATTTGGCCCTTTGTGTACGCAACACTGTTGTTTTCTCTTTGACTTTTATATTTTTAGTAAAATTAAAAAAACAAAAGTTATAATTCTATTCAACTAGACAAATAAAAAATTATAAAATTATAAAAAAATAAAATCCAAAAGTAGTTAGCTTTTTTTGGTCTTTACTGAATTTTTCTTATATTTAATTTTTTTTTATCCTTTTAAATTCATATACACAAAAAAATTAACATAATTTTAAAAAATTACTAAAAAATAAAAACAATAGGTTTGTTGGGACCCAGGATGAAAGGTGGAATCAAAGGAATGATCATAAAATATATATATAAAAAGAAGAAGCAAGCTACTAGGTTTGAGTCGTTGGTGCTGTGTGTTTGAGTGTGTTTGACTTCACGTGCTTACCTTCTTCCTCCCAATTCAAAGTGAACCTCTCTATTTAATGCAAACCCCAAAACGAAGAAACAACCAGTCAGCCTTCAAAACTCACAATTATATCATATCTTCATCCAATTCTTGCTGTGATCTCTCAAAGTGAGAAAAGCCATGGCAATGGCAATGGCAATGGCAACAACAACAACAACAACCAAACCGATGATCGGAGCGAAGGCGGCGTGTGTGGTTGGCGGCACCGGCTTCGTGGCTGCCACCCTTGTGAAGATGTTGCTAGAGAGAGGATATTCCGTCAACACCACTGTCAGGGACCCCGGTCAGTCTCCTCCTTCTCCTCCCTCTAATATTCTATTCCATTTTTTACTTGTCAACTACTTAAAATTTAGGCTGAATTGGAAATGTACCTTCTTAAAATATGAATTATTGATGTAGTTTTAAAAATTATATTTTACTTTTTAAATTTTTAATTGCATAATAAATAAATTTTTTTATTAATAAATCGTTAAGTTAATTAATAATTTTTAATGATGTTAGAAATATAATTTAATTAATAATTTCGATAATTTTATTATTGTATAAAAAAACAGTTAGGAATTTTATTTTTTTGTTGATTTTGTTAAATAAATAAAAAATTCTTGTAAGGGAGAATTTGTAATTTTTAAAGCTATATGAAATAATATCAAGTGTCTATTGGTAATTTATCCTAATTTTTTTTTTGGTCCTGGTACCCTTGTTTCTTCTACATATTTACATTTGTTTTCAGATTTTTTTGGGATTTTTTCACTTATGCACCAACCAAGAAATGAGGTGTCTATAGACCATAACATTAAGAGAGACCAACCAGCTGCATCTGCCACTGGAGTGTGCATAATGGCATTTCCTTCCTTTTGTGTGGACCTAACTTTCTGAACAAAATAATTTTGATAAATTACACTAAGCTTTCTTATATTTTAAAAAAATAAAAACAAAAACAAATTCCCATTTTCATCAATGATTCGTTAATCATATGAATAGAAAAAATGATGATATCATATATTTTACACTAAAATGTAATTTTTTTTCTTATTTATCATTGTGATTTTATATTATATACATTAATTTCGGCCACTTTAACCTTACTAGAATGTAAATTAACGTAATTATGTCAAAATTAAAGGACTAATTATATCTTCTCCATTCCTAAAAGAAGGTCAGTGTAATTTACCCAATAATTTTTATGAGTAGTGGTGAGTAGGTTCGCGTTAAGAATGTGAGCTCAACCAAGCCACCCATTAGTGAGGTTTGGAATGTGGTTTTGGTACATATATATAGGGATCAAAGAAAGAAGGGAGAATCATAACACAGTGATTTTTACAAAAACAATTTACCCAAAATATGAAAAAATTTATAATTTTAATTACGAATATTTATAAAGTTTATCATTTATATGTTATTTTTTTATTTATTTTTGAAAAACTTTACACAGAATTGTAATTCTGCCAAGAAAGAAAGAAACAATCATCACTAAAAGTTAGCCTTAAACAGACTATATTCCCAGTAACATCTATCAATTAGGTAATGTTGTGGTATGTACTATATGTACCGTCATTACATATTTTTATGTTATAAATTGTCATAATTCTACAAAAAAAAAAAAATCCCGTAATATTTATCACAAAAATACATGGCGTACACTACAAAAATACGTAAAAGGTGCATATGGTACAAACATTTTTGGTGGTGTGTACCATATAATTTCCCCTATCAAGAATAAATGAATTCATCATAAGAAGTGGAAAATAATCAATCATTTATTTTATTTTTTTTGTGGCGAAGAACTAATATTGTAAGCTTCATGAACCTAAATCCCGAACGAAGCTATGTCTATGGGTAGGTGTGGCCTTGAAGTGAGGTAGGTGGGGGCAATTGTCACCACTCAACTTTGAGAAATAACAAATCTGTATGACAAACTATTTTCAAATTTATTTTGTTTTTGAAATGCATCCCTTTTTTTAAGAAACACATTTAAGTTGTTTTATGAATTTTGTTTTGTTTTTTGCACAAAAATGAAAACAGGTGATGGTGAACTTTTTATTGTTTTTTTTTTTTTAAAACATGAAAAACAAACGAAACATAAAAAGTGAAAATGATACAAAACAGAATGTTTTCTGTTTATGTTCGCCCCATTTAAAATGGTGAATTTGCCTATGTTTTTGTTTCTGCCATGAAAATATGAGATATCCCATCTCTCTCTCTCTCTCTCTCTCTCTCGGTAAGTTTTGAAAGAAATGGAAGACATGGAATAATGGTTGCTCTCAATTGTGTGAGATAAAGAAGACTTTCTTTATATGTAGATCTGTATACAGCAGCAAATCAATATACAAAGTGAGAGAATAATACCAATTCTGAATTAGGTGTTTGATGCAAGGGAAATGCTACAATGTTCAGTTGCTCATTGTAAGAAAAATTACAATTTTTGTGATAAAAGTTATAAATGGTAAAGTTACTATGTGCACCTAAAAGTTATGCATAACTAAGGTTAATACTTTTTGTGATAAAAGTTGGATTTTTTTACATAAGGTGCATATCACATGCACCCCAAAAGGGGTGCACACAGTAGTATTTCCCGATATAAAGTGTCTTATTTTGTTGAATTGCATTCAAATTTAGAGTTTAAATTAGTAGAAAATGTCAATTGTATTGTAATTTCGAGTACGGTTAAGGTTTTGCTCAGCAAAAATTGACTCACCCTGACTATATCGGCATATCTCTTTTTTACTGTTTATGTTTGTTATTTTTTGGACAAATGGTAATGTGCTACAAAACAAGGGTATCATAAAACTGAAATAATTCTATAACAATCACACCACAAATGTAATAGAGTGGCAAGAGTCTTCTAATACACAATTTATCATGAAAACTCGAAATATGAATTATCTTGCAAAAATGTTGTATGTCACCAACTTATTGGATGTTTGTTTTATGTTGAGAAAAAATTTATGTAACAAGAAAAAAAAAAATAATCAAAGAGAGTCGGCTCTTCATATTTGTGTAGTGAAACATAACAATGATAAAAGCCGGTGATATAACACTAAGTTTTTCCTTTGGGTGCAGATAATAAGAAAAACATCTCTCACCTCGTAGCACTGGAGGGTATGGGAAACTTAAAAATCTTCCGAGCAGACCTAACTGATGAACAGAGCTTTGATGCCCCCATAGCCGGTTGTGACCTTGTTTTTGATGTTGCAACCCCAGTTAATTTTGCTTCTGAAGATCCAGAGGTATTTCATTACTATTCACATAAAAAATTAAATTTAAACAAACTGTCGATTTTTTGACAAAACTGATGATGAATTTTTGAATGTACCTAGAATGACATGATAAAGCTGGCAATCCAAGGAGTGCTTAATGTTTTAAAAGCCTGCGCGAAAGCAGGAACGGTTAAACGTGTCATTTTAACATCATCAGCAGCCTCTGTAACGATTAATCAGCTTGATGGAACGGGGCTTGTCATGGATGAGAGTCACTGGTCAGATGTCGAGTTTTTGACTTCTGTGAAGCCACCCACTTGGGTAACTCCCAAAATTCTTAAATTCATTAAGTTTTTTTATTTTATTTTTATGATCCAGAAACGAATAAATATGAATTTGCAGGGGTATCCTGTATCAAAGACACTAGCGGAGAAAGCAGCGTGGAAATTTGCTGAAGAAAATAACCTTAACCTCATAACTGTCGTCCCTACTCTTACAGCTGGTCCTTCTCTTACATCGGAAGTTCCTAATAGTATTGAACTTGCCATGTCCTTGATCACAGGTACAAAACTAGACTGAAAAAAAAAAATGTATCGGATAAATTGCTGATGTATTGATTGCATTTCAACATTCTGCAGGGAATGAATTCCTCATAGATGGACTGAAAGGTATGCAGATACTGTCAGGTTCGATCTCAATTACCCACGTAGAGGATGTTTGTGGTGCGCACATATTTGTGGCGGAGAAAGAATCAGCTTGTGGTCGATACATTTGTTGTGGTGTCAATTCCAGTGTTCCAGAGCTTGCAAGGTTCTTGAACAAAAGATACCCCCAGTACAATGTTCCTACCGAGTAAGCCCTTTTTCTTTCTTCTAAACAATTCACACATCAAGCTTTCTGCATTATAGACCTGCTTGGCACAGATTTTTGCAAGATAAAAGTAATAATCTAAATGTATTATCCAAAAACATCCTTTTCTATCCCCAACTTCCCCAATAATCAGCTTTTTCAACAAGTCATTTTTTCTCAAAAGTTGTAAGCACACTTTGTGCCAAAAGGGTACAAACATAAGCACAAAACAAAAATTTGTCCACACCAAGTGATATAGTATTAACATAATGAAATTCTGAAATTTTAACTGTCTGCAAAGTGATATATGGTAATTAATTGAACTTAATTGTCGTTGTTCAATAACAGTTTTGGAGATTTGCCGTCCAAAGCCAAGTTGATCATCTCATCCGAAAAGCTTATCAAAGAAGGATTTAGTTTCAAGTATGGGATTGAAGAAATTTTTGACCACTCAGTGGCCTACTTAAAGACTAAGGGGCTTTTGCAGAACTGAAGGCACTAACAATACTTATCCCAGCCTAAAATGCAGTCAATGGTATTCCAATTATGAATAAATTCTTACAAAATATATTTGGTTTTGGAGATTATTTGGGTAAATTATTGAAAGCAAGTTAATCTTTATATCTCATTCATTCAATTAAGCAAATTATGTTATGTGGCAGTGCAATGACATATATATACATACATATATATTTGTGCCTCTTTGTTGAACAATTGCACATACATTTCAAATACACATATTTGTAGGGGTCAACATTTGGAGTAAGTTAAGGACCAAAAATCTTTTGCCACCCATGCTAATTTTTTGATGATATTGCAGAAACTTTTGCCACTGAATTTACCAATAATTCGGCTAATTTCATTTGGCCAAATATTAATTTTTATCTTCAATATTATAGCATTAGTGAGTTTTTGTCTGTTTTTCGTTATATTTTTTGTATTTTATTTTATTTATTTATTTTTATGTACAAAGGAACATTGGTAAGTTTTTGACTCATCAAATTACCCCACAAAAAAAATTTCACTTTTCTTTTCTAACCTAGCGTGTTTTCATTTGAAATGTGAGCATGTCAAAAATTCAGTGATGAACCCAGTGTACAAATTTGAAGTAAAAAGAAATGAGGAGTCATATGATAAGAGGCACCAGAGTAAAAAATCTAGACAGACGAAGAGATACCTGAAGAAGACCCAAGTAAACCTGAATGAAAAGAGGAAACAATGGAGGTAGATAGGGATGGTTGGGAGGTAGATAGTATATGCTGAAGTTGACTTATCTGAGCACTTAAGGAAACTAAGTCAGGATCAGGGGCCGGGGCAGATGTAGTAGACCCGGTGGGTGGCTGAAAAATATTCGGAAGAGGGGCACAAAATTGGATCAGAAACTGCTGAGAAGACGAGATAGACAGACATCCCTTCTTGGAACAATGATATTTCCAATGACCTCTCTGATTGCAAAAAGCACACTCATAAGAAGTCAGAGACATCATAATAACTAGAAAACTGAGGGGTTCAAGTGCAATCAAACAAAATAGCCAAACTAAGGGTTCAAGTATAATAAATCCAAAATAGACCAAAGTAACCAAATCAAGATCAGATGAGCTAACAACCCAAATGACCCGACGAACCAGTCGAACGAGAGAGAGAGTGAGAGAGAGAGAGAGCAAGCAGCTTGGTGTTGCATATTCGAAACTAGATTGAACCAGAGAGCTGGCGATGGGTCGTGATACTAGAGTAGAAGAAAAAAAGAACTTCGGTGCTTAGAGGATCAGTGAACAAGGATCACCCGTGAGAACCAATCGACGAAATCAAAGATGAGAGAAGACCAGTAGTGAGAGGAGTTCCGACTGAAGGTCATGAACCAAAGAGGGGTCAAGACGGATGGCCTTTCAACTAGCGAAGACGAAAGAGGATGGCGACGAACCAGAGATGCCGATCGTAGAGGAGTTACGAACTAGACTGGAGAAGTTACGCGAATTAGACGACGACGACTCAAATGGAGGAACAGATGAACCAAACCCAATCTCGAACCAGATAGGTCGTACATATTCAGAAAGTTGAACCAAAGAACTCAACGAAGTAGAGAAGCTTGGATAATGGCTGCTAGGGTTTCGAACCTAGCTTTGATACCATGTAAGATTTTTGAATATTTTCTATATATTCAATTGTGAAATAATACAAAGAATGTTGGAGAATAATTTTGGTAAAATTAATTAATAGAGAATAATAAATAAAATAAAACAAACTTACAACTTTTCGAAGATCAAACTATTGAACAAAGTTGTGATTAAGGCCAGTGTATGGACATTGTGTCTTTTAGACAGAATATTGCCCTCTCCACTGGTGCTCGAGATTAATAGGCGTCCTATAGGCACCCAATTTTTGACTGTCCGCAAGATTTGGACGCTTTGTCGTGGGCACTCGATGATGAAGTTGCGTTGAGTGTGATTCAAAGTCTTAACGATGGAACGTAAGCTCGCATTCTAGAACAATCCCAAACCCTTCTTATTCATACTGTGCTTACTCCAAAAATTCATTTTTGACCATTGTGCCACCATACACTGAGTTTAAAATGGTGGAACATTGGAGAGCATTGAGAGCCGGTCGGCTCTCATTAGTGAGAAACACTGTTCTGGGTGGGAATGGGCCAGTTGTCTATTTTTGAAGATATTTTCGACTTATTTTTGCTCAAATTCTATAAATACGAACATATATCTCAGTGTTAGAGGTTGGAAAAATTTCAAAGAAGCAAAAACATAGTTGAGAGCCCCTTCTTCTTGTACAAGCTACCTTTGAGATATTTGATCACCCTTACACCATATCTATACACCATACACCATACACAACCTTAGACCCAGACCTTAGGACTTTGGTTGAGCGTTGTAAGTCACAATTCAATCTTGAGAGTGTGCTTGGACCAAGTTTGGTTCACAAACAAGAGCTTACCTTCTTCAAGAGGTATAAGCTCACCACCTTTCTATTACTTTCATTTATGTTTTCCTCTATCTCTTTCTAGTGTTTTTGTATTGTTTTGATCCTGTTTTAAGTGTTAGAACTTGGGTTTGAATAGCTACCAAAGGGTAGAAAGGGTTAACACCTTTTCTTGCACTCTACTTGTCATGATCCAAACCCGTCCCTGTAGGTTTAGCATCGTAACCGGCCAGTAATCCTTGGATTACCAAAGGCTTCTGAACAGAATAACGTATAATCAAGGGGCTGCGGAAGCAAATATACAAAATACAACGTCCATTGAGCTGTGCAGACAGACATGGGACAAAATAATGTTAAACTTTATAAGCATACATATGACGTCACATAGATACAGTAATTATACATCACCCCATGTACAGATAACCAAAAACAAACTGTTCAAAAAGACATGGCTACATGACTTGACTTGGTCCGGAACCCCCTCGAGAGGCGCAAAGGATGGCTAACAAAACGGAATCCCAGGCCATCAACTCTGGCCCTGATCACGTGCCTGGTCACCTACATACACAATACAAATAATGAGCGGAAGCCTAGTGGATAATAATAGAGTAAAGAATTTAATGAATGAAGTTCATACCAGATTCAGAAATCATAATTCAGATTCATATTCATATCCTTGTTCAAATCATACAAAGAAGTCAGAGTTCATGCTTAGTTATACGTGGTACATCCCTTAGCGCTAACAGAGCAGATATAGAACAGATGCAGAACTTATGGTGGTTATGAATAACCAGTTCCATAAAGGAACCTCCGGATCCGAGTAGCAGAGAATATACATGCTGAGCACTATGATGGAGCCTCCGGTACGAGTAACAGATGTCAGACATAATAAGTCCCATAATGGAACCTCCGATACCGGGTAATAGCTAACAGATATCACATGATGCTAAGGATGTCACGAATACATGTCAGAAATTGGACAATCATTCATTGTACAAAATATAACATTTTAGAAAACAGATTTTATTTTATCATATAGAAAATAAATAAAGTTGAACATAACTTTACTAAATTATTACTCACAGTTGGCTTCTGGTGCAGACAGACAAAGCAAACTAATCAAACGGTTTACGACACGTAACCTACATAACACATAACAAAAACACATTTGAAACACATGTTGGAATATATCTAACTCATTATGTTCTATTCATAGTGTGTTTCTACAAGTTACCCTCAATATTATGCCTTAAACTTGGCCTAGGAATACCTAGGATGGAATGAGGATGGAAAAATGCATTTGAAAACACTTGATCGAATTTTCTGAAAATAGGGTCCCCACTCGAGCGTAGCTTTCTTCGCTCGAGCGAACGTGTAAAATGTGAGGGGACACTCGAGCGTAACTTCCTCCGCTCGAGTGTTCTGCAAACTTTGAAAAAGTTCTGATTAAGCGATTTTCACGCTCAATGAACGCTTGATGGTCACTCGAGCGTGAGACTCATGCCCCCGCTCAAGCGTAACTCTTGCTGCTCGAGCGTTCTGCAAAAATATGAAACTTCTGAGAGCATGCATTTCACGCTTGAGCGAACTTCAGGTCGCTTGAGCGGAGATGCAAAAACAAAGGTGGCTGCTCGAACGCAGAATCCCACGCTCGAGCGGAGAGGTTGAATTCTGGAATTTCCAGATTCACCTCCAAGCTCCCAAATTCAACTTCAAAGCTGCAATTTTTGTTCTTTTGGGCGAAAAACTTATGGAAACATTTAGAAACTTGTATAACAATATGAAATGAAGATTAGTTCACAAAATCAAAGCCCAAAACCAAATCAATTCTTGAAAACTAAGCTTGAAATTTTGTATATACAACATGCATGTAATGATATAAGATATTGTCTTTCAAAACATAAGTAATTTGGGATTGTAAGTGCAAAACTATGGTGAGCTCTCAACATTTAACAAAGATTACCTCTTGCATGTATGGATTGATTGTAAATTAAATTCAAAATTCATGAATTATGCATGCATGCATGAATTAATCTTTCACTCTACATTCTTACTTTAATTCCCATGCTTAATCTTCTAATTCTCTTGAATTCTTGCACTAAGTAATTCAAATTCATGTTTAAGGAGTTGAATTTCCTACCTTAAGCCTTGAGCTAGCAAGTGTTGGAGCCAAACTTCTCTCCAAGGTTGAGTAATTCTTGATTTTCCCTCTAAATTTCCTACAATTCACTCTAATTGTTGAAGTTCCTCTCCCAACTCTTACACTCTCTCCTCTCTCATGTTTGAGTCAAAAGATGAGGAAATGAAAATGTATATAATAGCCTTGAGTCTACAATTTGCCTTATATAGGCTTGGGTAAAGGTGTAATTATTTATTGATCAAACTAATCAAATAGACATTAAATTATTTTAATTTAATTGTTCCGATTTGAAATTCAATTAAACCTACCATAAAATTTTAAAAATTCTAATTAACACATAAAGCAAGTTAATTTCTGAATCGGGTGTCGATAAGGCCTTCAATTTCGCAATTGAAATGAAAACATGAACATATCTTCCTACGTTAAACAGATATAAACACAAATAAGCCAACGTATGATGCAAAATTTCACTTTAATTACTCATTGGGCATAATTAAGTATGAATTAATGTTAATCATGGGTTGGGGTTGTTACACTACTTCATAGCTCACACCCTAGTTTTACACTCTTTTCTTTGCCTCTTAAAATGATTTTTAGAGTTTGAAAAAGGCTAAAAAAACATAGTTTGAGTTCTCAAAAGTGGAGGGGTTAGCCACATCTCCTTGGTTTTGTTCACTAGCCTTGCATTGCCTTATTTTTTCCAACCTTTTTTATGCTCTTAACATGAATTTTGGCCACTATTTTTAGCCTATTAAGGGTTGTTTTAAGGTTGTCCTAATTTATTTAATTGGTGTATGCTTTGAATATCTAGCTTGTTGTGTTGCAAGTCTTCATATCTAGCTAGTTGTGTTATGTCACCTATGCTTTAATAGTTTTTTTTTTTTTTCTTTGGTTAATTTTCATGTCAAGAGTCTATCTTAAATAATCAATTCATGTTATTATTTCTGCCACCTCCCTCTTTTCTTCTTTTCTTTACTTTTGTTTGAGAGTTATTTCAACCTATTAATGGTTATTCAAGGCATGGGAGAGAGACCTATGCTCAATGGCTTAATCTCTACAGAGGTTTACCGTCAAGGCATAAGCTCTTTTTCATGCCAAGAATCACTTCTCGTTTGATATGTCTTCTCATTTAGTGGACTTAAATATCACTTTGGACATATTAATTAAAGAATGGAAAGGACTACTAAAAATCGTCTTAAAATGAACTAAACCGACATAAAAAAAAATGTTTAGAGTTGGTTGGATTCGGCCAGATGTTATCCCGAGTCCATCGTTCTGAGAATTGTCACATATTAATCCATGATACATTGATAAGACTTAGAACGTGTCTATTTCCCTCTTTGAGTCTTCATGATGGGAGAGAATGGTGGTTTTTCATCACATTTATCAATTTTGTCCAAACAAACTCGGGGTCATCAAGCCATCAACTTGTGCTAATTGATGGTTTCGAATGTGAATTTGTTCTTTTCTTGGGTTCCACATAACAAAAAGGGGCAGAAGGGACAAACAGAGCCTAGAAAGGCTTTGTTTGCACTATTCTTACCTAAGAGCACAAAACATTTTTTGGCATAAAATTTAGCGCCGACTAGCACTTTTTTGGTTTGGCCGGAGCTCATTTAGGGCGAGTCGGCTCCTAATGATTGGTAAGCAGTGAGCTTTTGGCAGAAACAGAGGGCAGTGGCTGAGGGTGAGACAGAGCAATCTAGGCAGACAGAGTAACTTCTGGGCACTGTGTATGCGATCATTATGTCTCATGGTTGCTTGGATTAAAATTCTTATTAGCATTGTTGTAATTATCATTGATTGTTGTAATGATTCTTATTGTTAGTAATTATTATAATATCCTTGTGTAATTATGGTTGTTTATTAGAAATACCCTTATTGTAATAACTTAGATATCTAGTTAGTACTTAGCTAATTTAATTCATTTATAAAAATTTGTAATAATTAGTTTAATTCGGACATTTGGACACTTATTCATACCCGCTTGCATGAGGAAAAATATGTAACAAGCACGTATGTCTTCCAACTCCCATTTCTTTCTCTCTTTTATTTACCTGCTTATAATGGTAGCATAAAGCATCATGTTTTCTTAGCATTCCCATGTTTTCATACACTCGTCTCACATGCATTTGGGTTCGGCTCATCATGCTAACCAATGTCAATTTCAATTTCATTGCTTGAATACGTGATTTATCGCATGCCTTGAATTGGTTCATACACCATGCTCATAGCCGAGCCTACTAAAAATTACATCATGCGTGCGTCACATTAATCATATTGTATTATTTAGGAACATGCATATTTTCTAATAATTTTTCTTTATTTAGCTCACCTCAGAGTACTAAGTGAGCACTTATTGTTTTAGCATACCGCATAAGTGTGATTATTGCCATATCAATCATGCTTTCCATGAGGGTAAGTGCTTAATTGATACACCTGTTTGAGTGCATGTGGATGAAGGCTAATTGCTAAAATTAGGATAAATTGATTAATGTACATACAAATTCACTTTTTCAATTGACACATATTTAAAACAATTTCCAAACAAATATGAAATTAAAGCGTTCCAACTTTTACAAATTAGTCTATACTTGTATGCATCACATAGTAAAATAGCTAATAATTGGAACAAGAGCATATAATGTACATAAAAAATCACATCATAATTAGTAGAGGCCGATCTTTGATTGGGCTAGTGGGGTACTCAATTCATTACCTTCCCTACTCGTATCTAAGTTTCCGAGCCGAGACACTTTGGTGATGACGGATAAGTGGCCTTTGGCATGAGTCATGGGTTTCCTAAATTTCCCAATAATATTTAGGTGGCAACTTTGAAATCTGGCAAAACAGTCCATTTTTGACATTTGATTCAAATATCGATTTTCCAAAAGAATTGCCGGATTTGGACTCTTTTTGTGTTTTCACTGTTTTACATTGCACTTGTGAAATTAGATTCAGAATCATGGGAGTCCGAATTGTAGGGCTAGTTGTATCAGAAAGAGTACGAAAAGCAAGCTACACATCTTGTCTCCAGAATACAACAATCATCACACAAAATTCGCACTAACTTTATGTGTACAGCGAACTAGAGTATGTGCTTTACACTCTCTTAAACTTAGACTGTAAAAAATATGAATATGCAGGATGAACAGAGGAGGAGGAAAAACCTAGAAGTTTGAATATTTTTTATTATTTTTTTATTGGATTTGATGCCAAAACCTGGATGGAGGACTACCTTAATATAGGCCATGGAAAAAACCTTTTCGGAAGAGAATGTTCGTTGCAAAATTTGAAAATGAAATTCAAATTTTTTGTTCCATCAAACAATTGAACCGTTGCAGAATTTGAATATGAAATTCAAAATTTTTGTTTTCTAGCAAACAATTGAAAATAGCTTCAAATAATTTTGGCCCAAGAAAATAGTAGCGGGCCGACCCAACCCAACCCAACTCACACTTTGGGTGTCCTTTGGGCCCATGCCCAAGGTACAATAACCTTATATCTTCTCCAAAATTTTCCTAACTTTCCTATGTGGGATAAGAATACTCAACACCATTTTGAGAATTTTTACCAACATGACTAATGTTCATGAACCTCACTTCGGAGTCAATTTTCCATTCACCTATAAATGATTTTGACTAATTAATTTCATAATCTTCTTCACCACACAACAACAAACACATTGCTACTCAGATCCTCCAAAATTGACTTATAGGTCCTACATAATTATTAGCATAAAGTTTTCGAAAAATCAGCATTTAAACCTTTTTTTTTCCAACAATCCCCCATGTGAATGAAATTGACGAAAAGGACATGCAACAACATGCAACCTGAGAAAGTACAAAACTGAAAACATCCTGCATAGGATAGGTAGCTTTTGGCCTTGAACTGGCTGATCATTTTGTAATGAGAAATTGTTGTGCCTTGGAATCTTAAAGAACAAACAAACATTCGCCAGTGTCAGGCCAACAAATTTGTCTCACAGGAAATTGACAAGATCTCCGAATACATACGGTGCTATCAGGTTGTTTGCGATATTTGTTGTCTAGTAACAACATAGTAACATGACAATGGCGTCCATTCTTACAGCAGAACATACCCACATAAGTAAAATGCCGGACACGAAACAATAAATCTGTGATACAAAAACAGAACAATTTCATATGAAAACCCACCAACTCCCCTCGCCCCAGCAGTATAATGAAACCTGAAATGCAAAAACGGAAACAAATGGGAGCAAAGTGTCGGCGTTATACCGTCAACAGTATACCTGATGACAACCAGCAACGGCAAAACTGATTGCAACTTCTACAGGAAACTCTGTTTGCAATTTTGAAGCAACAATACGAACACCACTATATGAACCCCATTCTGTGCTGACTATGGTCACCAAATCTTCGACGATATTCCCCTTCAAACACAATCACATATCAATGTGATTTAGAAGGACGTGATTCCTAAAATTGTGTGACCTAGCAAAGGAAAGGGCACAACCGTCCACAAATAACATAATTCAAATCAAAATAGGACCAATCGGTTACGTTGTTTCCACTAATGGGATCTGTTGGTTCATATGTAAATCGGTGGGACTAGATGGTGCCATTGATTCTGTTATGGGATTTTTGGATAATTTTCCCTATATTTTAACTCTTCTAAGTCTTCAAATATAAATTGTATAATTCCATTAACCAACCTATACAATCACATATCTAAAAGGCATGTCTATCCCTATGTATAAAGAGCGAATCCCCTCGAACGAAACTTTCGGCCCTGCTAAAATTACCCAACTGCTCCTTAGCCTCAGATCATGATCATCATAATCATCACATGGCACCTCATTCCATCTCATATCCAATGTCTCATAAGTTTGGAAAAAATTACTAAATTACGTTTTTATATTTAGTTATTTTTTATTTTATGTTCACCTCCTTAAAATTTAAAAAATATATAATTAGTTCCACACTTTTCATATAATAAATTATACTTATTTTTCTTGAAATTTAAAAAATATACAGTTAGCTCTACACTTTTGATATAAATCGCTATATATAAAGAGCGAATCCCTTCGGACGAAACTTTCAGCCTTGCTGAAATTACCCAACTGCCCCTTGGCCTCAGATCATGATCATCATAATCATCACATGGCACCTCATGGCATCTCATATTCAACGTCTCATAAGTTTGGGAAAAATTACTAAACTACATTTTTATATTTATTTATTTTTTATTTTATGTTCACCTCCTTAAAATTTAAAAATATATAATTAGCTCCCACACTTTTCATATAATAAATTTGACTTATTTTTCTTGAAATTTTAAAAATATACAGTTAGCTCTACACTTTTGATATAATTAAGATTTTAACTTATGTAACACTTTGGCCACTTTTCATCATTTGTTAGTTGTGTGAATAAAAAATAATATTATTATATCCTTTATATTAAAATGTATATTCATCTTTATTTATTTTAGTGTCTACCCACTATTAGCATTAGTTTCAATTACTTTTTCTGGGTAATTAGTTTCAATTATTTCAATCATACTAAAAGAAAGATTAGTGTAATCTACTACTATTATAAAAGTGTGAAAAGCCTATATGTTTTCTATTTTTTTTAAATCCCAAATTTACCCTTTTAAATATTCTATATTTTTTAAAAATCATGAAGAGTCTTATATAAATCAATTATCCCTTTAATTTTTAAGAGTCATATAAATATAAACAAATCGTCTTCCTTTTTATATATTAAAAAAAAAGGTCGTCTCCTTATTTTTTACATTGATGATAATTGAAGAACAAAAAATAATTAGTCTTTCTTATTTCCTGTGTCTTCTTCTATACCAATATACATAATATTTACAATTGTCTATCATTATATCAAATTACTGTGAATAATTTTAGTTGAATCTTAAAGTTGTATACATTCTTTCGAATCTAGACAGAGGAAAGCGCATGCGTTATATTCATACACTCGCTTTTTGTTTAAATTATATTTTATGAAGTGTAATATTTTACATGGTACTTTAAATATAAAATATGAAGAAATTTCAGTATCTTTAATCATCAAAACTGAGAAAATATGAAAAATAAAAAAAAATAAAAACAAATTAAAAAAATAAAATTAAGTGAAGTGGTTCTTATTTAGAATTTTGACATCATATTTTGGTTATTAAGTACTATGTAAAATATTACAGTTTATAAAATATACTTCAAATAAAAAGAAAGTGTATGAAGATAACTATGAAATTTTGAGATGCAATATAAATTACTGATTTAAAAACGTATGCACTTTCCTCTATCTAGATTCAAACAAATGTAAACGAATGCATACAATTTTAAAATTTAACCAAATTATTCACAGTAATTTGATCTATGATGACAAATTCTAAATATTATGTATATCAGTATAGAAGTAGACACAAGAAATAAGAAATAATAATTATTTTTTGTTCTTCAACCACCATGAATGTAAAAAATATGGAGACTTTTTTTAAAAAAAAAAATAAGGAAAACCGTTTGAGGCCTTGTATGGCCGACCATGTAGGTCTCCAGTGTGTTGGGCCGAGGTGGGTGATGCACCTTTGTTGGGTCCGGAGTTGGTTAGGGAGACGATGGAGAAAGTTGAGCTTATCCGTAGGAGGCTTGTTACAGCCCAGAGTCGCCAAAAGAGTCATGAAAAGTCTTATATTTACATAGGATTCTAAAAGTCATGAAAAGTCTTATATAAACTAATTATTTCTTTATTTTTTAAGAGTCCTATATAAATATAAACAAGCCGTCTCCCTTCTTATATATATATATATATATAAAGGTCGTCTCCCTATTTTTTACATTGATGACAATTGAAAAACAAAAAATAGTTACTCTTTCTTATTTCTTGTGTCTTCTTCTATACTGATATATATAATATTTATAATTATCCATCATTATGTCAAATCACTGTGAATAATTTTAGTTGAATCTTAAAATTGTATACATTCGTTTGAATCTAGACAGAGGAAAACGCATGTGTTATCTTCATACACTTTCTTTTTATTTAAATTATATTTTACGAAGTGTAATATTTTACATGGTACTTTAATAACTAAGGTATGATGTCAAAATTCTAAATAAGAATCACTTTCGTTGGTTTTATTTTTTAAATATGTTTTTTAGTTTTTTGATTTTTTGATTTATATTTTCTCAGTTTTGGTAATTAAATATACTAGAATTTCTTCATATTTTTTATATTTAGATGATACTTTTACATGAAAATCTAATATCTAATATCTTATAATCTAAATAAAATTTAAAAGTAAAATGTTGATAAAAAAAAATTATAAATTCAAGTATGTATTGATTTTTTATTATATATGTTTTTTGTTATTATTATTATATTTTAGTATTAATATTTTTTTTTTCCAAAAAAGTACGCAACAAATTATTTTCTAAGTGTATTTAGATTAACTAGATCTAAATCTAAAAGTAAAATTAAAAAAATTGAAAATTGAAAATCAAAAAATTCAAGATAAAAGTTTGAAAAAATAAACCAAATCAAACACTATAGACTTCTCTTTTTTTAAAATCTTTCTTCACTAATAGCTAATTTTATACAAATTATTCACAAATTCCTTTCAATTTTTATGTGAATTTAATAATCTAATTGAAAAATGGTGCATACACACAAAAATATAACACTAAATATCTACATTATGACTAACTATTTAATTATGAATAATTCACGTCTTATTGTTAGCTATCTTATATTATTGCCATCCGATATTTTAATTTTCTAACATTTATTGCTTTAGTAATATAGCTATATTTGTTAGGAAAATATTGCCAATTTGTGTATTGTTTTCCTATCAATTTATGTTCAATACATACATGCATACATGTCATACAAATAAGTGTCCACAACAAACACTTTTAGTAACAAATCAAGACTTTGCAAAACACTTTCGTTGAAGCGATCCCGGTTTCGATCCTTCTTTCATGTTTTGCCACTTCGACTGGGCCGGTCAAGAGTCGAGTTGCTCGGTCAGCTCGCTGGGGTCCAGGGGGTAGCGCCCCTCTGCGAGTCTGAAAGGCAGCGCCATTGAAGCAAAAATGCAAAATGTATTCGAAGTTGATTGTCCGCTCGAGCGGCCATTTATGCGCTTGAGCGAAGAATGTTTGGTTTCAGAAGTTTAACTTGTTTGCAAAAGTATTGGGTTAGTGTATTTCACGCTCGAGCGGGGCTTTCTACACTCGAGCGAACCATGCTATATCAGTTCGTGAATCTGATATTTCAGATCACTTTTTCAGTCCTCTCTCTCTCTCTAAAACTCTCCAGAATTCCAGATCGGGAGCGTCTCTCTCTAGAAGTCATCTTCTCTCTTTGATTTCTCCAAATCCATTGGGATTTAGACCTAAGTTCTTTACCAAAGTTGGTTATCATCTCGAGGGCTTCGTTGTGTGCGGCGAAGATCGAGTTTCGACACCGTTGATTTTGGGGATTTCATCTCATTTTTTATTCAAAACTTGAGGTAAGGATTTTCTTAGAGTTATATATATATTTTTACAAGACCTATATGATTTTCGAAATCATCTTTCGATAGCTTTGAAAATTGATTGTTGATTCAAGAAGTTGAGCGATTTTGAAAGTGGGTTGTCTCTTGTTCTTTTAAAATGATCTTATGGGTTTTGATCTTCGTTGATTGAAGAAAATATGATTTTGGAAAGTTTTCTTTCAATTTCCAAAGATTTGAGTTGTATAGTTTTGGTGAGAAAACCTAGAATTTGAGGATTTTTTTTTTTTAAAAAGAGACTGAAAATCCATGAATGATATTGTTATACTTATTTTGTGTGTCAAAATAAATGACTGTTTGGAAAATTTCTTATTTATATTTATATAAATAATGAATTTCAGGGAATATGAGAATTGTTGTTCATTTTGGAAACTATTGTTCAAAACGTTGAAATAGTCTTGAAATGACTAATTGTTGAGGATACTTGAGAAGAAGGAATTGTGTTATTCCTTGGATGATCAATTGGAATAAAAGTATTTATATTCATCTTGTGTTATTGGCATAACAATTCATTTGATTACATTAAACTTTGAAAGTTGATTTGAAAACTTTGAAAACTTGTATTGAAAAAAGAATGTTGAGAAACAAGTTTTCATGGAATGGTTTTAGGGTAAATACGTTGGTTAAGTCTTGATAGGTGGTGTAGATGATATTGAATAAGTTGGCCTGAGAGTCCGGGGTGAAAGACCGAAAAACCCGCGCGGATAGGTGTCTAGCCTTCCGGTTAATACCGGTAAAAACGACAATTTGGTAGTACTTGTATAGTCTACTTACAGACACCGACCTAGGGATTACTAGAGTTGTATTTACCGCCCTTAAAATAAATTGTTAAGTTTTGAACAATTGAAATTGCATGACATCATTGAGCACGATGGTTTCCAAAAGATGAAAATGTAATTTATCTTCAAAAAGGGCATAGCATGGCATGTGCATTTCATCTCTTGAGACTTATATAAAATGTATATACTTTGT
Source organism: Camellia sinensis (assembly GCF_004153795.1). Lineage (NCBI taxonomy): Eukaryota > Viridiplantae > Streptophyta > Magnoliopsida > Ericales > Theaceae > Camellia > Camellia sinensis. The sequence continues at coordinate 232,263 of NW_021028519.1, forward strand.
TAAGGATTTCCTATTGGGCTTTATGCTCATCCTACGAGATTTTTGTGCAGGAAAAGATGTGGTGATGCCGCCTAACTAAAGGCGAGGAAATGTGTGTTGAGAGTACGAGACTCTCATTTTGCTGTGACTCTATGTGTAAGCCAAGGGCTATATGTGTGTGGGTTTGAATAACCGTTTTGTGTAACCAGACACAAGCCTTGGAAACTTATAAACCCTTAGGGGTATTTATTTGTTTATTTTCTTGTTATTGGATTAATGTATTGTTGCATGAAGAACTATTGTATCATGTAATGTAAGTTTGGAGATTTATATTCGGTTTTCCTTGAAAGAGCCATGATTGTTGTATTATCATTTGGGCTAGAAATTTGGGGCGTTACAACTTGGTATCAGAGCTATCCGGTTTGAATACTTAGAGCTTGTGGGAAGTGGTTATTTAACCACAATGGGTTCATTTAGCATGCTTAGGAAGTGTTATGCATTTTGTTACTATGTAATAACATATTTAGAAGAGTACTTGATCAATACTTATTCCACTAAGAATTCTTGGTTTTTCGTGGGACGAATCTCGTCATAAGAGTATAATCCATATATGCTTACATAACTAAGTGCTTATGTGGAGTGAAATTGAATTGTGCATATGGTGGAGAAATATATGGAATTGTTGTAGTCGAACGTGTGAGTCAAGTTACGAGCACATATGAGTTAATGTGCTAAATTATTTCTCTTGTGTCCTTTATTAGGATGTCAGGAAGGGGTCAAGTCCGTGGTGGTAGAGATGGGAGGCGTGGTAGGGCTCGCCGAGGTCTGCATGAGGTACCAGTCCATAGGGTTCCGGTGCAAGAAGAAGGGTTCGACCAAGCTAATATGGTCGAGCAAGCAGGCCAAGCTAATGTGGCCGAGCAGGTGGGACAAGCGGGTCGAATCGCAATGGGGGCCCTGGCTCGAGAAATGACGGGGCTTTAAGAGAGTCTATGAACTTATTGAGGGTGGAGAATCAAGCCCGAGAGAACACTGCAGAGTCAAGGGCGAGTTTCCCTACTACAGAGTTCTTGCGAGCCAAATCGGATGAGTTCCATGGTGGTCCCGAGCCCAAGAAAGCGGATGAGTGGCTCGAACAAACTGTGAAGACATTTGAGATGCTTCACATCGAAGATAGTGAACTAAGAGTGACTCTAGCGAGTTATTACCTTAAGGGAGACATGGGTCAATGGTGGAAATATGCCAAGGGTAGAGTGGAGCCGACATGGGAAGCCTTTGCGGTTGCTTTCCAAGATAAGTACATACCTTCCACTGCTAGGGAGAGATTGAGGCACGAGCTTAAAGACCTCCAACAACTCGACATACCCGTGGCCGAGTTTGAGGCGGTCTTCTCTAGTTTGTCTAGATTTGCACCAGAGTTAGTGGCAACGGAAGAACGCCGTTGCATTGAATTTAAAAAGAAATTGAAAACAAAAATTATGTTTAAGCTTGTCGGAAATATGATTCGGGAATATGACCGTCTTGTGGAGATAGTGACACACGTAGAAATTTCCATACAAGCCGAGGAGGAGAGGCTTTAGAGTTCAAGGTCTAGGGGTCAAGAGTCTCAAGGAGACTATAGACAGAACAAGAAGAGCAGGAACACTTATCCATTCCAGTCCCAACCACAGTAGTCTAGATCCACTTTTCCTTTGCCTAATGCGGGTCCGAGAAAAAGTGCATCGAGTAGCTTCTTGTGTTTCAAGTGTGGCCAACCGAGTCACAAATCCTTCTCATGCCCACAGAAGGGAGGAGGGCAGTCAATGTTACCACCACCTAACCGATCTCAAAGTCAGTCTCAGTCTCAGAATAAAGGTCAAGGGTTAATTGTTATCAGTGTGGTCAGCCGGGGCATATGAAGAGAACTTGCCCACAGTTGGGAGTCGCATTTGGCGCATCAAGGTCGAGGCTGACTCAAAGGCACTAGCAAGCTCAATTAGTCCAAGCTTTGCGAGTTAATCAAGGAGCCACTTCGGCTCAGTCAGTACAACAGGGCTATGCTCTGAGAGGGAAGCAAGTTAATCAGGGGCCACAAGGACGTGTGTATGTTGTTGTCGTGCCAGAGCAGTTGCCAGAATCCTCAGTTGTGAGAGGTATTTTTGTTGTGTGTTATTCTTTGGCTAATGTATTGATAGACACGGGTACGTCTCATTCATTTATATCTACTGTATTTGCTTCTGCATTGGGGTTAGAGGTAGAACGGTTAGTGCCTCCACTCAGAGTAGAGTCACCTGTTGGGGGTACAGTTGATTTAAATCGGGGTTGTCGTGATTGTGAAATAGAAGTTACCGACCGTCAACTTCTGTTTGCTTTTGTGTTGCTAGATATGTTGCGTTTTGATGTCATTTTAAGCATGGACTGGTTGTGTTCTTACCAAGCTGTGATTGATTGTTACCGTCAGAGAGTTATGGTGTGCACTTCGAGCGGTGATCATTTCTATTTTCTGGGGAACCGAGTTGATAGAGCCTTGTCGCCAGTTGTTGGCCCTCGTCGTAGGAGCAAGCTTAGTGGCCTTCTTGCAACTCTCTTGGATAGTGAGAGTGATGGGGCTCGTGTTGAGTTACCAAGGGTAGTTTGTGAATATCCGGATGTTTTTCTAGAAGATCTTACTAGTTTATCACCTCACCAGGAGATCGAGTTCTCCGTTGAATTAGTGCTTGGCACGGCGATTTCCATGTCACCGTATAAATTTGCACCCGCCGAATTACATGAGTTGAGAATTTAACTCCAGGAGCTTTTAAATGAGGGCTTCATTTGTCCTAGTACATCACCTTAGGGAGCACCGGCTCTCTTTGCGAAGAAGAATGGTAGATCGTTGCGGTTGTGTATTGATTACCGCAAGTTGAATAGAGTTACAGTTAAGAACAAGTATCCTCTACCCAGAATAGATGATTTGTTTAACCAACTTAGAGGGTCTTGTTGGTTCTCAAAAATAGATTTGAGGTCGGGGTACCATCAGTTGAGAGTCCGAGAGGAGGACATTCAGAAAACGGTCTTTCGTACACGTTATGGCCACTATGAATTCCTTGTAATGTCTTTTGGGTTAACCAATGTGCCTGCTTCCTTTATGGATTTGATGAACAGAATTTTTTAGGAATACTTGGACCGTTTTGTGGTCGTCTTTGTAGATGACATATTGATTTATTCAACCTCCAAGGAGGAACAGGAGACTCACTTGCGAGTAATGCTGGGTTTACTTAGTGAGCACCAATTGCATGCCAAATTTGAGAAATGCGAGTTTTGGTTAACTAAGGTCAAGTTTTGGTTAACTAAGGTGAAGTTTTTGGGGCATGTAGTGTCTAGAGAGGGAGTAACTATGGACTCCTCAAAGATAGATACCGTACAGAATTGGGAATAACACAAGAATGTTTTTGAAATCCGGAGTTTCTTGGGATTAGCAGGGTATTATCGATGTTTTGTAAGGGACTTCTCTAGACTAGCTGCACCTTTGACTAAATTGACTAGAAAGGGTATCAAATTTGTATGGAGTGAGGCTTGTAAAAAGTCATTCCAAGAGCTTAAGACTAGATTGACTACCGCACCGGTTTTGATAATTCTAGAAAGGGGTTTGAATTACACTGTCTATTGTGATGCGTCCAGGGGATGGACTTGGTTGTATCTCGATGCAAGAGGGAAAAGTTGTGGCCTACGGATCATGACAATTGAAAACTCAGGCCAATCCACTGCAGCCTCCATAATGGCAAATTCTTATTCAAGAGAAATAGTTGAGCTAGGACCTTAATCCTATAAGGAGTTCAGTTCCTAATTTTTTGCCTTGAAAATTTGGAGGCATTACTTGTATGGTGAGAAGTTTGAGGTTTTCTCCGATCATAAGAGTCTAAAGTATTTGTTTTCTCAAAAAGACTTGAATTTATGACAACGGAGGTGGATAGAATTTATGGAGGATTATGACTTTGAGTTACACTATCATCCGGGGAAAGCCAATGTGGCGGCCGATGCTTTGAGTCGAAAATCTGTGAGTTGTTTGGCAAGTGTGGCCATTCGGGAATGGGATATGCTAGATGTTATTGGCAAGTTTGATTTGCACTTGGGTGAGTCCAGAGAGAGTGCTACCTTGTTTACTTTGAATGCTCAACCTACCTTGGTTAGTAAGGTCATAGAGGCACAACGAGGAGACCGTAATGTGGAATCAATCTGTGTTAAGATTTTCAATGGGAAGGAAGAGAAAGGTTTGAACGTTCACTCGGATCTGAGTGTACGTTACCTAGACTGTTTGTTTGTACCAGAATCTTGTAGAGAGAAAGTACTTCAAGAGTTCCATCACTCATGCCTTGCGGTACACCCAGGAGGCACTAAAATGTATCATGATCTTAGTCGTCAATTTTGGTGGAGGGGTATGAAACGAGATGTCGCCTTATTTATGTCGAAGTGCCTTACTTGTCAACAAGTGAAGGCCGAACACCAAAGACCAGCGGGTTTGTTACAACCCTTACCGATAGCAGAGTGGAAATGAGAGCGTGTTACCATGGATTTTGTAGTTGGGCTTCCTAGAACACAACGAGGCAATAATGCTGTTTGGGTGATTGTTGATAGGTTGATTAAGTCTACACATTTCATTCCGATATGCACCAGCGACTCAGTTGAACGCTTGGCGGAGTTGTACATTAGAGAGATAGTTAGACTTCATGGAGTCCTTATGACTATTGTGCCGGATAGGGATCCTCGTTTTACTGCCCGATTATGGCAAAGCCTTCAAGAAGCGTTGGGAACTAAGTTGACTCTTAGGACCGCTTATCATCCTCAAACTGATGGACAGTTGGAACGTACCATTCAGATTTTGGAGGACATGCTTAGAGCTTATGTTCTTGATTTTAAGGGGCCTTGGGAGAGGCACTTACTATTGATTGAGTTTGCTTACAACAATAGTTACTAAGTTAGTATTGGGATGGCATCATTTGAGGCCTTGTATGACCGACCTTGTAGATCACCGGTTTGTTAGGCCGAAGTGGGTGATGCATCGTTACTGGGTCTGGAAATTGTTAAAGAGACAACCGAGAAAGTTGTTCTCATTCGGAAGAGGTTAGCTACGACTCAAAGCCGACAAAAGAGTTATGCCGATAAGAGGAGATGACCTTTATCTTTTGAAGTTGGTAACCCTGTGTTTCTAAAAATCTCACCAAAGCGGGGTTTGATGAGATTTTGTAAGAGTGGTAAATTATCTCCAAGGTTCATTGGGCCTTTTGAGATCTTAGAGCGAATTGGGGAAGTGGCATACCGGTTAGCTTTACTGCCACAACTTTTGTAACGACCCAAAAAATAAGTAAATAAATAAATAAATTTTTATATAGCAGGCCTTCTCTGAAACGCTACGTGAGAGTGATGAGTGGTTATTATTTACTTGTAAGGCAATTGAAAAATTCTTAGAGGGAGGAATAAAATAGGACCCACCACTTAGCTGATGCTTTAGAATTTGCTCAACATCAATGATGTTGAGTTAGTGGCACCGAAAAGAAAAAAAGGAAGCAGCATGTGGATGTTATATTTATTTATTTATTTATTTTTGTTGGCCATTAAACACACATGGCTGAAACTTTCCCACTCAGCAAGAAAGTGTTACTCATACCACTCACTCACTCTCTCTCTCTCTCTCTAGCCTCTGCTACAAATTATAGCGACCCCGGTCTTTTCCCATTTGATTATAGTATCCGGACTTAGGTTCTGGTTATTCTGTCATTGAATAATTGTTGTTGTCGTCCTTTATTTTCTCATTAGGAGTTATAGGATGTGTTGGGCAGGTTTGTATCAGGATGGTTGGGTTCGTAAACCAAGTGTTGCTGTCCAGTTTTTGGGTTGGTCGCTCGAGCCAGGGTTTGGTCGCTCGAGCGAGGTTTGTATTTTTGTGTCTTCTGGCTCAATCCAGATTTTCTTCGCTCGAGCAAGCGATTGCGTCTGGTATAGACCTGAGGGCAGTGCATATTCGCTCGAGCGAGATTTTCTTCGCTCGAGCGAGAGAGGTGTATGTTTTCGAGTTCCTTGCTCGAGCGAGCATTCTGTCGCTCGAGCGTGCTCCAGGGTTGCAGACCTGAAGCATTGCATTCTCGGCTCGAGCGAGCTTTTCTTCGCTCGAGCGAGGTTTTCTTGTGTCTGGGCGCTCGCGCGGCCATGTCTTCGCTCGAGCGAGCCTGTCCAGTTTATATACACAGCAGCGGGTTTTGATCTGTCTTTTTCATCTTCTTTTGATTCCAAACCCTAGGTCCGACTTCTCTCTCTCCCTACTCACCTTCTTTCTTAGATTTGATCTATTTAGAAGGTGTTTCTACCCTAGTTGCTTTATTAAAAAGATAGAGGGAGTAGAGGGCTTTCATTTAATCTGAACATTTGGCAATCTGAATCATTTTGGCGATTTGGAGCACATTGGTATTTGAGTATTCATCTCTGTCTTCTCCATTTGGGTTATTTTCTTCGAGGTAGGGATTTCCTACTCTCCATTTTATAGGTTTTGTTCTAAGTTTTGGTATATTGATATGTTAGGGTTATTTTGATATTTTGGAAAAAATCCTAGTTGTATTAATTAATTAATTTGTATAATTAATTCAAGGGAATTGGGGAATTTGGTTAAATTCATAAATTGAGGAATTCATTGATTAATGGTGTAGTTGGATAATTTAAATCACTCGCCTATTGATTGTTGATATATTTATTTCCAAATCTAGAAATAACTGTTTTGGGCTATCGGTGGAGGATAGTCGTGATTGTTGTAGACATTGCATGTGGATTAGGGATAACTGAAACTAATCACATTGGTTGAGTCATTCATTTTGACTGCTGAATTAATACAGACATTATGTGTGTTGATTGTGTGTTATATGTTATGTGTTTACATACATTGTTTGTGTGGGAGGAGATAGGGGATGTACTCCACGGTTTAGGGGAAGATAGGGGATGGACCTCTAAACGGATTTTGTTTGGGAGGAGATAGGGGATGGATCTCAATTAGCATCACTTTTATGTGTGCTTATTTATATTGAAGTGTTTTTATTGATACAGCACTAAAATGTGTATCAAACTGGAAGTATGAAGTGTTTTGATTTGAGCTTGAGTCTCATTTGTTTGTTGACATTGGAAGAATGTGAATTTGAATATATATATAGTTTACTGTTGTAAGTTTGGCCAGGTTCTGAGTCATATTGATAATGTTGGAAAGTAAAACGTGTCTTAGACATTAATGTCATGAAACTGTATAATGATGTAATTGATTATCTTGGTTAACCATCTATTGAATGCTATTGCTTTAATCAATGCTTATATTTGGTTTAGTATATTTCTACTGGGCTTGGCTCACCCTATATGGGAACATCATTTTCAGGTTTAGGTGATAAGCTACCTCCAAGGACTTAGCTGGAAGGGACTTAGATTTTGAAGACTATTTCAGTTGTTTGTTTTTATTTGTTAGTACATGTAAACACTCAAGCCTAGGGCTTTATTTGGATTTGAGTGAGAACTCATACTTTTGTTGTCCAAGTGTTGGCTTGGAAAGATGTAAGCCTGTAGGGCATTTAATTTGAGGTTACATGTATGCTTTTATTTAGTAAGACTCTGATGAATATTATAATGAAATGTTTCCTCTCTAACATTGCATGCTGATGATACATATAATTAATGGGTTTATTTTTGTGGGGTTACACAAATCATCGAACTTGGCTGTTCATACCAGTTTGTTGAAGGGAGGAACATAAATAAATATATAATGATTAATTGTGTTGTGTGTGGAAACAATTATTACATCTCCTCCATCAGCTCCATTTCTACAATCACCACTACTAGTTGTAGAAGGCGTAGTAGGTTGGGTCGTTTCAAGAGTCGAGCTTTCCTCAACAAACCTCTCTTGCCCTTGTTTCCTAAACAAGACACTGATACATCATCAGTTGTTCTCGACAAAGTCTCAGGCTCCTCGAATGGGACAAGCTCTGCGACGTCGTATCTTCCTTCGCCTCCACTTCCTTTGGCAAACAAGCCACTAAGGCACAACTGTGGTATTTGAATTAGACCTACGAAGAGAGTATAAGACTCTTAGGCGAGACCAATGCGGATGTTGAAATGCACAAGTATGGTGTTGCGTCATGGACTTCAATGGCATTGATGTTGTTTTGCATGTGCGGGAACATCACTTGGATCGCATATCTATTCAAGATATTGAAAACTCGTCAACAGCAGGTCAACTGTACCTTACTCGCGGGCAGAGATCATGTTTCTGTTAGAGAAACTCGGGACGATAAAATTATGATACACGAGGATACAGTGTATATTCTTTGAAGAAATTCAAGTGGAGCCATCCTTAATTCAGTGTGTATTCTTGTTATTTTCCGAAAGACTGTTTGGGACCTGGATAGTCATTAATTGAAGAAAAGTAAACAAACATCAATGGTCTGTTTCTCTCCTTGTGGCTATGTATGCTAGTTATTTGGTACTTAATTTTGTCAGAGAACGAAATTGAGTAGGGATATTGATGGTTGAAGAATTAGATGTTTAATTAAGAAATTGAGACTCTTTAGCTTTTTAAAAAAAAAAGAAGTACCATCTCTCAATCCATATTCGAGCTACTCTAATTTCATTCTTTGTGAGGTTACATCTAGAATGGATGCGAAGAAATTGAAGTTCTTAAGGCCAAAGTGAAGAGCTTGGTGAGAGCAATATTTGGATCGATGGAGATCAAAATCCGGCAAAATCAAAAATTTGGATTTTTGGCTTGTTTCCTCTTCTAACTTGATGTAGGGATTTTCTACACTCTAATATGATTTTTAGCTTAGTTATTTGCTATTGTTATAGATGATGAGAATTGATTCTAGTTTGAACAAATCTAGGATTTGAGTGTGAAATGAAAATAGGGCTTTTGATGAATATGAGGTAACTGAGTATGAGGCTTGAATATAAGATCATGTTGTGCCAAAATAGTTGATTTTGGTGTTTGGGTTGATATTTGGAAAGAGGGAGATTTTGCCCTAATTTTGGTTAAATTATTATTTTGTATAAATAATTGGGAATTGCATTGAAAAAGTGAAATTAGAAAGGTTGTGATTAAAATGGTGATATTGGATATGTATTATCTCAACTATATAAATTTTGAATAAAATATTTATTTGAGATTGAACATTCTTTAGAAATAATTGTATTGGGTTATCGGTGGAGGATAGCTATGATTGTTGTAGAAATTGCATGAGGATTACGCGATTTAATGCTAATCCATTGTTGGTGTTATTGAATATGACCATGTTATAAATACATTGTATACGTATGTTTATTGGAGAAGAAAGGGGATGTACTTCATATGTGATTGGTTTATTAATACATTACATATGTATATTTGTTTGGGAGGAGAAAGGGATGGACTCCATTTTAAAGCAAGTTAGCCAGAGTGTCCTGGGTGAAAACCCGAAATTTCGTATATAAATGGGTGCCGATTCCTTTGAACGAAATATTCGTAAAATGGCAAGTTTGAAGTGTTTATGTGTGTTTCACATAGTTGAAAAACTATGGAGTTGTAGTCTCATTGTGGTTGTCGTACACAATGAATTAACTCATGAATTGAGTTCCATATATAAACTAGGGAGCTGTTAAGATGTGCACCTTATTAAATAGTGCACATCATGTACATATTTATTTTAAACATTAGATATTTATAAATTAATCTCAACCATCAAATAATTTTGATTGAAAATATTGAATACCCACTCAACCGGTTACATTTTTGTTCATGGATTGTTGTATGTTCCACAAACCCTCTTCACTTTGTTTTCCCAAAACTGTTATTCTTCAGACCAATCTGAAGCTCCTATTCACCCTCTTTAGACACGACTTCGAAGCTCTCTTCAGAGACGACTCCGAAGCTCCTCTTCGCCTTCTTCAGACACAACTTCGGAGCTTTCTTCAGACACGACTTCAGAGCTTTCTTCGCCCTCAAACTCAAGGTATGTCTCTCTCTCTCTCTCTCTCTCTCTCTCTCTGTCGGCTGCAACTTGTTTCTCTCCCTCCATCTCCATTCTATGAAACCCTAGACTGAAATCCCTTTCGTCGAAACTGCCCCTTTCACCATTGTGAACTCACTAGGTTGGTTTTATAAAATTAGGAAAATATGAATTGAATCGGTTGAAATCTGATATGTATTTACTTGAAATTTGGCTTGAGTGTGTGAAATCTGATGCGTGGGTACTCATGTAACTGATATGAGACTGTAATTTTTTATTTGTTTTTATTAAATCTGTTTATGTTTGTAACAATTGTTCTTTTGGTGGCTTGTTTTTCTATTAGAAAGAAAATTACAGTGGTTTGGGATGTATTACCTTTAGCATTATTTGGGAATTGTGGAAAGTGAGAAACGAATGGATATTTTGATGTTACTGTGACTTAGTTGAATACCCATTTAGTTATATTTTTGTTTTTTTTCATCAAAAGTGTTAAAAAAATATCTCTAATTATTTCATTAAATCTCATGAAGGGAGAGTTATTTTTTTAGCAAATTGAGAACCAATAAAGTAAATCTGAATTTGATGGGGAAAAAAAATGAAGCATTGGAGATGGGTTTTCATGATCAAATTTGATGAAAGGGGAATTTTGGATAGAGGAAGGTTTTTTAAAAAGATTTTAATGAAAGGATTTTAGTAGTTCATATAAAATCAAGTGTTTTTTACTCAAATTTGAAATCAAATTAGTTGAAAAAATTGGTGAAAGGTTGGAGATGCTGTAAAATGGTTTATGAGATACCTTGGAGACAATGAAATGCCAAAATTTGATAGGACTAAGGCCTAAATTAGAAAATCTACAAGGTATTAACAATAGATAAAAGTTATGAAAATGAAGATTTTTAACACTATATGAGGGAGAAGCTGAGTCTGTTGATTTAGGGTTTTTTAGATGCTCTTAGGCTAGTTACATTGTGAGGTGTTTGATAAGGTAGTAGGTTGTGTGGTTGTTGAAGAGGGAGAGATCTATATTTTCAGGTAATTTAACCAAGAAAATGGTTATATCTGATGAGAACAAAGAACAACCCCACTTTGATTAACCCATAAACTTACAAGAAATGAGTAGCAGAAGGTTTGGGGTGGAGATTAGGCCCAACCGTGGAGCCGTAAGCATGATTAATCAAAATTTAGCTCAAGCTCATCCTTACCCTTGTGTTGTCACAAGAAAGTCTTGTCAGAAACCCATGAAATTTGTGATAAGTTACATCCTCAGCCAGCTCATAGACCAATCACAAGGAAATTTGCGGCACAGATTGCGAGCACACACAAAATTGTCTGGAGAAAACTAAGAAACCCGATTCTCATCTGTTCAAAGCTTCAGAGTCCTGGGAGAATTGTCCAGTAATAGATGAGGAACATAAGGAAGCTACAAGACCCCCAGTTCCAATGTCCTTGGAACAAACAGAAGCAGTCCCGGATGAAGAGGAACAGATGGAAGTTGAAATGGAAGATATATTTGAAGAGCCCGTTATGGATATTGAACAGCTGTGACGCCAAGAATCCACTAGCATTAGTCGAATATGTCCACGATGTCTATGCCTACTATAGAAAAATGGAGAGTTGTAGCGGTGTTTCACACGAGCTACATGTCACAACAACCTGACATCAATGAGAAGATGAGGGCAATACTAATTGACTGGCTTGTTGAGGTACACCACAAGTTTGAACTGAGGGATGAGACGCTATTTCTGACTGTTAATATTACAGATCGGTTTTTAGCTCAGCAAGGAGTGGCGCGAAAGAAGCTACAGTTGGTTGGTTTGGTCGCAATGCTCTTAGCGTGCAAATATGAGGAAGTTTTAGTACCTGTTGTGGATGATTTGCTTTTCATTTCAGATAAGGCCTACACTAGGAAAAAAGTTCTGAACTGGGAGAGATTAATGCTTAATGCATTGCAGTTCACATGCCAGTTCCAACCCTGTATGTTTTTATGAGAAGATACCTTAAGGCTGCTTAATCCAACCGGAAGCTTGAGCTTTTTATCTTTCTTCCTGATGGAGCTCTGCCTTGTGGAGTATGAGACACTCAAGTTCGCGCCATCTTTCTTGGCTGCTGCAGCGATCTACACTGCTCAAATGACATCTACGGGTTTAAGCAATGGAGTAAAACCTGCGAGTGGCACACACACTATACACTCTTTTTTCTTTTTCTTTTTTGAATTTTCAGACTAAATTTCAATATACACTAAGATGTTGAATGTTTGATGAATGTGAACAGAGGCTAGTTTTCTTGAGTACTGGCCGTCATGCATTGCTGCTGCACTATTCTATGTGGCAGCCCATGATATTCCAAACTTGTCTATTGTCAATCCTGCACATGCTGAATCATGGTGTGAAGGAACTTCGGAAAGTAAAG
>NW_021028519.1:244637-263106 GCF_004153795.1 Camellia sinensis
TCGATGCTCAACGAGCATGGAACTTACTCTTTGAGATGCGCAACCTCGGATCGGAGGCAATGGAAAATTGCCCCTGGCTTGAAAGGGGTGAATGGCGACGGAAAGTTGCCCCCATTAATTTTGACTATGGCATTGATACAGAAAATACGTGTGTTGATTGAGCATTGCATTTGCATACATTGTTTTGTGTGTGTGAGGAGATAGGGGATGTACTCCACGGTTTATGGGAAGATAGGGGATGGACCTCTAAACCGGATTTTGTTTGGGAGGAGATAGGGGATGGACTCCATTAGCATCACTTTTATGTGTGCTTATTTATATTGAAGTGTTTTTATTGATACAGCACTAAAATGTGTATCAAACTGGAAGTATGAAGTGTTTTGATTTGAGCTTGAGTCTCATTTGTTTGTTGACATTGGAAGAATGTGAATTTGATATATTTAGTTCACTGTTGTAAGTTTGGCCAGGTTCTGAGTCATATTAATAATGTTGGAAAGTAAAACTTGTCTTAGACATTAGTGTCATGAAACTGTATAAAGATGTAATTGATTATCTTGGTAAACCATCTATTGAATGCTAATGCTTTATTCAATGCTTATATTTGGTTTAGTATTTTTCTACTGGGCTGTGGCTCACCCTATATGGGAACATCATTTTCAGGTTTAGGTGATAAGCTACCTCCAAGGACTTAGCTTGGAAGGGACTTAGATTTTGAAGACTATTTTCAGTTGTTTGTTTTTATTTGTTAGTACATGTAAACACTCAAGCCTAGGGCTTTATTTGGATTTGAGTGAGAACTCATACTTTTGTTGTCCAAGTGTTGGCTTGGAAAGATGTAAGCCTGTAGGGCATTTAATTTGAGGTTACATGTAATGCTTTTATTTAGTAAGACTCTGATGAATATTATAATGAAATGTTTCCTCTCTAACATTGCATGCTGATGATACATATAATTAATGGGTTTATTTTTGTGGGCGTTACACAAATCATCGAACTTGGCTGTTCATACCAGTTTGTTGAAGGGAGGAACATAAATAAATATATAATGATTAATTGTGTTGTGTGTGGAAACAATTATTACATCTCCTCCATCAGCTCCATTTCTACAATCACCACTACTAGTTGTAGAAGGCGTAGTAGGTTGGGTCGTTTCAAGAGTCGAGCTTTCCTCAACAAACCTCTCTTGCCCTTGTTTCCTAAACAAGACACTGATACATCATCAGTTGTTCTCGACAACAGTCTCAGGCTCCTCGAATGGGACAAGCTCTGCGACGTCGTATCTTCCTTCGCCTCCACTTCCTTTGGCAAACAAGCCACTAAGGCACAACTGTGGTATTTGAATTAGACCTACGAAGAGAGTATAAGACTCTTAGGCGAGACCAATGCGGATGTTGAAATGCACAAGTATGGTGGTTGCGTCATGGACTTCAATGGCATTGATGTTGTTTTGCATGTGCGGGAACATCACTTGGATCGCATATCTATTCAAGATATTGAAACTACTGTCAACAGCAGGTCAACTGTACCTTACTCGCGGGCAGAGATCATGTTTCTGTTAGAGAAACTCGGGGACGATAAAATTATGATACACGAGGATACAGTGTATATTCTTTGAAGAAATTCAAGTGGAGCCATCCTTAATTCAGTGTGTATTCTTGTTATTTTCCGAAAGACTGTTTGGGACCTGGATAGTCATTAATTGAAGAAAAGTAAACAAACATCAATGGTCTGTTTCTCTCCTTGTGGCTATGTATGCTAGTTATTTGGTACTTAATTTTGTCAGAGAACGAAATTGAGTAGGGATATTGATGGTTGAAGAATTAGATGTTTAATTAAGAAATTGAGACTCTTTAAGCTTTTTAAAAAAAAAAGAAGTACCATCTCTCAATCCATATTCGAGCTACTCTAATTTCATTCTTTGTGAGGTTACATCTAGAATGGATGCGAAGAAATTGAAGTTCTTAAGGCCAAAGTGAAGAGCTTGGTGAGAGCAATATTTTGATCGATGGAGATCAAAATCCGGCAAAATCAAAAATTTGGATTTTTGGCTTGTTTCCTCTTCTAACTTGATGTAGGGATTTTCTACACTCTAATATGATTTTTAGCTTAGTTATTTGCTATTGTGTATAGATGATGAGAATTGATTCTAGTTTGAACAAATCTAGGATTTGAGTGTGAAATGAAAATAGGGCTTTTGATGAATATGAGGTAACTGAGTATGAGGCTTGAATATAAGATCATGTTGTGCCAAAATAGTTGATTTTGGTGTTTGGGTTGATATTTGGAAAGAGGGAGATTTTGCCCTAATTTTGATTAAATTATTATTTTGTATAAATAATTGGGAATTACATTGAAAATGTGAAATTGGAAGCTTATGGGTATAGATGGTGATATTGGATATGTATTATCTCACCTACTCCAACGGTTGATTACATGGTTTTCTATGTGCATACCCACATGGAATCAAATCTCTTCATTATAAAAAGACCAAAACGTGGTCAAAAAGAGTAGAAATTGATTAAAAAAACCCTAGTGGGTGGAGAAGATCAGAAAGTGAAGAGACGACACACGACAAGCTTCTCTGGCTTTGGGTTTGGCCCCTCATGTTCTTCTCTTCGCCTCTTCTTCTCTAGTTCTTCGATGGTTTGATGAGTTCTCTAATTTCTCTCTTTGGTTCTCTTCTACTCTTCTTCTTCTTCTCTCTTCTGCCTCTGTTTTTTTCTTTTTTTTTTTCTTTTTCTTCGTTTTTATTTTGCTTTGCTCCCCCCCCCCCCCTTGGAAAAAAAGAAATTTTAATTACAACAACAGGATAGTGGCCAAACATAAAGGGGATAAAGTGTAATTTATCCTAAAATTTTATGTGGTTAAACATCATTAGGTGTTCAAGTGTGACAAACAATTATATTTAGCCTCTTATATTTTTAGTAAGATTTTTAATTTTTAATAAGGGTGTTAATATATATAGAATTATTCAGAAAGTGATAAAAGTATCTATAGTATCTATACATTTTTAATATTAGAAATGTGATAAAGGCTGTCATGCCCCAAAAACTTACACAACAAAGATTCACCAACTCCCATTGTTAAATGTAAACATAAGTAAATTTTCAATATTAACATCATCTACAAATCTTCAACATTTGTATTCGTTGATCATTAAGAGATTTACAAATGGTATTCCACATGCAAATATACATTCAACATCTCTAGTATATAAATCTATAACATGTGGTATAACAAGTCAAGTACAAATAAACGCCCTCAAGGGCTGCAAATTCTATGGCTTAAGCCCAGTTATATAAAAGTGGTTTTCAAACCCATACACGTTTGCTAAAAATAATTACAACAAAAGATAAGAGCCTTATGCTCTCAAAACAAACCTACACGCCTCTAACTTGGTGGGATCACCACATCCTTTCCTGCACAAAATCTCATAGGGGTGAGTACCAAACCTAGTAGAAAAACCTTAATAAAGTATATATATTTTATACAATCTCATGTAATGAATGTACATGCTATGTCATGTTCAAAAACATATATCTTTATCTTTTGAAAACCTTTATGAACAATGCAATCTTGAGAATTCAACAATTTAACAATTTCAATGTAGTTAACAGGGGCAGTAAATACGACTTAGGTAATCCCTAGGTTAGTGTCTGCAAGTAAGCTTAACAAGCACTACCAATCCCCACTCTACCGGTTGCTAACTGGAAGGCACGTGATACCTCCTCCGCGAGCGTTTTCGGTCTTTCACTATGGACACTCAAGCCAACTTAACCAATACCAACTATACCCCCTTTCCTGACTTACCAACATATTTACCCCAAAAAACAAATCAACATGATTTTGTTTCACAAAACAATTTTCTTTCTCAAAACAATACCTTTTTCCAATGCAATGTTCTAAATCAATAGTATCCATGACAAAATGGAATGACTATGCAAATGCCCAAAGCAATAATAAGGTTCCATTTAGACATCTCAACAATGTCAATTCTAAAAGGGAGATAATAATTCACGTGACAATGCTAGACAATTCCACATCAATGCCTTGAAATTTTTCAAATTATCCACATAATCCTCTATTGTAATAAAATTTCACATCTCTCATCAATATAACATCATAATATATTTTATGAAGGCTCCTTATGTTAAACGTCTTTTGTAGCATTTATTCTTCTACAATAACAACAACCAGCTCAAGCTTTTCAATTTCTAGAATTTCTCATTTTCTCATGAAATCTCTTCATTTGATACAACTATAGAATTTCCTCTATTATTTACTCACACGGTAAATTATCAAGTATCAATTTTCCAATCTCACAACTTTTTTCCAAAATTTTCAAATTCTAGGGTTTTTATCAAAACAAGATTTTTGTTTCATTTTCAAAAAGATTTTTTCTAAAACAACACCCACACCATATAACATACAAAAATGCTAGAGACCCTAAAAATTCTATCAAAAGTTCTACTAAATGTCTCACATGCGTGTGGGATTCACATCAGACCCACATTACAGAGCTTTTGTCTATTTTGCTGACTTAGGCATCGGAGAGGTATCCGGCACACACCCGCCGGCTAGCTCACGTTTGTGTTTTCAGGGAGTAAAGCGACGACGTACAGAGGAGCGCAATCTTGATCAACAGGATTATACGAGAAGGTTTATTTCTTTCCCGTACAATTGGTGCCGTCTGTGGGAATAAACAGAACGAACGAAACCTCTTGATCAAGCCTTTCCTCTTTAGAATCAATGGCGCATAACGAAGATTTGCCGCAGTCCGCCATTGATGGACAAACCCCAGAAGGAGGTGGGAGGCGCGAAGGTTTGCCTCCTGTCCCTCCCATGGCGGACTTGGAGCCCCAACGACATAACCCCAGGAGGGATGCTAGGGGGAGGCGAAATAACAGCTCCCGTCACTCTCGTTCACAAAGTCCTGACAGACAAAGACGGAGGATTGATCCCTAAATTCTGGAGGACCGCGTGAAGGAGCAAGACGAATTGATACAACGGATGGCAGCGGACATGGAGATTATGAAGCGCCAGCTGAAGGGAAGAGGAGTGGCGACAGGAGAGGGGCGCAAAAGCAAGACGCCCCCTCCCCGCTCAGAAGACCGTGGCAGGCATTCCACACCATTACAAGCAGAGAATAGAAGCCTCAGGACAGGCGATACTCAATCTAGAACCTCCAGGACTCGTTGCTCCAGGTCTGAGAGAACGAGGACTGAGAGGTCGTATACTGAGGGAAGCACCTGTCGGCTCTCGCGCACACACCAGACATCATCCAGGCAGACGGAGTTACCAAGATCATCCGACTTGCAGACCATGCTGGAAGAAAGGGCACGATGGAAGGAGGGTACTAGGGCGCGCAACCCTCGCAGGGTATCTGCCCTTCAGCGGTTGGCTCCTCGGACGCATGGAAGTGTCGAGGTCGGAATGCTGTTACCATGCCCTGCCTACGAACCAACAGACAAAGCATTAGCGAGGCTGCAGACCTCGTCGTTCGTTCCGGCAATTGAAAACGCGCCCCTACCTTCAGGCTTCCTTCAGCCCAAATTCACTACGTACGAGGGGAAGACGGACCCCTACATATACCTAAGCCACTTCCGCCAGGTTATGGCGGTATATCGACGAAACGAGGCTTTGATGTGCATCCTCTTCCCATTAAGCCTTGGTGACCTAGGCTTGACTTGGTTCGAAAAACTTACAGAAGGCAGCATAGCCTCCTGGGCGCAATTGGCAGAGGCGTTCGTCACAAGGTTCAGAACAAACACCAAAACCCCGGTGGAGATTGACCAGCTACTCTCTATCGACATGGGCGAAAAAGAGTCACTAAGATCTTATAATAGTCGCTACTGGGAGACATTCAACCAGATTGGGGATTGTCCCACCAATCTCGCCATTGCACAATACAAAAGAGGCCTTCCAGTCGGGAACAGACTAAGGGACTCAATCACCATGACACCGCCCCTCACCATGGACTTGATAGAAAGAGTGCATCAGCACATCAGGGTGGAAGAGGATGGCGCCCGTGCCAAAACAAAATCTGGCACGACCGCAATACCAGAGAAAAAGGCCTCAGCAAAGGTCAACGCGGTAGACCATCCGAGCAAAAACAGACGAGGCAGGCGAGACAACGAAAAGGACCGAGATAAAAGATGGTTGAGAGTCCGCACTGCCATAACCACGGTATTCAAGAAACCGATCTATCGGATTCTGAGTGAAATACGCGATGAGCCTTTCGTCAGATGGCCCGTTAAGCTAGGAGAAGCACAGAAAGACTACGATGAAAGATCGCAATGCACCTTCCACAAAGAAAAGGGGCACTGCATTGAAAATTGCATGCCATTGAGACAACGTTTGGAGGAGTTGGTGGCAGCCGGTCACCTGGATAAATACATTGAAGAAGGGACGCAGCCAGCCCCCCAGAACGACAACCCCCTGAACGGAATGCCAATCGATGCCCCACCTCAAGGCGTGATAAATGTAATTAATGGGATATGCGAACCTGGGCACGTATGCGAGCTCAGGGGCATGATTAAAAAGGCTGAGCGCTTAAGGGAGGTTCTAAGTGCACAACCCACAATCAAGAAAGGAAGAATGGAGGCCACCAATGTCATCTCTTTTTCAGACAGAGACTTGAAAAGGATATATTGTCCTCACAACGATGCGCTGGTCGTGACTCTCCGCATCAAGGATTACGACGTCAGGCGGATTTTGATAGACCAAGGTAGCTCGTGCGAAATAATGTACTACGACACCTTCAAACAACTAAAATTAGAGGACAAAGACCTGGCACCAGCTGTATCCCCCATGATCGGATTCAACTCAATGCCAGAATGGCCAGTCGGTAAGATTATCCTGCCAGTCAGGGGAGGAAGCGTGACAAAACAAGTGGAATTTTAGGTGTTGAAGGTCTCTTCCACTTACAACATAATCTTGGGAAGAACATGGCTGCATGCCATGAGAGCGGTAGCTTCATCTTACCATCAAGTAATGCGATTCCCCAATGAAGTTGGGGTAATTGAAGAGGTCTTTCGAGACCAAATTATGTCCAAACAATGCTTTGTCACGGTTAATGGCAGCCGCGCTGCCAATATGTTCATTCGGTGGAAGAACCTGAGAACAATGAACTGTTCGCAGATGTTGGCAAAGCGGCTGATCAAAAAGCGGTGGAAGACTTGGTAGAAGTAAGAATAGATGAAAAGAACTCGGATAAGTTCTTTTTGCTTGGTTCGTCGTTGTCCAGCACTGAGAGATTAGAGGTCTTGGAATTTTTGACCTCTAACATTGAAGTGTTTGCTTGGACACCATACGACATGCCAGGCATTGATCCTAACTTCATCTGTCACCAAGTCAATGTCCACCCAACAGCCAGACCAATCATTCAGCACACGCGCAGATCGGCACTTCACCACGCCGAGATAGTGGCGGAAGAAGTGGGAAACCTGTTGGAGGCAAGAGCAATCAGAGAGGTTATAGCGATCCCGGCTTTCCCTTTCGTGTTTAACTATAATCCGGATTCGATTTCGTAAGGGTGCCGTTGTCTTATCCTCTTTCCATCCCTTCCTCTTTGTGTTCGAGCTTTGGGTCGTGTTGGGCAAGTTGGGAATAAGTTGGTTGTGTTTTAAAACGTAGAATCTTCGCCCAGTTTTTGGTCTCTCCGCTCGAGCTGCGCTTTTGACGCCCGAGCGGGACTCTGTTGTTGCTTGTCCGCTCGAGCGGGGGTGTTGGCGCTCGAGCGGGGAAATCACCCATCCGGTATTTCGTCTGCAGTGGTATACGCTCGAGCGGGGGAGTTTGACGCTCGAGCGGGCACCATGTCTGTAAAAGTTCTGGGAGCGTGCATCCGCCGCTCGAGCGGGGGATTTGCTGGTTTAGCCCGGCGATTTTTATATAAAGCCGAGATCCGACCTTTTTGTTCACTTTTCAACATCATAAAATGATACAGTTCATATGTTTATCTATTGAAGTGTTGATACAGCTCATATGCTTATCTATTGAAGTGTTGATACAGCTCATATGCTTATCTATTGAAGTGTTGATACAGCTCATATGCTTATCTATTGAAGTGTTGATACAGCTCATATGCTTATCTATTGAAGTGTTGATACAGCTCATATGCTTATCTATTGAAGTGTTGATACAGCTCATATGCTTATCTATTGAAGTGTTGATACAGCTCATATGCTTATCTATTGAAGTGTTGATACAGCTCATATGCTTATCTATTGAAGTGTTGATACAGCTCATATGCTTATCTATTGAAGTGTTGATACAGCTCATATGCTTATCTATTGAAGTGTTGATACAGCTCATATGCTTATCTATTGAAGTGTTGATACAGCTCATATGCTTATCTATTGAAGTGTTGATACAGCTCATATGCTTATCTATTGAAGTGTTGATACAGCTCATATGCTTATCTATTGAAGTGTTGATACAGCTCATATGCTTATCTATTGAAGTGTTGATACAGCTCATATGCTTATCTATTGAAGTGTTGATACAGCTCATATGCTTATCTATTGAAGTGTTGATACAGCTCATATGCTTATCTATTGAAGTGTTGATACAGCTCATATGCTTATCTGTTGGAATGTTGATACAGCTCATATGCTTATCTGTTGGAATGTTGATACAGCTCATATGCTTATCTGTTGGAATGTTGATACAGCTCATATGCTTATCTGTTGGAATGTTGATACAGCTCATATGCTTATCTGTTGGAATGTTGATACAGCTCATATGCTTATCTGTTGGAATGTTGATACAGCTCATATGCTTATCTGTTGGAATGTTGATACAGCTCATATGCTTATCTGTTGGAATGTTGATACAGCTCATATGCTTATCTGTTGGAATGTTGATACAGCTCATATGCTTATCTGTTGGAATGTTGATACAGCTCATATGCTTATCTATTGGAATGTTGATACAACTCATATGCTTATCTATTGGAATGTTGATACAGCTCATATGCTTATCTGTTGTAGTAGTGATATAGCTCATATGCTTATATATTGAAAAGTTTGTTTGATTTGATATAGCACTAAAATGTATGTCATCATCGTTTGTGAAGTATGGAAGTAGTTTGTGTGTTATTGGTACAACACCAAAATGTGTATCCACCTCAAATTTCGAAAATATTCTAGTGATGAACTATAATCCCATCAAATGTTTTGGCCAGAGTATTGAGCCTTGTTTCCAAACTCAAAGTTGAATAAGAAATGGAAGGTGAATTGTAACCTAGATTTAACCGTCATGGAAACGTAATAAGATGTAAATGGAAGTGTCAGTGTTGACCATCTATCAGTTGCTAATTTCTTAGTCATTGTTCATAGTTGGTTTAGTATATTTCTATTGGGCTGTGGCTCACCCTTTATGGGGACATCATTTTCAGGTACAAGTAGCATGCCACCTCCAAGGACATAGTTTGGGAGGCTAGAGACGGACAAACTTTTGTTGTCTTATTTCCTTTTGGATGTGTTACGTGTAAATTCAAGCCAAGGGCTTATTGTGTAATTGAGTTAGTCCCCTCTTTTGTAACCAAGTGTTAACTTGGAAAGCTGTAAGCCCGTAGGGCATTTGCTTTTGTGTCAAAATGTAATACTTTTGTAATGAAATACTCTGATGAATTGAAGAATGTGGATCTTTTATATATAAATGTTGGTTTATATTGTTGGGTTCAATGTCATTATTTTGAGGGCGTTACAGAGGTACACTACCCCAGATGGATTTCCAACACAGTCGTGGTGCCAAAAAAGAATGGCAAATGGCGTGTCTGCGTCGACTATAAGACAGTCAACAAAGCATGCCCAAAGGACAGCTTTCCCCTACTACGGATAGATCAACTGGTAGACCTAACGGCGGGGCACAACCGTCTTAGCTTTCTTGATGCATATAGAGGCTACCATCAGATCGCCATGCACGAACCAGACCAGGAGGTCACGTCCTTTACAATTCCAAGAGGACTGTATTGCTACAAGGTCATGCCCTTTGGCCTAAAGAACGCAGGGGCAACATTCTAGAGAATGGTCACCAAAATGTTTGAGCCGTTGTTAGGCAGAACAATGGAGGCTTACATCGACGACATGGTGGTCAAGAGCAAGGATGAGAATGACCACCTAAGGGACCTAGGTGAGATGTTCCAGATTCTGAAGAGGCACAAGTTGCGCCTTAATGCATCCACGTGCGCGTTCGGGGTAGGATCTAGCAAATTCCTAGGCTTCCTGGTGACCAACCGGGGTATAGAGGCAGACCCCTCCCAGATCAAAGCTATTCAGGATCTAGAGAGGCCTAACTCAGTAAAAGAAGTACAGCATCTCACCTGCATGGCTGCTGCACTTAACCGATTCATTAGCCGGTCGTCAGACAGACTACGACCATTCTTTCAAGCATTAAAAGCCAAGTTCGAGTGGGACGAAGAATGCAACTGCGCTCTAGAGAGCTTGAAAGAATACATGTCTTCTCCACCACTGCTCGTCACCCCAATACCTGGAGAGGAACTCTTCCTGTACTTGGCAGTCTCTCAGCACGCAATTAGCGCAGTGTTAGTCCGTGCGGAAGGAATCCAACATCTGCCCATCTATTATGTCAGCAAGACATTGTTGGGCGCCAAAACAAGGTACTTGCCATTGGAAAAACTAGCCTTGACCTTGATGATGTCTTCAAGGAAGTTGTCGCACTACTTTCACGCCCATACCATAGTCGTCCTCACAGCTTTCCCATTAAAAGCTTTGTTTGAGAGGGCGAACTTTTCCGGGCGAATCTTGAAATGGGCAGTAGAGTTGGGACAATTCAACATCAAGTTCTAACCCGGAACTGCGATAAAGGCCCAAGCTTTAGCAGACTTTGTCGCAGAATTTACCCCAGGAAGTCATCATATCTGCCCAGTCGACTTGACTGACATAACCGAACTAGGGATGGAAGTTGACGCTGGAATAGCGCAACCCCTGATAAACGACACTCAGTCATACCCCAAGGCAGACCAAAGTAAAGAGAGCAAGGCAGAAGCGAACCATACTACCAAGCCAAGACTCACCAACAAATAAAGACTTGGTTCAACCAGATAGCAATGGGCAGACAACAAGCATGGACTTTGAAGAAAACACCAGCAACATTCTTGACCCCACGGCATCATTTGATCCTTCAACTTGCTGGAAATTGTTCGTTGGAGAAATGTGGAAGCTCTTTGTAGATGGAGCATCCAATCGGCATGGTGCCGGACTTGGCATAATCCTCATCTCACCAGACGGCCTGGTTGTGGAGCAAGTAATCAACCTTGGCTTTCCAGCATCAAACACCGAAGCGGAGTATGAAGCACTTCTTGCAGGACTCAAATCAACATTCCACATGAAGGCCACCGAACTAATGGTCTATAGCGACTCACAGCTAGTGGTAAACCAAATTTCTGGCCACTATGAAGCAAAGAATGACAGGATGGCCAAGTACCAAGAATTGGTCAGAACGGAGATCAAGAAATTTGAAGTAGTAAGGATAAAACAGATTGGCAGAGAGGAAAATAGCAGAGCAGACGAACTAGCAAGCTTTGCTTCAATGGCAGATACATCCATCCCTCATCCACTGCTAATTGACTACCTACCAAGAACAAGCATTGAAGACCCCGAAGCAGAAGAGGTATGTTGCGCCGAACTAGGCCCCTCATGGATGGATCCCATCATACTGTTCTTAAAAGACGGCGTCTTACCGGAAGAAAAGAAAGAAGCCAACAAAATTAGGGCAAAGTCGCAGCGATTTTGGCTCTCACAATCTATGGCATTGTACAAAAAGTCATTCTCAAGACCTTATCTAAAGTGTGTTCACCCCAGCAAAGTGGAAGCATTCTTGTTCGAGATACACGAAGGTGTGTGTGGAAGCCACCAAGGAGGAAGATCATTAGCTTACAGAGCCATTTCGCAAGGATACTGGTGGCCATACATGCAGGAAGACTCGGAGAAGTATGTGAAGAAGTGCGAGAAATGTCAGAAGTTCACACACCAAATACATCAGCCAGCCAGAGAGCTCCTACCATTGACCAGCCCATGGCCCTTCGCAATGTGGGGCTTGGATATAGTAGGACCATTTCCAACAGCACCCGAAAACAATAAGTTTCTTCTAGCAGCAACAGACTACTTCACAAAGTGGGTGGAAGTAGAAGCACTAGCATCAAAAAAGAGAAAGATGTGAAGAAGTTTGTCTGGCAGAATATCATCACACGGTTCGGCATACCCAAGGCGCTAATATCGGACAATGGCACTCAGTTCGACGGCAAAATTTTTAGAGGCTCTTGTGAGGAGTACAAGATAGAGTTCTACAATTCTACACCGGCATATCCCCAAGCCAACGGCCAAGCAGAAACGTCAAACAAGGTCGTCTTGGATGGATTGAAGAAAAGGTTAGAAAAAGAAAAAGGCAAATGGGCTGAGGAACTTCCTCATGTTTTATGGGTTTACCGCACCACACCTCGACGATCAACAGGAGAAACACCATTCTCCTTAGCTTATGGCATGGAAACAGTAATCCCACTAGAAGTTGGCCTCTCCACAATTCGAAGCGAAAATTTTGATCCAGACTTAAATGGTGAAACCATAGCATTGGAGCTCGACCTTGCGGAAGAAAAAAGAGAAAGAGCACTGGTTCACATCGCCTCATACCAACAAGAGTTATCCAGGAAATACAACAAAACAGTGCATCCAAGGCAATTCAAGATCGGAGATTAGGTGCTGCGCAAAGTGATGGAAACACCATGGTTCCGGGAGATGGTAAGTTAGGACCCAATTGGGAAGGACCTTACAAAGTGGTTGGATTAGCAGGTAAAGGGGCATACCACTTAGAAGATGAGGACGGCCATGCGATTCCCAGGCCATGGAGTACTGCCAATCTCAAGTTATTTTATTTTTAGCTTTTTTTTTTAAGTATGTGTAATTTTTTTTTCATTTCTCAATAAAATAAGTAGCTTCTTTTCAGTATAGTTGTTTCCTTCTGTAAGAGATTATTTTACTGAGTTAGGGGCATTAAAAGCAAAGTTGGCTGGAAAAACCAACACCCCTCCTAAGCCCAGGATAAGGACCTAGGCTTCAGGACGTTTGGTCGGAATAACCAAACACTATATTCAAGGTTGGCTGGAAAAACCAACTTAGAGGTTGGCTGGATTAAACCAACACCCTTCCTAAGCCCAAGATAAGAATCCAGGCTGCAGGACGTTTGGTCGGAATAACCAAACAATATACCTTAGGTTGGCTGGAAAAACCAATCTATAGGTTGGCTGGAAAAACCAACACCTTTCCTAAGCCCAGGATAAGAATCCAGGCTGCAGGACGTTTGGGAGGAATAACCAAACATTTTTCTAAATTGGCAGGAATAACCAATCTAGAGGTTGGCTAGATTAAACCAACTCTTCGTAATCTTCAGCCGAAGTAAGGATATCGGCTAAGGAGTAGGTTGGCTGGACTAAACCAACTCTTGGTACTCTTCAGTCGAGGTAAGCATATCGGCTAAAGAGTGGTTGGCTGGACTAAACCAACTCTTGGTACTGTTCAGCCGAGGTAAGCATATTGGCTAAAGAGTGGTTGGCTGGATTAAACCAACTCTTCGTACCCTTCAGCCGAAGTAAGGATATCGGCTAAGGAGTAGGTTGGCTGGATTAAACCAACTCTTAGTACTCTACTCTTCAGCCGAAGAAAGGATATCGGCTAAAGAGTGGTTGGCTGGAAAAACCAACACTTACTGTTCTTTAGCCCAGATAAGAATCAAGGCTAAAGAGGTTGGCAGGTATGACCGGGGTAAAGTATCTCGGTTGGGAAATATTGTGTTTCATTCAAATTGTAATAAGAAAGCAAGCACAAACAGGAAAGTAAACCAAGATAACAGTTGGAGCAAAAGCAGACTTCATTGGAAAATTCAAAAGCAAGTACAAAGGGTGGGGCCTTAGCCCGGTTACAATTTGTTTCCAAAAAGAAGAAAAATACAAAGTCAGTTAAACAGATCATCAAGGTCGGCGTCAATATCAACTCGGAGCCCGGTTTTATTCGGCAGAACGGTCTCGGTTGGAAGAACGGTTTCAGTAGGCAACTCGTTGGTCAGGTCTTCCACCATTGGCTCCAACCAAACTGACTGATCGACAGGATCACTAATAGCCGGGGTATCTTTGGGCACGGTTTTCTTCTTCATCATCTGAATCCTCAAGAAATTGTTACTGAAGGGCAGCAGCGTATTCCGTCATAGAGCTCGGAATAAAGTATGCAGGAGCGTCGAAGACCTCGGTCTCTGGACCATGACCGAGCTGCACTACAGCCGCCCTCCAACCGCATTTGAAGAAGAGATCCTTGGCAGCTTCACATTGTTTAATGTA
This sequence comes from Camellia sinensis, assembly GCF_004153795.1. Taxonomy (NCBI): domain Eukaryota; kingdom Viridiplantae; phylum Streptophyta; class Magnoliopsida; order Ericales; family Theaceae; genus Camellia; species Camellia sinensis. The sequence goes on from NW_021028519.1 coordinate 258,988, forward strand.
AGTCGCCTCCCCCTCCTTGTAACCCCGGAGCTCGGCATCATCAGCGCTCTTCTTCAGCTTCTCTATCTCGGCGTTCTTTTTTCCCTCAAGTTTAGCAAGTTCGCGCAAATATTTGTCTTTCATCACGGCTGCAGCTTTTTGTTTTTCTACTTCAGCCGAGCTAACAAGTTCGGCCAGACGACCGTTCTCGAAATTTAGCTCGGCTATTTGCTTCCTAGCTTTTTCTAGTTCGGCAGTTTTTTCAGTCACTTCGGCCATGGCTTGCCTTGTAGTCTTGCGAAGTTCCAGCACACGCTTATGGGCGATGTGGCTCTTCTACATGGCCTGCAAAAGAAGGGGAAGACTTGTAATCAAACCGAGATGAAAGTTGTGCAAATTAGAAAGATTAACATAAAAAGCTACTTACAAGCACCATGGATTTCGTGGCCAAACGAATGGCTTTTAGTTTGGTCAGATGTTTGTGGTGCTCCATGTTTACTGGAAGGCAGACACTCTTGGCAAGGTTAAATGCCATTAAGTGATCTTTTTCAGCGACCACCGAGTCAATGTCCTGAATTGCTCGGTTTTGAAAAGTAATTTTGGGTGCCCACTTGGAGGAGCTAGCTCGGTCGGAGCGCTCTGGTTGTGGGCTCAATGGAGAGCTTGGTGGAAGAATGGTTTCGTCTTCATCAACAACGTGTTGCTCGGTTGGGGTAGTCCGGGCATGCTTGCTTGGGCGAGATGAGGAGGGTTGTTGAGATGGAAGGGCCACCATGGTTTCCTGAGTCTGGTTGGGTGGTGGTACCTCGGCTCGGTTTTTTTCGGTTAGCAGGGCCCTTACTCTGTTCCTCTTAGCCATCTCTTGTTCAGCAGTAGTACGAACCAGGTTAATTTGTGGCAAGGTTGGATCCGATTCAGGAGATGCCTCTAGTAAGAAGTCTGTTACTCTGGCTTTTCGTCGACTGCTGTATCTGTACGTCGGTTCAAAATTCAGTAACTTAGCCCAACTTCTTTCAGGGTATCGTAGTGCGGCGCGAAGTGTGTTTAGATTGGGGTAACTGTATAGTGACTTAAGGTGGGCCAAATCTGCATAAAGAAGACAACTGTCAGTTCGGTTCAGGAATAGAAAATCGAAATAAAGAAGAACATGCAATAGAGCTGAAGTAATTATACCGGGGGTTCCTTTATCCCAGTTTATTCTACGACCAGGGATCTGGGCTTGGTGATGTTCAAAATTCCCAGATACTCGGAAAAAATCATCGTCGTTCAAGTCTTTATCTGGTGTGTCCTTTATTATTTTCTCTCGGCGGCGGCGTATTCTTAGATAATAGACCCATCCATCTTCTTTTGATCCTATGGAGTATTGATGGAAGAGTTTGGCTAAGCCGAGGTTAATACCAGCCCGGCGATTCAGCTCGGCTATGCCATTTATTATACGGTATGAGTTTGTGGAAAGCTGGGTTGGGCATATCCTAGTTTGCCTAAGGAATTCACAAAGTAAGGGTTGAACAGGAAATCTTAGTCCGGTTTCTATTATGGACAGAAGGGTAAAAGGTACAAAGCCATGGTTTCCCCATGGTGTGACATCTTGCTTAACTAAGGTGAGATGGACATCGTCAGGAATATTATACTCCATTCGGAATTCGGCCAAGCCACCAAGTGTATCTACTAAGAACCTATATTTACCCATTCTCTTTTAAGTTATGAATAAATTATACTTGTGATTAGCTCGGTCGCAGAAATGGGCTGAGTAGCTCGGTTGAGCGTTCAAAGGAGTGTCTGGACCTAAAGTCTGCACAGTAAAAAAACAAAGGTGTTAAGCATAGACCGTTGGACCGTGCTAAAGAGAAATAAAGGCAAGATATATCAAATCTTAGCTCGGCTGTGTGAAATGCTACGTGTCTTAGCCCGGTTTTAAGCAAGGGTTTTGTGCAAAGGTTAGTGTTAGCCTGGTTGAACCTCTAGGGGCAGCACTCTTAGTTCGGTTTTAACTACGAAGGCTGCGTTAGCCCCAAGTTATAGCTCGGCCGTGGTTGAGACTAATAGACGCACTATTACGCAGACTTAGTATGGATTGCTAGCTCGGCTGAGTTACAACAAAAGGTGGTTTGACTTGTTAAAACTAATGGTATAACGCGAAGTGATAGTTCGGTTGAATGGTCTGGCTAGAATGACAACAACTACAAACGACTTTTTAGTTCGGTTATACTATGATTTTGGATCAAAATCAGTGTTTTTCAGTTTATTCGTGAAAAGCCAGAGGTTCTATTACACGAAAGAAAGGCATGTGTTTTGAAAAAACACACAAAATACATGTATTGTAAAAGCAAATGCAAAAACAACAAAAACAAGGCAGATTTGAGTGAACTTACCAGGTCAAGAAGAAGAAATCGAAGATGGAAGCAACGGCAATGAAGAATACGAACTCAGCAAGTTCAGGGTTAAAGAAGCTCAGGAACGAGAGAGAGAGATGAGGAAATGAATAGTGTGGTGAGTGATTCAAAAAACAAAGAGTTTTGTTTTGATACAAGGACCAGAGGCGGGAACTATTTAAAAGTTGTGAGGTACGAAGAACGGTGTGACAGCTGTGCTGGGCCAATAAGAGTCTGTTACGTGTCCATTGGGATAAGAAGCGATTCAGTTGCTGTGATTGAAGAGACGTTTTGACTGGACAAGTACAGCCCGGTGTGAATTTAGCTCGGCTGGAAAGGTTAAAATGGTTTTTAGCCCGGCTGGAAAGGCTAAAAGGGTTTTTTACCCGGTTGGAAAGGCTAAATGGTTTTAGCTCGGTTGGAATTCTGAAATTTTTTAGCTCGGCTGGCAACAGGCACTACTAAAAAAATCACTTTTTGCGACCGCTATAAACCGTCGCAAATAATAAAAAAACAGTCGCAAAAGACCTTTTGCGACGGCCTATGCGACGGTAAATGGGGGTCGCAAATGTGGGGGTGGCAAATACTTTTTGCAACGGCAAAGCAAAGGTCGCGAATTATTCGCAACTGCCTAAACTACTTATTGCGACCATTATTTTTCCGTCGCAAAAAACAAAGAAAAACACTAACATGATTTTTGGCGACCATCTTGTTACCGTCGCAAAAAAAAAAAGAAAAAAAAAAGGAATCATCCCATATCTAACGTTTTCAATGAGAATGATGGGGCGGAAGCACCTTTGACCTTGTCTTTTAAATGTCTTCTCCAAATGAGAGATGCCAAAGACAAACAATGAGCTTTGTTATAAGCTGGTTTCTTCAACAGTGGAGGTTGCCTACAACCATCCTTAAACATTGAGGGGAGTGGTACCTTCTGTGGATCGAGTGAAGATGAGCATCTATTGTGGGTTGAGTGTGGTGAGCTTCTATAGTGAGATGGTTTTGATTGTTCTAGTTAATGTGTCTCTGTTTTGCAGGTATAGAATGATGAAGCCCATAAATGAGAGTTGCGAGTTCTCCAAAAGTGGGTTGAGTGATGGCAGCCAGAAATTGAGTACTAATGTAATTATTTTTTCTTATGTGCTATTGCAGGTTTATATAATTGCTGGTACTTGACAGGGGATGTTGTTGGTGAAGGTTGAGTGAGGGAAGCTATAAATTGTTGGAGTGTTGATGTAGTTTTTTTTTCCCACTCATTGTACCATGATTTTAACCAAGCCCTTAACACTGTTATTCTTTGTTGAGGAGTGTGAATATTGTGGGTTGAGTGATTCAGCCCTCCTAAACTGTGAGCTTTGTTATAATCTATGTTATGGGTGTTGCTTATTTGTTTGTTTCACATGTGTACTATTGTTACTTCCAGGTTACTCTATTTTGGGAAAGAAGTCTGCACAACAACTTTTTTCTGTGTACTATTTTTTTGTTTCACATGTGTACTATTTTTCTATGTACTTGTTACTTCCAGGTTACTCTGTTTCACATGTCTACTGTTTTTTTGTGTTGGGAAAGAAGTCTTGTGGACAACAACTTTGTTCTGGCCAGCTGGAGGCTTCGGGGAGTGATGGAGACACAAAGACCAGGCTGCACTGTTGCGCCAGTCTAAGTGGAAAATCTCCAAATGGAAAATACTTTGTCTTTTGTTTAAATATTGTAATAGTTCCTTTCTTTTTTATTTGTATTGAGTCTTTTGCTGTCTAGTCCTAGATGATTG
>NW_021028519.1:266328-365432 GCF_004153795.1 Camellia sinensis
CTCAGTCGGGTCAGGCCTCGAGGGCCAATCAGGGGGCTTCATCGTCTCAGTCGGTGCAGCAATCTTATGCTCCTAGGGTTGAGCAGGTTGATCAGAGGTCGTCTGGGCGCGTGTACTCAATCTGGAAGTATGAAGTGTTTTGATTGAGCTTGGGTCTCATTTGTTTGTTGATATTGGAAGGATGTGAATATGATATATGTAATTCACTGTTGTAAGTTTGGCCAGGTTCTGAGCCATGTTGATAAAGTTGGAAAGTAAAACGTGTCTTAGACAATAGTGTCATGAGACTATAAACTGAAGTAATTGTTTATCTTGGTTAACCATCTGTTGAATGCTATTGTTTTATTCATTGCTTATATGTGGTTTAGTATATTTCTACTGGGCTGTGGCTCACCCTTTATGGGAACATCATTTTCAGGTTCAGGTGATAAACTACCTCCAAGGACTTAGCTTGGGAGGGTTTGGCTTCTGGATTGGAGAGGACTACCTTTAGTTAATTGTCTTTAATTATTATTACATGTAAACATTCAAGCCTAGGGCTTTCCTTGTATTGAGTTAGAACTCATATTTTTGTATCCAAGTGTTGGCTTGGAAAGATGTAAGCCTGTAGGGCGTTTTATTCGATATTACATGTAATGCTTTATTTAGTATTACTCTGATGAATGGATTCATAAATTGTCTTCTTTAAATAATGCATGTCAATGATATATAATGGGTTAATTTTGAGGGCGTTACAGAATGCTAGTCGATGTACCTAGATTATGTTGGAGAGATTTTGGAGCGTTACAAGGAAGACAAGGGAAACAAGATATGAATAACTATTCAAAACTATACAAACTCGAGTCCAGAATACAACAAGTAAGGGATTAAAATCGGAATCGCTATAATATTTGTTTTGAGAAAGATTGTGGTACACACCACGATACTAAAAACGAAAGTTAATGCAATTATCTTAAAAGTATGAGATTAATTTATTTTTTTTAAATCTTAAAAAGAAATTAGTGTAATTTACCCTTTATTTTTTTGATGCCATTTTTTTTATAAAAAAAATGTATATAAAAGAAGTTAGTGTAATTTACCATTTATTTTTTTAATGCAACAACTACTTTTTCTATTTCTCTCGATTTGAATAATACTTACACCATATTTGAATCATTAATTTAAGAAGAGAATTGAAAAAAAATCTAAAAGAACCTTATAATTATGTATTAGTTTTTTTTTTAACCTTATTTTACCATTGCCAATATTTATTTTGAGAAAGATTATGGTACGCATCATCTATTACGAAAAAAAAATCCTTTAATTTTAGATTTTGTGTCAATTTTGTTCAATTGATAATGTCGTTAGTGATTTTGACGAAAAATATTACTGAATTGGTTGAAATTAACTCACTGAGTTAAGTAAATTTATAATTTTGCCCTTAAAAATATAATACATGCCACTTATATGTTTATTTTTTATAAAAAAAAAAAATGCTAACAGTTATTATCAATTAGATCAAATTGAGACAAAGTCATAAATTCAAGATTAAAATCGAACTAATTGAAATTACAGAGACCAAAATGACATAAGAGCTAAAGTATAGAGACTACCATCGTGATAACCTTCATGGATATCTTTGGCACTGCAATGCAAGGAGCATCATTTCAAAAATCTTCAAACCACAATCTCAAAAGAAAGATTTCATAACTCACAACTGAGATCCAATTCAGAGCATTCAACCTATTTAGAAGTAGTGCAAACAAAAAATAAAAAAACTGCTAATTTTTTTGGTCTTTTCCAAAAACAATAAATAATAATAAAAATAATTAGCAAAGAGAACATTATCCAAAACATAGATAAATTCATAAACTCAACCCAGTCAAGCAAAGGAAAGCTTTTTTGGTCTTTCCCAAAAACAATAAATAATAATAAAAATAATTAGCAAAGAGAACATTATCCAAAAAATAAATAAATTCATAAACTCAATCCAGTCAAGCAAAGAAAAACTTTTTCCTCACCCCAGTTCAAAAGTTTAGCAAAGGGGAACTTTTTCCTCAACCAAAAATTTGATCATTCGATTAATCTTATAAGTTCTAAAATGGGATAAAAATACTAAATCTTATAAATATAATAAGGGAGAGTTGTTTTTGAATTCTGATGGGACTGTTGTCCCTCTGTCAAAATATGAACCGCAGAATTGATTCAATCCAACAGCTACAAAATGTCTAAGAGACATTATATTTCAATGGTGGATTTACAATGGTGAATCAATCCTACGATGGTTCTTCTATGATGGTTCTTCAAGAACAGACAAATCCATCTCTCTCTCTCTCTCTCTCTCTCTCTCTCTCTCATTCAAGAGCCGATCGGCTAGATCGGGGCTAGCCTTGCTAGATCGGTGGGTTTGGCGACATCGCAGCAACAAATCGGTGAGGTTCTCCGAAATCTTAACTATATATTTTTTTTGTAAGGTTTTCTTTATGCGTAGGGTCATTACATACCTGACCTGATGGTCCAGGAGTTTCTGAAATAAGCCTAGATCGGTGGGTCCAGGAGTTTATTTGATGAGAGCCCCAATCCTTGAAGAAGATTACAGAAAGGAGGGGACCCAAATCCAGTCTTGGCATTGCACCAATTCTACATGTTCTGTTTTCCATAAAACAGAGCTTCGTTGACTTTGATGCCATAGAATATTGATGTTACTGTTTATTTGCTCTGTTTTTATTTATATATATGTAGACTATATTGCGAATAAGCCTAGGACCCAAGGTATTGTGAATTTGTGAGTCAATATACTAGAAAATGCAGTTTATGTATTCTCAAATATACCAGAAATTTTTGATATTTGTCGGAGATGGACGGAGGGAAAAATTTAAAGGGAAGAAATATACCCGGTTAATTTTTGACTCACATATATTGTGAGTCAATATACCAGAAATTTTCAGTTTATGTATTCTCAAAATTTCTTTCGTTGGATGTCTTATTTTTTATGTGATTTGTTTCGCATTTGGGTTTGATTGTGTGATTTATATGATTTATGTGATTTATATTATGTGAACCTATAATGTGATTTGTTTCTCATTCGGGTTTGATTGTGTGCTTTATATGATTTATGTGATTTATATTATGTGATTTTTGTGTGATTTATATTATGTGAACCTATTATGTGATTTCTGGTAAAATTTTATGTGAACCTATATTATGTGAACCTATTATGTGATTTCTGATTTACAAAATGGGTTCAGATTATCAAGTAAATTAAATAAGGAATGTTGAAAATTTTTTGATTGTGGAGTGAATTATTTTGTTGTTCCAAATTTTATACTGTTGGGTTTTGTGAAGTATTCCCATTCAATGTTTGTTGTTTCTCGGCTGATTTGATTTCCGTCATGTGAATGGTCATGAGTTGATTTAGAAATCAAATGGGCTTTGCTTTTTTTTTTCACAATTAATTAATAAACATGGCAAATGATACCAAATGGGTTCAGAATCCCAAGTAAATTAAAGAAGGTATATTGAAAAAATATGTGATTTTGTGGAGTGAAAAATATGTGATTTTAGGTAACAGACTTTGATGGACGGACTGACTTCATGCATCTAAGAGGATTACAAATGCGCTCTTTGGGTTGTGTGTTAAGAAGATAATCTCTCTCTCTCTCTCTCTCTCTCTCTCATATACACAAGCGCTCCACAAAGCTCAAAATGATATGAGACTGGAATGTTGCTTCTGAAAATCTTATTTCTTAGGGAAATTATTGTGCTTGCTAACTTGATCAATATTGTCAAATATCTACGTAAGCTAGATGATTGTACGAAGCATAATTTCAGCGGAGTGTTTAAATTTGATCTAAATAAAATACGACATTAACTTTTGTTGGCTCTGATCGCATTATGAAAACCAGGTTGAACTTGCAGAGAAGCTTCCTCATATACAGTCACTTTGTATTCACGAGATGGTCACTCGAGTTTTCAAGCATGTCCTTAAAGCCTTTATTGCTTCTATTAATAATGTGGCAAACTTATCCGCAGCAGTAGCTTCATGCTTGAATTTCTTGCTTGGGGGCTACACAATAGAAGATATTGAACATAACTTGAGTGGTGATCACATGCTCAAATTGCAGTGGTTACGAACTTTTCTAGCTAAAAGAATAATGTGGCAGACTTATGCACAGCAGTAGCTTCATGCTTGAATTTCTTGCTTGGGGGCTACACAATAGAAGATAGTGAACATAACTTGAGTGGTGATCACATGCTCAAATTGCAGTGGTTACGAACTTTTCTAGCTAAAAGATATGGTTGGACTCTAACAGATGAGTTTCAACAATTGAGGAAATTAACAATTCTCCGAGGACTTTGCCACAAGGTACCATCTCCTTTTATTGCCTTCGGTCATGGTTTCATTAGAATGAGATTCTAATGTTTCTTTTTTCGTTTGTTTTTTTTTATAAATATCCAGGTTGGATTGGAGTTGCTTTCGAAGGACTATGATATGGAAAGCCCAAGCCCTTTCAAGAAATCTGATATTATCGGCATTGTTCCTGTGTGTAAAGTAAGGGTCTCTCTCTCTCTCTCTCTCTCTCTCTCTCTCCCTCTCACTTGCACGCATTCACACAAATTGCATTTGATTTGAAAGTTTTACAATCTAAATTTAGTGTGACGTGCTTTGCAATAACCAATATGTTTGAACCATATGCTACACAGCATGTAGGATGCTCTTCTACAGATGGGCGGACCCTATTGGAGTCATCAAAGATGGCACTCGATAAAGGATAGCTAGAAGATGCTGTCAACTATGGAACGAAGGTACCAAAGCCATCCTGTCTGTAGTAAGATGTTTAATTCTATTCTTAACGGGTACAAAAATCAATCACAATTTTTTGTATTACTTGATTCTGAAGGCATTGGCAAAGATGATAGCGGTCTGTGGTCCCTATCATCGTACGACTGCGAGTGCGTACAGTCTGTTAGCTGTTGTGCTTTACCACACTGGAGACTTTAATCAGGTAGATATATATAATATTCTTTTGTTAATAATCAGGTAGTCTGTTAACTGATTTGTAACTGTGATTTTGTGGACAGAATATATTGTTTTTGTCCATACCTTATCATTTTTTTCCTTCTGTATTTTGATTTCAATTTCACAATTTGAAACTACAGCATCTGTTTGAGTCTCATCTCTATGTTCATTTCATCTCATCTCAACTGTCTCTCTCAATTACAATTTGTTATTTTCATTTTAAAATTTTCAATACTTATGTTTCTTATGCCTGTAGATTTCAATACAATTTGTTTCTCATTTATATTGTGTGTGCCTTCATGCATACACCATGTTCGGTAAAATGGCTCAATTAAAATAGTTTATATAATTCTAAACTTATGAACATCATGCTAGCTGCTTATATTAAAATAGTTTACATAGTTTATTAAAATAGTTTATACACCATGCTAGCTGCTTATATAATTCTACTTGAGAACATATAATCTTATGAAAATCCATCAAAACATTTTTTTTTTTAATTTTTCTTTTTCGGATTTTTTTTTGTTTTATGTGTCTCTTTGTATGCATTCACTATGTTCTGTAAAATGCCTCACATAGGTCTTTGAAATTTTTTTCTAAAATGGGTCTCCAAAATGCCTCAACATTTTTATTTGGGTTTTCGTTGGGTATCTAATTTTTTATGTGATTTGTTTCTCATTCGGGTTTGATTGTGTTTCTCATTTATATTATGTGATTTGTTTCTCATTTATAATGCCTCAATTAAAATATGTCTCTTCACCCCTCTATATTTTGTGTGCCTTCATGCATACACCATGTTCGGTAAAATGGCTCAATTAAAATAGTTTATATAATTCTAAACTTATGAACACCATGCTAGCTGCTTATATTAAAATAGTTTACATAGTTTATTAAAATAGTTTATACACCATGCAATTTGTTTATAATCTTATGAGTTGGATGTTATTTTTAATAGAGGTATGTTTTTATAGGTTTAGCAAAAATAGAGGTATATTCAAATTGGTGACACAAATAGTGGGAGTTGGATGCTATTTTTAATAATAAACAGTAGGCAAATTTTGGATTGGAGCTTTCTTACTTATATTTTCTAATCTTTGGAATGACATAGGCTTGAGATTGAAACTTTCTAATCTTATATTTACTTATTAAGATCATTTGAAGCTTTCATTTGCCTGATATTAAAAATTTAAAACTTCCACGGCCTCTTTCTCTCTCTTTGATGCTTTTAATTTATTTTTCAAGTTGTGGGCCCCCAAAGTCCATCAAGGGCCAAGGTTGGGAGCTGTAAGTTTTCTCTATTCCAATTACTCTTTTCCATTAAGTCTTTCATTTATTCCCATTCTTAGTACTGTTAAATTAAGTTCCATTTGGATACTCTCTCTCTCTCTCTCATGCTTTTGTGTTTTTGTGGGCATGTTATGCTTTCTTTCATGTCTTGGGTTCTGTCAATTGATTTGGTAAACAATTTCATCAATATTTTAGCAATGCCTTCATCAATTGATGAGCGGTTCTCTTTTTCCCTTAAAATGAGTTGTTTCTTCACTACATAGCCATGCTGTGTCAATCTCTTAAGCAATTTGGGTGTTCAAACAGTTCACAATATCAATATCAATATCAATATTGTGGCCTAAATAGAGGTATATTATAGGTTTAGCAAAAATAGAGGTATATTCAAATTGGTGACACAAATAGTGAGAGTTGGATGTTATTTTTGACAATAAACAGTAGGCAAATTTTGGATTGGAGCTTGCTTACTTATATTTTCTAATCTTTGGAATGACATAGGCTTGAGATTGAAACTTTCTAATCTTATATTTACTTATTAAGATCATTTGAAGCTCTCATTTGCTTGATATTAAAAATTTAAAACTTCCACGACCTCTTTCTCTCTCTCTCTGATGCTTTTAATTTTATTTTTCAAGTTGTGGACCCCCAAAGTCCATCAAGGGCCAAGGTTGGGAGCTGCAAGTTTTCTCTATTCCAATTACTCTTTTCCATTAAGTCTTTCCTTTATTCCCATTCTTAGTACTGTTAAATTAAGTTCCATTTGTATACTCTCTCTCTCTCTCTCTCTCATGCTTTTGTGTTTTTGTGGGTATGCTATGCTTTCTTTCATGTCTTGGGTTCTGTCAATTGATTTGGTAAACAATTTCATCAATATTTTAGCAATGCCTTCATCAATTGATGAGCGGTTCTCTTTTTCCCTTAAAATGAGCTGTTTCTTCACTACATAGTCGTGCTGTGTCAATCTCTTAAGCAATTTCGGTGTTCAAACAGTTCACAATATCAATATCAATATTGTGGCCTAATTTTTCCTTTTTTTTTTGAATCCAAATTTTGTTTTTTGTTGTGACAGTGCGTTGGCTGCTTCCCATGAGCAAACCAAATGGATCCAAAAGGGTTGGTTCATATTTTGCTTATGAGAGGATTTGAATAGTTAGAGCTATTTGAATATATATATTTTTTGTTTTTGTTTTTTGCAGCTGTTGTCCATAGCATTTCAATGCACCATGTTGACCCATTAAAGGTATCACAATTCTTTAATAGGATGCTTGGCTTCCATTGGGAATAAAATTGTTCCATCTGTTTTTAGTTTACGAATTTTTTTAAATTTAATATTGTCATTTCTAAGTTATTGAAAATGATTTATGATAAAAACATATATACTCATTTCTTATTGCAGAACATTTGTTGTGTTATATGGTTGCTTGGTCTAATTATTAGTTCCCTATTATTTGTCATGTGTCATTTTAGCTACCATTTAGCAGGTTTGTTTATGTAGTGTTGATTGAATTTTTTTTTCTTCAATTTCTTTATGGATAATTGAAAGAGGAGTGTAGAGAAGTTGGGCATAATTGTTTGTGTTTCTTTATAGTTTTGACTTCATTTATATGAATATGACATGTGTTGAAATCTCTGTTATTAGAATCATACAATTTGCAATTTGATTTAGTGAGTAATCAATACGAGCAGGTTGTATGAATCGCAAATAGCCATGAATCGTAGGTGAATCGGTGAACCAAATCGGTAAATCGTGAAGTGAATCAATTCAATTCGCTAAACTCGATGTTTGACTTTCCTTTTTAGTTTTTTATTGTTGGAAAAGGGTTCACACAACCCTTTTAAGGTCTTTAAGATTACTATATGCCATCTTTTGACTTTCTCCCTCCCTCTTTTGTTAGTTTTTCATATCTCTTTATCCCCTTAACATTATATCCATAAGTCAGTGGAGCTTTGTTAGTTTTATTTATAGATTTATTTATTTTTGCTGTTGTTGTTGTTGAAATATATATAAAATTAAGATGAATCTTCCTTTCGAATTCTGCAAACCCTCTAGCTCCTTCATCTGTGTTGGGCACACCCACCTTTTATTGTTGTAGTTTTCTGTCTTTTTTTTTATTTTTTTTATTTTATCAGGGAATTAGTTTTAGTATGAAAAATCTTTTCTCCTAACATCAATGCACAATTTTTTGTTGAGTTGGAGTGTTGTAGAGAAATTATCAATTCATGTAAGGTTGATGTTTTTATTCTTAATGCTTTGTACATGTGACGGAGGCATCAGAATCTGGTGAGGAGAATAGTTCTAAAGGCTCCATCAATAGAGGTAATCAAGATTCCATCCATTTTTTTGCTTCTATTTTTTATTTTTTGTACATTCATGATGTTGTAAGTAGATGATTTAATTTTTTACTCGATTTCCATAGTTCAAAGACCAACATCCTCATGTCACTTGGAATAAATTACAACCTATTTCCAGTTATTTTAATTAAATTTATTGTTATTCATTCCGTTCTAAGGATTTCAGTATAGTTTGCAATAATTGAAGTTTAAATAATTAGTTTTCCATATATAATTTCTGCTACTACAATGTTCACCAAATGTAGAGGGTAATTTATATTTAAAATTGGGCCGAGCTAGGAATGGGCCGTTATGGGCCACAATACGGAGGGCAGAGTAAAAGGCTTGAAGATTAGTCCTATCCAGAGCTTGAAGATAGTCCGGTCCCAGACGGCCCTAAAGTTAATCCGACCCAAAAAGCTTATTGTTATCTCGTCCAGGAGAGCACTACGGATAGCTCGGTCGCCAGGATGCCACACTCAGAGTTAGTCCGGTCACGGTATACGCGCTAGCTCTGTCGGACCTAGCTAATGGTTAGCACGGACTTAACAATACTTGGTCAGCATTGGAAAAGCCGTGGTAGCAGTGAATGGAAGAACCGAAGTAAGTTATCTGTCTAGTTGCGGCTTAGCATAGCCATGTTTACCTCGGTCATGTTGGAGTTCGGCCATGGTAAAACCATCTCACTTGGTTTAACTGAGGGGTGTTGAAGGATAAGCATTATCTTTAGGAGAATGATCCTAGGAGGACTCTAATCAGGAGTAAAAGTCCTACTAGGATTTTGCCACACGGAACCTATAAAACTCACACATCACCTATGGAGAGTAACACAACTTTGATTCCCGAATACACGGAGCTTTTGTCTATTTGTCTATTTTACTGACTTAGGCATCGGAGAGGTATCCGCACACACACTGCCGGTTAGCTCACGTTTGTGTTTTCAAGTGATAAAGCGACGACGTACGGAGGAGCGCAATCTTGATCAACAGGATTATATGAGAAGGTTTATTTCTTTCCCGTACAATTGGTGCCGTCTGTGGGAAAATCAGACTAGAACAAAACCTCTTAATCAAGCTTTTTCCTCTTTAGAATCAATGGCGCACAACGAAGATTTATCACAGTCCGCCATTGATGGACAAACACCAGAAGGAGGTGGGAGACGCGAAAGTTTGCCTCCTGTCCCTCCCATGGCTGACTTGGAGCCCCAACGACATAACCCCAGGAGGGATGCTAGGGGGAGGCGAAATAACAGCCCCCGTCACTCTCGTTCACAAAGTCCTGATAGACAAAGACAGAGGATTGATCCCCAAATTCTGGAGGACCGCGTGAAGGAGCAGGACGAATTGATACGACGGATGGCAGCGGACATAGAGATTATGAAGCGCCAGCTGAAGGGAGGAGGAGTGGCGACAGGAGAGGGGCGCAAAAGCAAGACGCCCCCTCGCCGCTCAGAAGACCGTGGCAGGCATTCCACACCATCACAAGCAGAGAATAGAAGCCTCAGGACAGGCGATACTCAATCCAGAACCTCCAGGACTCGTTGCTCCAGGTCTGAGAGAACGAGGACTGAGAGGTCGTATACTGAGGGAAGCACCTATCGGCCCTCGCGCATACACCAGACATCATCCAGGCAGACGGAGTTACCAAGATCATCCGACTTGCAGACCATGCTGGAAGAAAGAGCACGATGGAAGGAGGGTACTAGGGCGCGCAACCCTCGCAGGGTATCTGCCCTTCAGTGGTTGGCTTCTCGAACGCATGGAAGCGTCGAGGTCGGAATGCCGTTACCACGCCCTGCCTACGAACCAACGGACAAAGCATTAGCGAGGCTGCAGACCTCACTGTTCGTTCCGGCAATTGAAAACGCGCCCCTACCTTCATGCTTCCTTCAGCCCAAATTCACCACGTACGAAGGGAAGACGGACCCCTACATACACCTAAGCCACTTCCGCCAGGTTATGGCGGTATATCGACGAAACGAGGCTTTGATGTGCATCCTCTTCCCATCAAGCCTTGGAAACCAAGGCTTGACTTGGTTCGAAAAACTTCCAGAAGGCAGCATAGCCTTCTGGGCGCAATTGGCGGAGGCGTTCGTCACAAGGTTCAGAACGAACACCAAAACCCCGGTGGAGATTGACCAGCTACTCTTTATCGACATGGGCGAAAAGGAGTCACTAAGATCTTACAATAGTCGCTACTGGGAGACATTCAACCAGATTGGGGACTGCCCCACCAATCTCGGCCCATGAACATACAAAAGGGCCTTCTAGCGGGAAACAGACTAAGGGACTGCAATCACCAGACAACCGTCTTTTGCCCTCACCATGGAGGCCTTGATGGAAAGAGTGCATCAGCGCATCAGGGTGGAAGAGGATGGTGCCCGTGCCAAAACAAAATCTGGCACGACCGCAATACCAGAGAAAAAGGCCTCAGCAAAGGTCAACGCGGTAGACCGTCCGAGTAGAAACGGACGTGGCAGGCGAGACAACGTAGAGGACCAGGATAAAAGATGGTTGAGAGTCCACACTGCCATAACCACGGTATTCAAGAAACCGATCTATCAGATTCTGAGTGAAATACACGATGAGCCTTTCGTCAGATGGCCCGTTAAGCTAGGAGAAGCACAGAAAGACTACGATGAAAGATCGCGATGCACCTTCCACAAAGAAAAGGGGCACCGCATTGAAAATTGCATGCCATTGAGACAACATTTGGAGGATTTGGTGGCAGCCGGTCACCTGGATAAATACATTGAAGAAGGGACGCAGCCAGCCTCCCAGAACGACAACCCCCCGAACGGAATACCAATCGACGCCCCACCTCAAGGCGTGATAAATGTAATTCATGGGATATGCGAACCTGAGCACGTATGTGAGCTCAGGGGCATGATTAAAAAGGCTGAGCACTTAAGGGAGGTTCTAAGTGCACAACCCACAATCAAGAAAGGAAGAATGGAGGCCACCAATGTCATCTCTTTTTCAGACAGAGACTTGAAAAGGATATATTGTCCTCACAACGATGCACTGGTCATGACTCTCCGCATCAAGGATTACGACGTCAAGCGGATTTTGATAGACCAAGGTAGCTCGTGTGAAATAATGTACTATGACACCTTCAAACAACTGAAATTGGAGGACAAAGACCTGGCACCAGCTGTATCCCCCATGATCGGATTCAACTCAATGCCAGAATTAGGGATGGCAATTTAAACCCGGCCCGACGGGGACCCGATCCCCCGACCCCGAAATAAGTGGTTTTTCCCCGAAAAATATCCCCACGGGGACGGGGATGGTATTAAAAAATCACTCCCCGATCAATTTCGGGCCGGGGACGGGGATAGGCTCCTGAGCCCCGGCCCCGGCCCGGCCTCGCCCCGAAATTTCCCCGAAATTTCCCCGCTAATACCTGTGTTAAAAGATCACTCACTAGTTGTATTATAATATATATCTAGTATATCATTATATCTATCTGAGTTCACTCTCTCTCATTAGTTAAATTCAATCATTATATTTTCCTCAAATCAATTTAGAAATTACCAATCGAATTGATACAACTCAACCCATAGCCCTCGTGATACAATGCCTGGACAATCCACTGTTCTACAGAATTAGTGTTTTGTTTAGTTCTTATTTTTAATTAAAAAACGGCTGATCAATTGTATTATGGCCACAGCCACAGCCGCCGGTCACAGCCACAGCCACAGCCGCTAATACCTGTGTTGATCTCGCCACAGCCGCCGTTGATCTCGCCACAGCCACGGTCTCTCAGATCAGATCTGTTACTGTTAGATCTGTATCAGATCTGTTGGTACATCTATTTTTTTTTTCAATTTTTTTTTTAGTTTAAATCTGTTGAGATGATGATTATGTATATATATATTTTTTTCAGATTGTTTTTTTTTTATAAATTAAATCTGTTGATGATAATGAAAACATTTTTTTTTTCAGATTAATTGTTTTTTTAATTTAAATCTGTTGATGATGATTGTTGGTACTCAGATCTGCTATGTTGATTTGTTGTTCTTGAACAAAATAAAAAAAAATTAAAAAAACCTCAGGGATTTTTCGGGGTCGGGGGAACCCGATCCCCGTTGGGGATGGGGATGGGGAGTGATGAGTTTCCCCCCGCCGGGGATCGGGGACGAGGACGGGGATATTTTAACCTTCGGGGATCGGGGACGGGGAGTGGGATCCCCGGCCCCGCCCCGGCCCGTTGCCATTCCTGGCCAGAATGGCCAGTCGGTAAGATTATCCTGCCAGTCAGGCAGGAAGCGTGACAAAACAAGTGGAATTTTAGGTGTTGAAGGTCTCTTCCACTTACAACATAATCTTGGGAAGAACATGGCTGCATGCCATGAGAGCGGTAGCTTCATCCTACCATCAAGTGATGCGATTTCCCAATGAAGCTGGGGTAATTGAAGAGGTCTTTGGAGACCAAATTATGTCCAAACAATACTTTGTCACGGTTAATGGCAGCCGCGCTGCCAAGGGATATGTTCATTCGGTGGAAGAACCTGAGAACAATGAACTGTTTGCAGATGTTGGCAAAGCAGCTGATCAAAAAGCGGTGGAAGACTTGGTAGAAGTAAGAATAGATGAAAAGAACCCGGATAAGTTCTTTTTGCTTGGTTCGTCGTTGTCCAACACTGAGAGATTAGAGGTCTTGGAATTTTTGACCTCTAACATCAAAGTGTTTGCCTGGACACCATACAACATGCCAGGCATTGATCCCAACTTCATCTGTCACCAACTCAATGTCCACCCAACAGCCAGACCAATCATTCAGCGTACGCGCACGCGCAGATCGGCACTCCACCACGCCGAGATAGTAGCGGAAGAAGTGGGAAACCTGCTGGAGGCAGGAGCAATCAGAGAGGTACACTACCCTAGATGGATTTCCAACACAGTCGTGGTGCCAAAAAAGAATGGCAAATGGCGTGTCTGCGTCGACTATAAGACAGTCAACAAAGCATGCCCAAAGGACAGCTTTCCCCTACCACGGATAGATCAACTGGTAGACCTAATGGCGGGGCACAACCGTCTTAGCTTTCTTGATGCGTATAGAGGCTACCATCAGATCGCCATGCACGAACCAGACCAGGAGGTCACGTCCTTTACAATTCTAAGAGGACTGCATTGCTACAAGGTCATGCCCTTTGGCCTAAAGAACGCAGGGGCAACATTCTAGAGAATGATCACCAAGATGTTTGAGCCGTTGTTAGGCAGAACAATGAAGGCTTACATCGACGACATGGCGGTCAAGAGCAAGGATGAGAATGACCACCTAAGGGACCTAGGTGAGATGTTCCAGATTCTGAAGAGGCACAAGTTGCGCCTTAATGCATCCATGTGCGCGTTTGGGGTAGGATCTGGCAAATTCCTAGGCTTCCTGGTGACTAACCGCGGTATAGAGGCAGACCCCTCCCAGATCAAAGCTATTCAGGATCTAGAGAGGCCTAACTCAGTAAAAGAAGTACAGCATCTCACCGGCATGGCTGCTGCACTCAACTGATTCATTAGCCGATCGTCAGACAGACTACGACCATTCTTTCAAGCATTAAAAGCCAAGTTCGAGTGGGACGAAGAATGCGACCGCACTCTGGAGAGCTTGAAAGAATACATGTCTTCTCCATCACTGCTTGTCACCCCAATACCTGGAGAGGAACTCTTCCTGTACTTGGCAGTCTCTCAGCACGCAATTAGCGCAGTGTTAGTCCGTGCGGAAGGAATCCAACATCTGCCCATCTATTATGTCAGCAAGACATTGCTGGGCGCCAAAACAAGGTACTTGCCATTGGAAAAACTAGCCTTGACCTTGATGATGGCTTCAAGGAAGTTGTCGCACTACTTTCACGCCCATACCATAGTCGTCTTCACATTTTTCCCATTAAAAGCTTTGTTTGAGAGGGCGAACTTTTCTGGGCGAATCTTGAAATGGGCAGTAGAGTTGGGACAATTCGACATCAAGTTCTAACCCAGAACTGCGATAAAGGCCCAAGCTTTAGCGGACTTTGTCGCAGAATTTACCCCAGGAAGTCATCATATCTGCCCAGTCGACCTGACTGACACAACCGAACTAGGGATGGAAGTTGACGCTGGAATAGCGTAACCCCTGATAAACGATACTCAGTCAGACCCCAAGGCAGACCAAAGTAAAGAGAGCAAGGCAGAAGCGAACCATACTACACCAAGCCAAGACTCACCAACAAATAAAGACTTGGTTCAACTAGATAGTAATGGGCAGACAGCAAGCATGGACTTTGAAGAAAACACCAGCAACATTCTTGACCCCACGACATCATTTGATCCCTCAACTTGCTAGAAATTGTTCGTTGGAGAAATGTGGAAGCTCTTTGTAGATGGAGCATCCAACCGGCATGGTGCCGGACTTGGCATAATCCTCATCTCACCAGACGGCCTGGTTGTGGAGCAAGCAATCAACCTTGGCTTCCCAGCATCAAACAACGAAGCGGAGTATGAAGCACTTCTTGCAGGACTCAAATCAGCATTCCACATGAAGGCCACCGAACTAATGGTCTACAGCGACTCACAGCTGGTGGTAAACCAAATTTTTGGCGACTATGAAGCAAAGAATGACAGGATGGCCAAGTACCAAGAATTGGTCAGAACGGAGATCAAGAAATTTGAAGTAGTAAGGATAGAACAGATTGGCAGAGAGGAAAACAGCAGAGCAGACGAACTAGCAAGCTTTGCTTCAATGACAGATACATCCATCCCTCATCCACTGCTAATTGACTACCTACCAAGAACAAGCATTGAAGACCCCGAAGCAGAAGAGGTATGTTGCGCCGAACTAGGCCCCTCATGGATGGATCCTATCATACTGTTCTTAAAAGACGGCGTCTTACCGGAAGAAAAGAAAGAAGCCAACAAAATTAGGGCAAAGTCGCAGCGATTTTGGCTCTCCCAATCTATGGCATTGTACAAAAAGTCATTCTCAGGACCTTATCTAAAGTGTGTTCACCCCAGCAAAGTGGAAGCGTTCTTGTTCGAGATACACGAAGGTGGGTGCGGAAGCCACCAAGGAGGAAGATCATTAGCTTACAGAGCCATTTCGCAAGGATATTGGTGGCCATACATGTAGGCAGACTCGGAGAAGTATGTGAAGAAGTGCGAGAAATGTCAGAAGTTCACACACCAAATACATCAGCCAGCCAGAGAGCTCCTACCATTGACTAGCCCATGGCCCTTCACAATGTGGGGCTTGGACATAGTAGGACCACTTCCAACAACACCCGAAAACAAGAAGTTCCTTCTAGCAGCAACAGACTACTTCACAAAGTGGGCGGAAGCAGAAGCACTAGCATCAATAAAAGAGAAAGATGTGAAGAAGTTTGTCTGGCAGAATATCATCACACGGTTTGGCATACCCAAGGCGCTAATATCGGACAATGGCACTCAGTTCGACGGTAAAATTTTTAGAGGCTTTTGTGAGGAGTACAAGATAAAGTTCTACAATTCTACACTGGCATATCCCCAAGCCAACGGCCAAGCAGAAACATCAAACAAGGTCGTCTTGGACGGATTGAAGAAAAGGTTAGAAAAAAGAAAAGGCAAATGGGCTGAGGAACTTCCTCATGTTTTATGGGCTTACCACACCACACCTCGACGATCAACAGGAGAAACACCATTCTCCTTAGCTTATGGCATGGAAGCAGTAATCCCACTAGAAGTTGGCCTCCTCACAATTCGAAGCGAAAATTTTGATCCAGACTTAAATGGCGAAGCCATAGCATTGGAGCTCGACCTTGCGGAAGAAAAAAGAGAAAGAGCACTGGTTCACATCGCCTCATACCAACAAGAGTTATCCAGGAAATACAACAAAACAGTGCATCCAAGGCAATTCAAGATCGGAGATTAGGTGCTGCGCAAAGTGATGAAAACACCATGGTTCCGGGAGATGGCAAGTTAGGATCCAATTGGGAAGGACCTTACAAAGTGGTTGGATTAGCAAGCAAAGGGGCATACCACTTAGAAGATGAGGACGGCCAGGCAATTCCCAGGCCATGGAATACTGCCAATCTCAAGTTATTTTATTTTTAGCTTTTTCTTTTAAGTATGTGTAATTTTTTTTTCCTTTCTCAATAAAATAAGTAGCTTCTTTTCAGTATAGTTGTTTCCTTCTGTAAGAGATTGTTTTACTGAGTTAGGGGCATTAAAAGCAAAGTTGGCTGGAAAAACCAACACCCCTCCTAAGCCCAAGATAAGGACCTAGGCTACAGGACGTTTGATCGGAATAACCAAACACTATATTCTAGGTTGGCTAGAAAAACCAACTTAGAGGTTGGCTGGATTAAACCAACACCCTTTCTCAACCCAAGATAAGGATCCAGGCTGCAGGACGTTTGGTCGGAATAACCAAACAATATACCCTAGGTTGGCTGAAAAAACCAATCTACAGGTTGGCTGGAAAAACCAACACCTTTCCTAAGCCCAGGATAAGGATCCAGGCTGCAGGATGTTTGGCAGGAATATCCAAACATTTTTCTAAATTGGCAGGAATAACCAATTTAGAGGTTGGCTGGATTAAACCAACTATTCGTAATCTTCAGCCGAAGTAAGGATATCGGCTAAGGAGTAGGTTGGCTGGACTAAACCAACTCTTGGTACTCTTCAGCCGAGGTAAGCATATCGGCTAAAGAGTGGTTGGCTGGACTAAACCAACTCTTGGTACCCTTCAGCCGAAGTAAGGATATCGGCTAAGGAGTAGGTTGGCTGGATTAAACCAACTCTTAGTACTCTACTCTTCAGTCGAAGAAAGGATATCGGCTAAAGAGTGGTTGGCTGGAAAAACCAACACTTACTGTTCTTTAGCCCAGATAAGAATCAAGGCTAAAGAGGTTGGCAGGTATGACCGGGGTAAAGTATCTCGGTTGGGAAATATTGTGTTTCATTCAAATTGTAGTAAGAAAGCAAGCACAAACAGGAAAGTAAACCAAGATAACAGTTGGAGCAAAAGCAGACTTCATTGGAAAATTCAAAAGCAAGTACAAAGGGTGGGGCCTCAGCCCGGCTACAATTTGTTTCCAAAAAGAAGAAAAATACAAAGTCAGTTAAACAGATCATCAAGGTCGACGTCAATATCTACTCGGAGCCCGGTTTCATTCGGCAGAATGGTCTCGGTTGGAAGAACGGTTTCAGTAGGCAACTCGTTGGTCAGGTCTTCCACTATTGGCTCCAACCGAACTGACTGATCGACAGGATCACTAACAGCCGCGGTATCTTTGGGCACGGTTTCTTCATCATCATCTGAATCCTCAAGAAATTATTGCTGAAGGGCAGCAGCGTATTCCGTCATAGAGCTCGGAATAAAGTATGCAGGAGCGTCGAAGACCTCGGTCTCTGGACTATGACCGAGCTGCACTACAGCCGCCCTCCAACAGCATTTGAAGAAGAGATCCTTGGCAGCTTCACATTGTTTAATGTAAGTCGCCTCCCCCTCCTTGTAACCCTGGAGCTCGGCATCATCAGCGCTCTTCTTCAGCTTCTCTATCTCGACGTTTTTTTTTCCCTCAAGTTTAGCAAGTTTGCGCAAATATTTGTCTTTCATCACGGCTGCAGCTTTTTGTTTTTCTACTTCAGCCGAGCTAACAAGTCCGGCTAGACGACCGTTCTCGAAATTTAGCTCGGCTATTTGCTTCCTAGCTTTTTCTAGTTCGGCAGTTTTTTCAGTCACTTTGGCCATGGCTTGCCTTGTAGTCTTGCGAAGTTCCAGCACACGCTTATGGGCGATGTGGCTCTTCTGCATGGCCTGCAAAAGAAGGGGAAGACTTGTAATCAAACCGAGATGAAAGTTGTGCAAATTAGAAAGATTAACATAAAAAGCTACTTACAAGCACCATGGATTTCGTGGCCAAACGAATGGCTTTTAGTTTGGTCAGATGTTTGTGGTGCTCCATGTCTACTGAAAGGCAGACACTCTTGGCAAGGTTAAATGCCATTAAGTGATCTTTTTCAGCGACCACTGAGTCAGTGTCCTGAATTGCTCGGCTTTTAAATGTAAATTTGGGTGCCCACTTGGAGGAGCTAGCTCGGTTGGAACGCTCCGGTCGCGGGCTCGGTGGAGAGCTTGGTGAAAGATTGGCTTCGTCTTCATCAACAAGGCGTTGCTCGGTTGGGGTAGTCCGGGCCTGCTTACTTGGGCGAGATGAGGAGGGTTGTTGAGATGGAAGGGCCACCACGGTTTCCTGAGGCTGGTTGGGTGATGCTACCTTGGCTCGGTTTGTTTCGGTTAGAAGGGCCCTTACTCTGTTCCTCTTAGCCATCTCTTGTTCAGCAGTAGTACGGACCAGGTTAATTTGTGGCAAGGTTGGATCCGGTTCAGGAGATGCCTCTAGCAAGAAGTCTGTTACTCAGACTTTTCGTCGACTGCTGTATCTGTACGTTGGTTCAAAATTCAGTAACTTGGCCCAACTTCTTTCAGGGTATCGTAGTGCAGCGCGAAGTGTGTTTAGATTGGGGTAACTGTATAGTGATTTAAGGTGGGCCGAATCTGCATAAAGAAGACAACCGTTAGTTCGGTTAAGGAATAGAATACCGAAATAACGAAGAACATGCAATAGAGCCGAGGTAATTATACCGGTGGTCCCTTTATTCCAGTTTATTTGGTCACCAGGAATCTGGGCTTCTTGATTTTTGAAGTTCCCAGAAACTCAGAAGAAATCATCGTCGTTTAAATCTTTATCTGGGGTATCTTTGATTATTTTTTTCTCGACGGCGTCGTATTCTTAAATAATAAACCCAGCCGTCTTCTTTTGATCCTATGGAGTATTGATGAATGAGCTCGGCTAGGCTGAGGTTAAGGCCAGCCCGGTGGTTTAATGCGGCAATGTCGTTTATTATACGGTAAGAATTGGTGGATAGTTGGGTAGGGCAGAGTTTGGTTTGCCTAAGGAATTCGCAGAGAAGGGGCTGTACAAGGAAACGTAGACCGCACTCTACGATTGAAATAACGTTAAAGGGGACAAAACCATGTTTTCGCCAGGGGATGGTGTCTAGCTCGGCCAGTGAAATGTGGACATCATCTGGGATTTGGTAGTCCTTGCGAAATTCAGCCATTGCACCAGAGGAGTTAACTAAAAACCTATACTTTCCCATTTGTGGTTTAAGTTATGAATAAATTATACGTGGGTGTTAGCCCGGTCGGAGAATGGTGCTGAGTAGCTCGGTTGAGCGTTCAAAGGAGTGCCTGGGCAACCTAAGTCTGCAAAGTGAAAAACAGAGGTGTTAAGCACAGATCGTGAGACCGTGCTAAAAGAAACACAAGCAAGATAAATGAAGTCCTAGCTCGGCTATGTGAAGTGCTTCGTGTCTTAAGCTCAGGTTTGGGCAAGGGGTCTGTTAACTCGGTTTTAGCAAGGGATTTGTTAGTCCGGCTGAGCCTCTAGGGGCAGCATTCTTAGTTCGGTTAGAGCTAAGAAGGCTGGTTTAGCCCCGAGTTGTAGCTCGATCGTGGTTTAGTCTTTTAGGCATACTATTGCGCAAACCTAGTACAGATCGATAGCTCGGCCAAATCAAATGAAGCAAAAGGTGGTTTGACTTGGTGAAACTACTAGTTCAGCATGAAGTGCTAGTCCGGTTGATAGCCTGGCTAGATTAACATCCACACTACAAACAACTTCCTAGTTCGGTTATATTATGATTTTGGATCAAAACTAGCGTTTCTCATATTATTTCTTGAATCCAAGTGGTTCTATTACTAAGTGTTTACAGAAAACACAGAGCTAAGCAGAAAATGGAAGCAGACAGTGTGTTTTGAAAAACATGTAATGTATTGCAAAGAGGGTGCGAAATCAACCAAAAGGAGTTAGAAGGTTGAGTTACTTACCAGATTACGGCAGAAAAATCGAAGATGGAAGCAACGACAGTGAAGAACACGAACTCAACGAGCTCAGGGGTTGAAGAAGTAGAAGCACAGAGATAGAGAATGAAGGAGATGAATAGTGTGTAGAAGGAAAGACAAAAAGGGCGGGACTGTTCAAATTTCGCGAGATACGAAGACGGCGTGACAGCTGCCTTCAACCAATGAGAACATGCCATGTGTCCTTGGAATGAGAAGCGATTCAGTTGTTGTGATTGAAGAGACGTTTTTGACCGGACAGGTAGAGCCGGCATGAATTTAGTTCGGCTAAAAAGGTTAAAAGAGTTTTTAGTTCGGTCGTCAGACTAGAATTTTTGGTTCAGTTGGTAAAACAGGTAATCCCTATCATGCTACGCAGATGGAATTAAAGGACACTTGAGAGGGTAATTTATATTTATAAATTGGGCCGAGCTGGGCAATGGGCCATTATGGGCCACAATACGGAGGGCAGAGTAAAAAGGCCTTGAAGATTAGTCCGGTCCCAGAGCCTTGAAGATAGTCCGGTCCCAGACGGCCCTAAAGTTAATCCGGACCCAGAAAGCTTATTGTTATCTCGGTCCAGGAGAGCACTACGGATAGCTCGGTCGCCAGGATGCCACACTCAGAGTTAGTTCGGTCACGGTATAGCGCAGCTAGCTCTGTCGGACCTAGCTAATGGTTAGCACGGACTTAACAATACTATGGTCAGCATTGGGAAAACCGTGGTAGCAGTGAATGGAAGAACCGAAGTAGAGTTATCTCGGTGTAGTCTGCGGCTTAGCATAGCCATGTTTACCTCGGTCATGTTGGAGTCCGGCCATGGTAAAACCATCTCACTTGGTTTAAGCAGTGAGGGGGGTGTTGAAGGATAAGCATTATCTTTCAGGAAAATGAATCCTAGGAGGACTCTACATGGAGGAGTAAAAGTCCTACTAGGATTGTGCCACACGGAACCTATAAAAGCTCACAAACATCACCTATGGAGAGGTAACACAACTTTGATTCCTGAATACACAGAGCTTTTGTCTATTTGTCTATTTTACTGACTTAGGCATCAGAGAGGTATCCGGCACACACCCGTCGGCTAGCTCACGTTTGTGTTTTCAGGGAGTAAAGCGACGACGTACGGAGGAGCGCAATCTTGATCAACAGGATTATACGAGAATGTTTATTTCTTTCCCGTGCAAAATGCTTGATAAATTGTTTCTCTATTTGATGTGTTTATTAATTCACAGGGAATGGAAGGTGAGGGAGAGATTAATCGAATGATCAAATTTTTGGTTGAGGAAAAAGTTCCCCTTTGCTAAACTTTTGAACTGGGGTGAGGAAAAAGTTTTTCTTTGCTTGACTGGGTTGAGTTTATGAATTTATTTATTTTTTGGATAATGTTCTCTTTTCTGATTATTTTTATTATTATTTATTGTTTTTGGGAAAGGCCAAAAAAATTAGCAATTTTTTTATTTTTTGTTTGTACTACTTCTAAATAGGTTGAATGCTCTCAATTGGATCTCAGTTGTGAGTTTATGAAATCTTTCTTTTGAGATTGTGGTTTGAAGATTTTTGAACTGATGCTACTTGCATTGTGGTGCCAAAGATATCCATGAAGGTTATCAAAGAAAGAGCATTTTTCTTGGTCAGTAAATCTCTCTCTTTACCTTATCTTATTGTTTATCAAGATTTATTTGCAAAGAAAAGGTGATTTAACATTTTCAAAACTTAAGTTGAACTTTAATAGCAAAATTTGGGGTTTTCGCTCTGCCACAAAAATGAATATTTACAAATAAATAAGTTTAGAATAGCTACCTTAAATATTTTAAATTTTCAGTTAATGATTTCTAACGTAACAAATGAATATGAATAAAAAAAAAATAACAATAATTAAAAAAATGAGTTTGAATTTTTTTTAAAAAAAATTATAGTTAAATATCTAACCTAATGAAATTGAAACATTTATAAGATTAAGTATTTTAAAACTTTATAAGATTTCGTATTTTCATCAAATATTTTTTGAAAATTCCAGATTTATCCCATTTTTTTTTAATATAAAATTTAGTGAAATTTTTGTTTTTGCCTTGATTTGATGAAGATTTTAGTGAAAATTCAATTTTTTAATACAAATTTAATGAAACGGTTGGAAGTCATTCTCAACAAAGTTTTTATCAAATTCAAATTTGATATCTATAATCCTTCATCAACTTTTTAAGTTTAAATTATTTCTAAATTTAAGTAAAAATTTTAATTTTATATGAAATACTTCAATTTTTTTAATCAAAATCTCGTTAAAATATTTTTACAAATTCCATCCTTATTCTAAATTTTTATTTTTATCAAATTTAGGGGTGGTTTGGAATGTTCTAAATAAGTTTATTTTTTGATTTTTTATAAAAAGATGTGTAAAAAAATAAAGAAGAGATGTTGAATGATATAACTTTAAAAAAAATAAAAAGATAAAAAGATGGACTAAAATAATGTAGAAAAAGAAGAAGATCAGAACTCGCCCATTTTAGAGCAGAGCTAGGCATTGGCAGTTATGAAGACCCCTCCAAAGCTCCTAGGCCTTTTCTAGTGGCTGATATGGTCGGAGCCGGGCATAGGGGCAAATTGGGAAGATTGATTTTTCAACTTTTTTTTTTATTTTAATAAATTATAAATATATTTCCTGAAGTTTACCTAATGTACAGATTTTTTCTTGTAATTTAAAAAATTACAAATATCCATTTGTTAAAAAATTTTATTTAACAGAATTAACTAAAAAAAAAAAATTCATAATTGCTCTCCTATATAATAATAAAATTACATTAATTATTAATTGAAACATATTTATAACATCATTAAAAACTGTTAATTGACTTGATGATTTATTAATAAAAGAGACGATTTGTAATGAAATTAGAAATCTCAACGGGTGGAATGTAATTTCTAAAACTATAGGGGCCGATTTGTATTTTAATCAAATCTCAGGAGTGTATTTGTAATTTACCCTTTTTATTTTTAGTTTTTTGACTTTTTTGGATTACATCACGTCTCTACTTTTTTACACAAAAAAAAAACTAAAAAAAAATCAAAAAATTCAAAAAATTAAAATAGTGTTTGGTTTATTTTTAGAATCATAGTTTGAGAATGAAGTTGTATTTTGAGTTTGTGAGTTGTTGAATCATGATTTGAAAAAAAAAATTTGTTTGGTTATGAATTTTGAAAAGAATTTTGAATTGAATTTTGAATTTAGTTTTGAATTTTTAAAATAAAAAAAGTTGTTTGGTTTTGACTTTTGAAAAGCATTTTTAAAACTTAATTAAAAATTGATTACTCATAACCAAGCACACAACTCAAAATTTTATTAAAAATTCTATTCAAAACTCATAGCTAAATTCTTTTTAAAATTCAATTCAAAAAAAAAATTATTGGAAAAATATTTTTTTTATTTAAAAAATTCAAAAAATTCCGAATTTTTTTATTTAAAATATTGCAAATATATATTATTTTTTGTTAAAAAAATATTTAGCTAGTACTTTAAAATTACTTTTGATTGAATTTTTTTTAATTGTTTTGTTTAAAAATGTTTTTTTTTATTTTTTAAAAATTAATGTGACAAATTAATTTTTATTTAAAATTTTTTGTTGTTAATTTTAAATAAATGGCCAAATAATTTGTCATTTTAGTCTAAAAAAATAATTCTAATATTAAAAAATATAATATATATATATATATATATTTGGCAATTGCAAAAAAAAAAAAAAAAAAAAAAAACACTGTTCCAGTCAACCGGCCAAACATTCGGGAGGATGTTCGGGCGGATGATTGAGTATATCAAAAACTTCAAAAACTATCCAGGAGAATGTCTGGGCGAACAATCAGGTAGACCCAATCCGTTCTTTTTGGTTGTTCAATTCAAAAATTCTGATTTACCGAACATATTTTCAAATGTGGACTTGGAATCATGTTTTGAAAATTGCAACCAAATAGAGTATTGGAAGATGCGAGTGAAATAATGATTTGAAACGACAACCAAACAGTGCCTAACTTTTTATCATCTTTTCAAAATATCACTTTAAGAGTGTTTTGGAAAGATTGTTAAAATCTATTTTTTAACTTTTTTTAAACTTTTTTATAAGAGAGGGAAGTGAGTTAAAAGTTGGAAAGTAATTTTTAACCCATTTTCCAAAACGAGCCTTAGGCTTCTTTTGGAAACAGGCTTTTTTTAGTAACTTTTTGACTAAAATGTAATGTAAAAAAAACTAGTATGTTTGGGATGACTTTTTGGCATTTTACGAAAAGATTTGCAAAACGTAGAGAGAAAATAAAATTTTTGACTTTTTAATATTATTGTTGAGTTTTTAATTTTTTTAATAATTTTTTAACTTTTTAATTAAAAAGGACACTTACCAAATGAGGCCTTAGTCTTCTTTTGAACCTTTTATTGTTAAAACGTTTGTTTTTGTAATGTCTGTCCCTAGTATCTAAAATAAATAAATTCTAAGAAATATTTTATTTTTTAAAACTTTTATCAAATTTATATTTCATAAATAATTTGATGAAATTTTAATTTAATAAAAAAATATATTTTTTAATTTGTTGAAAATTTAATAAAAAGATTATTTTATCAAATTTAAGTTCAACGAAAGAAATGAGGAACGGATCGGTAATGCTCTTCAAATTTCCCTATAAAAATTCACTCTGCTGCAAAGCTTCAAAGAGTCGCTCCGTTTTGATATTCAGAATTCATAAATTGTTTCGTTTGGTTGTGCTTTCGATTGTCTTCATTCTTACAGCCCAGAAAAAAGATGTTGGAGAAGATCGGGTTGCAGGGAGGAAACAATTGGGTGGTCGATGGCACACATTGTCAAGGATGTTCCTCTCAGTTCACCTTCATCTATCGCAAGGTCTCTCTCTCTCTCTAGTCTACTGGAACTGATGGTCATGATTAGGTTATATTGTTGATATCTCTCTCAAATGAGCAATTTATATGATTATCTTATAGATTTCTTTCAGACCCATTTTCTGAAATTGGTTTTAGGGTTCTAATTTTGAAACTTGAATACCATGAGTTGATTATTTTTGTGATAGCATGGAGTTTTTTTGGATGTATGAGAATTTGTTTTGTTTAACGCTGTTATAGAACTTGTTCAATAATGATTCAGTTCAAGTCATAGTTTTTGACTTGCTAATTTTGGTGAAATTGTTTTGCCCTGGTTTAGATTTGCTTAATTTGCCAAATTTTGGATTGAGTTTCCACAACTGATTTGTCGGTATTTTTCTCTTTATAACTTAAATTTGAAGTTGCCAAATCAACCAAATTATTGCAGAAATTGTTGAAGACTATTGAAATGGCTAAATAATTCAAAATCTCCTCAAAATTTGCTTTTTCTTGAATCAACTATATGGGAATTAGTTGGGGTTTGTGGATTGAAGAAACCGAATTTGTTCAATCAGCCTCATTTCTTGAAGTGTTTATTGTAGAGCTAGTGGAAAGTGAATGTTTATGGAAGTAAGTGCTAGTAGTGAAATATGCGAGTGCTATAGGGGATGGATTTTCTCTATCAGAATCATTCCTTGCAACTAAAAAGAAGTTTGTAATAGCTGATTGATTCCAGGGCAAATTGCATTTCAGTTGGATAGTGGAAAATAAATCTCATTTTGATGAGGTGCAAGTCTCTCCCCATGTATGTTGCAGTCCTTTCCTGTGTGTCAAACTAACACCAAAAAGGATTCCACTTGTACTGCAATTATTTTGGGACTGTCCCACGTAAATGCTATTTCCCCTTTATTCTACTATTGGACTAAGGGAAAATACCATTTACTCGTTTCTACTACTATTCACTCCTCCCTAGAAGGATAGGTAAATAGCAATTTTATCCATCTTTGAATGTACACCTGACAGATTATTTGGTCCATATTGATGCAATGCAATGCCTCTAGATGAAGAAGACTGGTGCATGATAGAATAAATGGGAGTAAATGACGAAGACTTAAACAATGGTTTTAGGGGGCAGAGCCCACATAAGTTGCTCCAAAGCCAAGTCACTATGATTGGTAAGCTAGTAATTGTTGTATGTAGCTTCCCAAAAATTCATTTGATCCCAAGGTCAAGGTGGTACATAAATTAGGAAGTTGTCATAATTAGTAATAGGAAGATTACAACTTTTGAGAGAACGAACATTTGCTTAGGATTTCTTTTACTTGCATGGTATAGACCTATGAAGCACGGGCACTCTAAAACAGATGCCATATCGGTGTCGTATTTGCCAAGCGTGACCTTTTATTTAATTTGCTGGAATCTATGTCCGTGCTTCTTAGGTGTAGGTCATGAAAAATATGAATTTGTACCAGAATGAGAAACATACACGCCTTACTAGCATGCATGTAACTTAGCAACCAATAACATCTCTTAGACTCTTCCAACATGTTCTACACTGTTGAAAGCTAGATCCACATGAGGTGTGTGATGATGCATAGCTAAAAAAATGTCAGCCACCTTAGAATGACTGATCAAACACCAGCTAATGAACGAAGCCCTACTAATAACCAAGGAAGCACGGGTGCGGGTACGAGTACGGTACGGGTACGAGTGCGGGTACGTCGATTCGGCAAAACTCAAAAAAAGTACGATACGGGTACGGCTACGGTACGCCGATATTTTTTTAATTTTTTTTAAATATAATTTTGATTAAAGGATCCAATCTACAAATTAAAATTAAATATCAAAACTAAAAAAAGAACTACTCATTTTCCTATAATTTAAAACCATTAAGCGCTAAAAATAATATTTGTGAAATCTCTCACTTTGATATGTTATGCACTGTGAATTTGTGATCATAATTTATTTTTAAAATCTTTCTTTTTGCTCATCAATTTGCTATTTTTATAGGGTGAGACCAAAGAAATAACAGGAGACCAAAGAAAGATTTAAAGTTAATTTCCAACAATAAAGGAAAAAAATTCTCAATTGGTGTAGGTTGTCAATTGCAATTTGCATAATACATAAAATTGCATCATTCCCAACAACTACTAATCAACTAATACAGTATCAATTTTTAATGTTTTGTGCATAAACTTTAAAAGTTTGTTATGATTAAAGATTTTATAAAGAAATTCTAGGAAGATCTAAAACAAAAGCATAATGCATAGTCATACACAGAACTACCCTTTATAGGCCTTGTTATTTTTTTTGGTTCAAATTGCTTTTTAAAAATATTAAAATCATTTGTTGATATGCTTCTACAATTTATACAGACAAACAGGACAACAGAGAAACATCAAAATTACTGATCTGCAAGGGCACCAAAAAAAATAAAAAATAATAATAATAATTGCTAATTTGCAAGGGCAAAAAAAAAAAAAAAAAAGAAAAAAAAAAAGGCCTTGGCGTACCCACGCCGTACCCATGGCGTACCCATGCCGTACCCGAATAAGCCAAACGTACCGGACCCTCTTTTGCCGTACGCGTACCGCCGTACCGGTACGCGTACCCGCACCCGGTAAGTAACCGGTACTCGTACGGCACTATTTTTGGAGTACCCGTGCTTCATAGCTAATAACCAAGATTGCTCAAGGTTGAATAACCTATCAAATGTTGATTAAGCTTAGAGGATTTAGGTTGTTTGAGAAGATATAATCATTGGTTTCTTATGGTATGGTGATTTCTTCTTTTGGTTGTGAGTCTTATGACAAATCTTGTTATCCCACCCACCTTTCCAGCATTTTGGGTATGTGGCTTATGCATCTTAACCATGAGGCACGAACTTTCTATTACCTTAGACAATCTACTTGCCTAGAGCCCTCACAAGATGGGATGCCTCCCCTAGGCACCACTTCCTCACCTTGCCTCAACTTGTTTGCTTGTAACCCACTCAATTAAGCACTGCACATTGGTTCATGAGCCTTCCCCTTGCTACTTCACGTAAGTACCTCACCTAGGCACTATGCACTTCACCACCATTGCATGACGAGTATATGTTCGGTACCATGTGCCTTGGCTCACCTCACCTTACCTCACCTCGCCCACTCGACAATCACCTCCCCTTGCTGAGGCTCCAACTTCAAAATGGCACCCTAACACTGTAAAGCCTGTTTAGGTCGGGAGTGGGGCCTTGACCCTCTTGGGGTTAGTACCTTGGTCAGGGGTTAAGCTTGAGTTGTTTGTTGGTATGATTGGGTGTTTGCTAAGAAGCACGGATACAAACACGCGGACACGAAATTTTTTAAAAAATAGAGGACATGACACATTGGGGACACATGCAAAACATATAATTTTATATGTTTATTTTATGTTATATTTTTAAATATTTAATATGTATTTTATGTCATGCTTAATTTTATCAAATTTATCAATATTAGATATATTATTTTAGTGAAAAAATTTATTTAAAAAAAAAAATAGCCCTCAACGTGTCATCAGCGTATCCCCAGTGTGTCCCAACTGTGTTCTAACGTGTCCGTAGCGTGTCTCAAGTGCCTCAGCGTGTCCGGCTCTTTCCATCTTGTTTGACACGTGTTCGGAGCATGTCCGTGTCCGACACGTGTCGGACACCTGTACATGACCTTCAAAGAGGTGTTCGTGCTTCATAGGGTGTTTGTGAGGGAGCTGTGGTAAGAAGATTGCTTGGAAGATGTGGGCTACATGCTACAGCTGTGTTGTAGGTGCCATTGATGCATCCGTTAGGAAGAAATCAGGCAAACCTTTGATGGAGGTGGATCATCCTACACTAGAGCTGAAGTATTTGATGTTGATCGTTTTTTTTTTAAATCTTTTCTCTATCAGGCTAAGAGAGTTGTACCCTGTGTCCATAGATTAAGAGTTACTGGGACATATTCTTTTTTTTTCTTTTTTTCTTTTGATTTTGTTGGCTCACTATGTATACCCTCTATGTACTTCGGTTGCATCCCCTTCATAGGTCTTTTTTAATGACTTTCTTTATTTGCCAAAGAAAAATCTGTAGAAATGATGATTTTCTGTAGCCCAATTCTATTGGGCGTGGAGTCTAAATAAAAGCCAACCAACTAGTCACAACTTTTATGCTAATTCAAAACCGTAGCTTGGTGGTGACCTAGGCAAAACTTAATTTGCATCTAGTATGAAACGTTGCTCACCAAATAATTGATTTTTTGTTTTCAAATCTATGAAGCAACAAGTCTTGTAGTTGACAAGTTCCATGCATGGCTATTTGATAGCAAGATACTGTTTGTTTTTTCCTGGTTAAAGGGGGAAAAAAAGAGGCTTTTCATTATTTGGATTTTAAACATGAATCCTGATATTTAAAGCCAATCTAAAAAAATTTGGTTATTTACTTTAACGTACATTTTATCCTTGAATGGATACCAGATCTATCTCAGGTTTCATTGGGTCTCTTGTTTGGCAATGAGTTGAAGGAGTACTTTTGTTGAACAACTCGTTTCAGAAAGTTTTGGTAAGGTACTAATAATAAGGAAATCTGTGTAAGTAAGGCAGCTCAGCAGGAGAAGATACAAAACTTTTAAACATAACTTTCATGCTGAACACATATGGATGCTACTAAGCTTGTTTTGTAGTCATTATTGGAGTTCAAATATTGGATGCTATGAGCATTGCATCGTTATAGAAGAATAGCAGTGTATTGTTTATAGGAGAATAAATTACCTTGACCATATTCTTGAGACAATTGGCTTTATATAACAGACGAAACATTTGTATCCAATTAGTAATTGCTTTTTCTGTTCTTGTGGTTTTCAATTAGATGTTACTTCCAGACATGAGTTTCTATTGCACTAATTATTTCCGTTTAGCCTTTATTTCTTATTTGATGTTTTGTGGATTTTCAGCATCACTGCCGCAGGTGTGGGGGCTTGTTTTGCAACGCTTGTACCCGGCAAAGAATGGTGTTATGTGGACATGGTGATTCACCAGTTCGTATTTGTGAACCCTGCAAAAAACTCGAAGAGGCAGCACGTTTTGAAATGCGACATGGACATGAGAACAAAACTAGGAGAGGTACAGTCTTAGATTTCATTGTTGTCCAAGATTGTAATTTTAGTTGGCATTATGGTTCACTAATTTTGTTTTTCGTGGAACAACAACATGTTTTGGAAGGGGCACTAAGTCAAAAGATTACTGGACACTAACAATGTTTTCATATTTTATTTACAAGATTAGCTCCTGGTTGAAACTCTGTATACTGCCAAGTAAATGTTCGGGTTGAATAAGTTTCAAATGGATTTCATGAGATAACCAATTGATTTTGTTGCCAAGTATTTGCTTCCCTGGATTCTCCTGCATGCAGAATAACACAGAATTGCATATAATTGACTTCAAATATGACTAATATTGTAATATTCTATGAATGTAGCTGTATGCTATTAGTGTAACTGTTTGTCAATCAGGAGTCATTTTTGTTCCGGAACTTGATGTGTTCAATAGTTCTGACATAAAGTTGGCATATATATTTGGAATATGTTGGTAGATTGAATATCTGGTACTGGATCAGATCTTTTTTTTTTTTTTTCCCCTTCTTTTCAATCATAGTTTACTCTTTATATTAAGAGGTACTCTTAATGACTAAATGTTGATAGCCTATTTTCAGGTGGTTCAAAACTGACATCTAGACATGAGGATGAAGTTGTAAACCAGATTCTGGGTAATGAGAATAAGGAATTGGTTTCTTCAGGAGAGTGTTCCACGGCTAACATGGTTTCCACACTCAAAAGGGATAGAAATAGTGCATCATTTTCAAACATTCAAGAAGTGGCCACTCACGTTGAGGGAGATGAAATACCTAGAAGTATTTCTGTTGTGCAGCCTAATCAGGTGCTGGGTGAGAGGGAATCTGCTAGCCCTGAAGAATTGCGTCAGCAAGCTCTGGATGAAAAGAAGAGGTATAAAATTCTAAAAGCAGGAGGAAAATCTGAAGAGGCTTTAAAAGCTTTTAAAAGGGGAAAAGAGCTTGAGCGGCAGGCTGGGGATTTGGAATTATTATTAAGAAAAAATCCTAAAAAAGCTTTGTCTTCAAGCAACATAACAGAGATCCAGAAAACCAATGTTGACAGTACATACTCTGGAAGAACAAACAAACTCTCTTCTGCAAACGGAAAAGAAAAAGTTGACCTGGCTGCTGAACTCAGAGAACTTGGATGGTCTGATATGGATCTTCGTGGTGCAGATAAGAAACCAGCAAGCATAAGTTTAGAGGGTGAACTTTCTAATCTTCTTGGAGAAATCTCACCAAAAACTAATACAGACAAGGGAAGTCGTGGCATTGACAAGACCCAAGTCATTGCACATAAGAAAAAGGCTCTGACATTGAAGCGTGAAGGGAAACTTGCTGAAGCAAAGGAAGAGCTAAAGAGAGCCAAAGTTCTTGAAAAGCAATTTGAGGAACAAGAATTCTTGGCTGATGCTGAAGATTCTGATGATGAACTCTCTGCTTTGATCCATGCTATTGACGGTGATAAGCAAGATAGCCTGTTGGTTGCCTATGAGCCAGATGCCAATTTTGATTTTGATAATCTGATAGGCATCACAGATGATCTTGGTGTTGACATCAATTTTGAAGTGACTGACAAAGATGTGGATGACCCAGAAATTGCTACTGCTTTAAAATCATTAGGTTGGACTGACGAAGTAGTTGAAAAGGATGTCAACAACTATGTTACTCAAGTAACTAACTCAAAGGCACACAATTCCGCAATAGTTGAGAAGGGCTCAATTGTTCAATCTGCCGAAAACCCATCAAAGCCAAAGGAGGCCGATGTCAGAAATGTTGATGGAATGGACAAAGCAGACTCTAAATTGGCACCAAAGAGTAGACTAATGGTTCAGAAAGAGCTTCTGGGCCTGAAAAAGAGAGCTCTAGCTTTGAGAAGGGAAGGTAAATTGGATGAGGCAGATGAAGAATTGAAAAAAGGGAAGGTTCTTGAGCAACAGTTGGAAGAGATGGATAATGCCTCAAAAGTGAAGGCGACACAGGTCAATGTGAGTAATAAGCAATCTGATAATTTAGCAATTCCAGATCTCAGAGATGATGGAGATGGGGACGTGACAGAGCAGGACATGCATGACCTGACATATCTTTCACTTTTAAGGAACTTGGGGTGGAAAGACGAAGATGACAAAAATGTTAAATTTCCATCCAAACCTTCTAAACAAAATGACAATCTTTCTGAGCAGATCAGCGATTCTTCTGTTAGTGGAGCTGCTAATTCTATTCCGATGGGTGTGTCTAGAAGCAGTAAAGGTGAAATCCGGAGGGAACTTTTAGGCTTGAAAAGAAAGGCACTCGCCTTCAGACGCCAAGGGGAGATTGAGGAGGCAGAGGAAGTGCTGAAAATGGCGCAAGTATTGGAGGCCCAATTGGCAGAGATGGAAGTGCCAAAAAAAGAAATGCGAGCTGAAACCAATAAGCATGTGGAAAATGAGTTCATTAGTAATTTTGTACATCCTGATCATCTAGTCATTGAAGATCTTGGAACCAATGACCACATTGAACATGAAAAAATAGATGCAACAGTTCATAAAAACAAGAAGCCACATATTGATGAATCTGATTTAGTTTTGGCAACTGTTTCTCGCAATGACCAAAGTTCTGTCCGGCAAGAAATCTTGGCTGTCAAAAGGAAGGCTGTTGCTTTGAAGAGAGAGGGGAAATTGGCAGAAGCTAGGGAGGAACTTCGACAAGCAAAGCTTTTAGAGAACAATTCTGACCCTGGTACTAGTTCTAGTGATGTTTCAAATTCTACTTCACTTGTCCCTTCTAATGTACAAAAAGAGCACAGCCCGTCAAATTTGACTCTGAAACCACACTTGGGTCGAGATCGTTTCAAGCTGCAACAGGAGTCCCTCGGCCACAAACGGCTTGCATTGAAACTCCGAAGGGAAGGTCGAATTGAAGAATCAGAGGCTGAGTTCCAATTGGCAAAGGCTCTTGAAGCCCAGTTGGATGATTCTGCAAAACCTTCTGTCAGTGGAGCAAAGCCAGCTGACGATGTTGGCGTGGAGGATTTTCTTGATCCCCAACTTTTGTTTGCTTTGAAAGAAATAGGATTTGAAGATGATAGTACTGTATTGAAAGGCCCTGAGAAACCGGAGCCAATAAAGTCTGTCGTCGATAAGGGTGAAAACTCTAGCCGGGAAAGAATCCGACTGGAGGCACAGATTAAGGCAGAGAAAGTAGAGGCGATAAACTTGAAACGGGCAGGAAAGCAAGCCGAGGCACTCGATGCTCTTCGCTGTGCCAAAGTTCTTGAAAAGAAGCTAAGTTCTTTAGCTTCATAGACACATTTAACATTTCTTTGCAAAATTTGGAATTAGAAGATTATGAAAGCATGGAGAACTTATACTACTTTCCAGAGTTTGTACATTAATTTGAAACCTTTGTAATTATAATTGTTGCACATTTTTCTATATGAATAAAAAAAATTTGTGGTTTGTCATTATGATAGTGATCTTCAACTAAACCTCTTTACTTTTATTTATTTCAGAACTGCATTCATTGGAAAATAGACTGTATAAGAAAGATACAAAGCCATACCTCGGTTGAACATATCTGGGTTGTTTACTAAAATGAGGATTCAGGAAGGGGCTTATGGCCCTGTTTAGTAGAGTTTTTTTTTTAAGTTAAAAGTTGATAATCAGAAAGTAAAAGTTAAAAGTATTTCTATCCCAACTTTTAAATAATTAATTTTTTTTCAGGTGATTTAAGTTATTTCTACCTAATAAGTAATAAGCAGAAATTGTACCAAACAGTCTGGCACAGATTTCTAAATTAAAATAAGAAATATATTTTGGGAAGTGGGTTAAAAGTCACTTTTCAACTTTTATCCCACTTCCACAAAAAAGTCAAAAAAAGCCAAAAAAAAAAAAAAACAGGTTTTAATTATCTTTCCAAAATACCCCAATCATCCCTCAAAAACTGTAGCAAACAATCTCTATTTCCCATAACCAGCACAGCCTTCATTAAAGGATAAATAGAGAGATAGCTTTGTTTATAGAAATAATTACTAGCGATTTGACTTGTTTATTTAACAATTTTGAGTAATAAAATAATGAAAATGTTGTGATTTTTTAAAGGGGGAATTTTAATTCAGTGTATTTTTGCAAAAAATTATAAATAAATGGTAAATTTTGTACATATTAATAATTAAACATAATTTTTTTCATAATTTTGTAATACATTTTTCATGGTACAACTGATATCTAATTTCCGCCTTTTGCAATGCATGTTTTTTTTTTGTTTGTTTGTTTACGTCATGATTATTTGATATTGACAATAATATTGAGAAATTTTTCAAAGTGATAAAGTAAATGATTGAAATATTTTAACTTGCGAAAATTAAATTTAAGTGGACCATTGGCAAAAAAATTATATTTCATGATGGTGCAACTCCCCTTTGTGCATGATGCAAATTTATTCCTGTACTTAGTGCAACTCTTCTCGTATGTCAGAGTTGTATAAATAATAATAATAATAATTCGCATTTGTAATGTAATTATTTTGTGATTGTCTCATCTATTTACAATTTCACCTTTTAACTTTCGTTTGCGAGTTTGATTTATTTTTAATTTATTTGTATTAGTTTATATTAAAATATGATATAGAGAGTGTAAAGTAGTTGAATTTTTTAAAAAAAAATATTTTTATAATAATAAATTTATCATTAAATAAAACAAACTAACCCTTCATTCTTTTTATGAGGTTGAGGTTCAATTCAACTGGATTGCTAATGGGCCAAGATAGAAGACAAGGAATTTGTCCATCATCACAGCCCAAAACATTCATTCATAACAACTTGAGAGAAAGAGTTCCGAAGATGGTGCATGGCCCAATAAAAGATTTTTAGGCTCTGGGTCACAAATCAGTTTTAGCCCAAAAAATTGAGAGACCTCTTGGGCCCCAGTGCGAAGAAGTGAGAATAGTTGGTTTTAAGATTGTGTTTAAATCATAGATTTATGTAAAGATTTAGAAAGAGAAAGGAAAATGAAAGAAAATGAAACACCCCACTTTTTATTAGTCGAAATCATTACCAAACTCATTCATTTAATTCCATTTCAGAGATAACATGTAGAAAAACTCTTTAGTTCAACCAGTAGAAATAAATGACAATTCTCTCATCCGAATGCAAATTAAATACAATATAAGCATACTAAAATAAACTGCCCGTTGGCTTACATCATTTAAAAATCAAGAAGAAGGGTGTAACCCTTTTACATCAATGGCATTTTGCCAACACAAAAAAGGACATGTGGCCAACAAATAAGAAGATCCAAAATCTTGTAGCATATCCTGATTATCACCTGAAAAAGATTCAACAACGTGGGATGAACATATAGTCCAGTAGGGATCTCAACATGATCCTCAACAATAACAACTTACAGATAGCTATGATCATGAATGCTGAATCTCATACTAGAATAGTAATGTGGCAGTTTATACAAAAATATACATATGTATGAACTTTTCTCAAAATCAGCCATTTCATTCAACAGTGTAAGCGATTCACCTTTCTTTTCTTTTCATTACCCCCTTTTCCCAAACTTTCATGATAATAACAGTTCTAGAAAACAATTTCACCAAGCCCATTACTTTTCTCCCATTTTCCGTACTTATAACAAATTCACCTTTTTCAAAAACATGTTCACAAATACCCAATTTCCTTCGCACTTTCCAAAACCTCCAAAATAGTATTTATGCCTGTTCCCAACACATTCATATCTATACATGCATACCTTCAGTAAAAAGGGAAACAACAAATCATCAACAAGTATGTGATCAACAAATGAAGCAACTCGCCCTTTCAAAACTATAACCATCATTACCCTTGCAAAATCACAATTCATTATAATACATGATACATAATCGAAATGAAACATCAACGATACACAACCCCGGCTCTACCTGCCTCAGCACGGTAGGCTAATGACATAACTCTCCACAACAACATGCTAGTTTACTAGACACTAGCTGGAAGTGAATGGTACCTCTGCCTCCATCTCTCCAGGCGCTAGCTGGAAGGGAATGGTATCTCTGATTCTCAGCGCAGCCAATTCTCCAGGTGCTAGCTGGAAGGTAATGGTACCCCTCATTCTAAGCGCGGTATATAACACCAGTCATTTCAACGCGACAAAGCACAACCAACAAGTGTAATACATGCACATGAGCTATTCAATGATGTTCAACCAACACAAGTGTAATGCATACACGCCATTCAACACAACAATGCCATCCTACACCGATGACCAAGGACAAACCTCTAGATGCGTGTATTCAATACACCTATTAAAAGACTCAACTCTCGTGAGATCTTAAACCCAACCACGCCACTAGTATGATAGTAAAGATAAAACCCCCAAATGTGTGTATTCAACACTCCTGACATAATAGTTCAATTCTTATATTTATTTTTCGAGACTCATATAGAGTTATTATTTCATTTTCCATTTCCAAGATCAACTTTCATAATTCTCCAAGCCAACATATTCCACCACTTATTCCAAAACACTTTTCCCATTTCACAAGACCAATTCCGTTCTTTTCATTTCATAAAACCAATTCCATTCCTTTCATTTTCACAAAATCAATTCCACGGATAATAAAGCCATAACTCATTTTAGTCCAATACATTCATTTCAAAATAATCCCAATACCATAGTTAATCCCTTATCCATCAACACTTTTACATAACCCATATCAACAATAGTAATTTACAAACATTGTTCAATCATCCCCCCTTTTAATTTACCAAATCCAAATATAATTAAGGGTTTTCTCTTCTTTCAACAATAACATGCTAGTTTACTCCCTAATTAGCCCAAACAACAATCAATGATAATAAACTCATTCACAAACAACCAACCCTAGGTTCCCTTTACATGATTTTCAAAGAAATCCAACATGGATATTATTTCATGCAATATAAATTTACCACATGTCTATCTATGAACGAGGTATTGAAAAAGAGTAAGGAAATCCCTACCTCAAATGGAGAAACCCAAAGGAGAAGAAGAGAAGAACTTGAAAGTGCTCCAAACCCAAACTTTTTCGGATCAAAACGTAGCCCCCGCGACGCTCAACCTTTCTTACAAAGAGACTAGGGCAGAAGGTCTAGAACAATGTGTATTTGTAAAGAGAGAGAGGGTTTAGAGAGAGGAGCTGCCGATCTAGGGTTTTGAGGAAGAAAGAGGATCAAAAATGGAGAAGAAGACCCCTGTTGTGAACTGATATATGCGAGGCTTGCTCAAGCGAAGGAGTGGTCACTCGAGTGACCAGATACAAAGAAACCTTGCTCGAGCGCAAGAAGCGTCGCTCGAGTGAACAATACGAAGCTTCAGGTCTGCAACCCAAAAGCACGCTCGAGCGCAAGAGTTCTCGCTCAAGCGAAGAAACACAAAACATACAGCTCGCTCGCTCGAGCCAAGAAACACAACATTCAGGTCAAAAGACACGCAGACGCACGCTCGAGCGCAAGAGTGCTCGCTCGAGCCAAGAGACACAAACTCAAAGCTCGTTCGAGCGACAAAAGCCTTGCTCGAGCGACGACACCAAAAACTGGGTAGTAACACTGTGTTTCTAATCACAACCAACCTGATACAAACCTGCCCAACACATCCCAAAACTCAAATATAAGAAATTAAATGATGGAAACAAGATACAGATATCAGCACACAACTCGGAACTTGAGTCCGGAATACCACAAAGGACGGGGAAAAACCCAGATCGCTATAGAAAAAACAAAAACTTATATAATCCATTCCTATTTTACTCCCATTTTTTCTTTTTCATTTTCAAATACAGCAATTCCGACCTAGCACACATGGCCACTGTAATAGAATATTTTTAATTGGCTGTTTTTGTGATAAAATTGGTTGCAATAGAATGTTAAGATATTTTAAATGTGTGACAAACTTTAATCTCAGTGTGACTTAGTCAGTATGTCACATTGAGATTAAAGTTTCGCTATATTATCCACTCAGGTAAGATTTGCATAAATGTTTGGGTTACATTGAAAAATATTTTTTTGCATTTTTGGTAAAAAAGAATCCAAAAACCTTTAAAAGAAAAAAAACACATTCAAAATAGATTACTCATATAGAGTGATCGGTTGCATATTTGACAATGAGGAGTGATTGATATGGAATCGCTAGGCAATGGATCCCTTTAGAAAATAAATTTCTTAGACGGCAATGATCGAGGAAAGATCCATATACGATTAGCTGAGTTTGAAATGGGACATTGTTTTTTTCTTTCTCCAATTGATTGCTTACTGTATGCAATCCATCGTTGTCTCATTTTTCCCAAACCTAACTTGGTTAGTTTCAAAAGTAAATTTTGTATAAACGGACCTCTACAACTCATTTTTCAATATTCATACATTGTTTTGTATAGTCAAAATTCTGAAAAAGAATAATTTTGAGTAATAAACTTTGATCTTCTTGAAGAATTTTATTGAGTTAGTATTTTGAAAAAAGCCTCAAAATCTTGCACATTTTTGTGTTCTACATCCAAGGCTGATTGGGCAATCAAAGCCATTCAAGAATGGAGATTGATGCGTGAAATTTCTTGGTGTCTAGAAGATCAATAAGGCTGACTTGATCAGGCCACGCTCGTTGAGCTTCTATAAGTCAACAGAGTTGGGTCAATCTAGGTAAACGGTTGTAAATCTTCTTGTATGTGTCTTGTATTCTTAAATCGTCTTAGTAGATTTGACTTGGGTTTTGGGATTGTGACTTTTTCCTTTTAGGTTTTCCAAATTATTTATTTTTTAAAAATTTTATTTTATGTTATCATGTGATTGCTTGTTGGTGTAGTAATTGGAACAAATGCTAAAATTAGATAAATAAT
This sequence comes from Camellia sinensis, assembly GCF_004153795.1. Classification (NCBI taxonomy): domain Eukaryota; kingdom Viridiplantae; phylum Streptophyta; class Magnoliopsida; order Ericales; family Theaceae; genus Camellia; species Camellia sinensis. The sequence continues at coordinate 305,608 of NW_021028519.1, forward strand.
CAATTTAATCATAATTTTTAATTAATTAGCTCATTCATTTCCCTTCTAGACACTTTTTATTCAGACTTCAATATTTCAATCTCATACTTTTTTAAATAATGTGATCGTTTATTTTTTTATTAGATAGACACACGATGACATAATGCAAAGTAAGGTCGGTCAAATCATCTGTTTGCAAGTTCATAAACTGTTTGAATAGAAGTTATGGAAGAAGAAGTAATTTTCTTGTAAATAAACCATTTCAGTACTAAAGGTGGGTAGTGGGAGTTTTTTTTTAAAATATTTCCAAAAATAAAAAACTAATTAAAAAATTGACCCACTTTTCAAACTATTTAGGAAATTAATCTACTTTTTGAAATCACATTTTCAAAAATGTGATTTTGAAATTGAAATTGCATCTTGAGTATGCAATTTCACTTTAAAATCGCAAGTTAAAAATGATGACATGGTGAAATTGCATGTTCAACATGCGATTTCAATTAAAATCACATTTTCAAATTCAAAATCGCATTTTCAAAATACGATTTCAAAAGAAAATTAATTTTTCAAATAGTTTGAAAAGCGGGCCAATTCTCTAAATAGTTTCTTTTTTTGGAATATTAAAAAAAAAAAAACTCACATAACACATAGCAAAAAGCATTCTACCCAATAAGATAAATACTTCGGATCCCTCTTAAGACAAAACAGAAAATATTGGCGATGAATAAAAGTCCGCCTTATTCAGATAATTTCTAAAGAGAGATTTGATAGACATCGATGGACACAAGGGGATGATGGGTGTGGTTTTAAAAAGTCTTTTTTTTTTTGGTTGACAAATAATTTGAACAGAGTAGGATTATCGAATTGATTTAATTTTTTGTATAGATGATATTGACAAATGACCTTATAAATGAACAATTCAAATAATTGAAATGAAATTCGTGATAAGTTTCATAGGCTCAGAGAGATCTGAATTAGAAAGAGGCCTAGAGCCCTGTGAAAAAATTATTATTGAATCATAAGAATTAATAGTCACGAATAACCTATTGAATTTTCACTCCTAATCTTAATAAAGACCAACTCCATCACAGAGAGAAGGAAATAATTTATTAGGGTTTCGCCCTTGACGTTAACAAAGAAATTTAAAAAATTAATTAGGGTTTCACTCTTGACCATAACAAAGAAATCTTAAAGAAAATTTTCAATTTTTTTTAAGGAAAGTGAGGTAGATATACTAAAAAAATATGAGTAATGTTATATAAACAAAAAAATTCATTCATAATTTTCATACATATGTAGTCCATTGAAGATGGATTTATTTATAATAATGACATTGCTAATTCTTATCAATGATACTGTGCATAATACCGCCATAACCGCACCGAACATCAGTGAATTTAATTTTATTGTGTGAATTTAATTTTATATTTTATTGTGTGAATTTAGTAAGTATAATTTTTATTTATACTTATTATAACCTCAGTGAATAATATTTTGTTGTGTGAATTTAGATGAATATTTTAATTTTGACAAATTGAGTTACTTTATAAATTAGGTTTTTTTACTCTTTGATTCAAGTTTTGTAATTTCAACTATATTTTTTATAAACCGCCAATCCGCCCGAACCACCAAAGCAAATCCATCATTATTTGCCAACCGAATTGCCGGTTTTTGATAAAAAAAAATGACAAATTTTAATGACATTTTTATCAATCTGCCACCCGTTATACGGTTTCTATTTTTTTTCCTAAACCGCACCGACCCACACTACGCACACCCTTACTTATCATGTATGTTAATTTTTTTTTTTTTTTTTAAATATAAATGTTTCAATGAGACTCGATACACTCCCATGAGAGACAAGAAAGATGGCCAAGCAAACCATCAAAGCAGAGTATTCAAATACCTAGATAGATCTAAAAAACACTCTCACAATTTGAGAGCCAGGCGAAAGAAACAACACAATGCAACGTTAGAAAACAGCATCTACCATTTCATACGACTAGATTTATTAGGACTTAATAGAGAGGTTAACATTCTCTCCAGCAAGTTTAAGATTTGCAATTCTCTCAAGAAATTTCTTCTAATTTTTACGTTGATGGTGTTTGAGAAGTGAGTTTTTATGAGGTTTTTATGTGGTTTGAGTATTTTAGTAGGGTAGTGTTGGAAAAAATGGTTTATTATAGACATATTTTTTGAGCCAAAATTTTGAGTGGGTCCGAAGAGGTGAAGTGTTCCTTGCCGCGTGGCAAGTCACGCGGTGAAGACGGAACGCCAAAACCATTTATGAATGAATGGGAAGTTGACATCGTTTTCGAGTCTGACATTAATTTTTATTTGATAAAATTCATTTGAATTTTTTCAATAAAAAATTATTGTGGGAATTTAATTTAATTCTAAATTTAAATTTCCCATCTTTTTAGGTAAGGTTACATAATCCAAGGTTTGTTTTTCTCAACAATATCGGTACTTTTTGTGTGAAAAGATTACAATGCAAAAAGGCCTGATTCTTTTTTGCTTAACCAGCCACTAAGGTTATGTTCAAGCTGCTTTGGTGCCTGGTGGAGTTGATGTCACTGGACCACATTTGCACACTGCATATGATGCACACTACATATGGCATTTGAATGGCACAACAAGGCATAATGCTTAAGATTTGACATATGCTTAAGATTTGAAAGAGATTCAAACTACATATGCACACTACATAGCTTGACATATGCTTAGGATTTGAAAGAGATTCAAACTTTATGCTTTCTTGTTTGGATTTTGTCCTCTTTGCCTCTCCCTAAAATTCTTTAGACTTCATAGAATGTTTTGTTTTTTGTTTTTACCCATTCTACTCATATAGTTCTCAATTAGCACTACAGGAAATGCCACTTTTGGCGACCAAAATATTGGTCGCCAAAAGCCCCATTTTTGGTCGCCGAAACAATTAGCGACTAAAATATTTTGTCGCCAAACTAGTCGCCTATACGCTGTCGGCGATAGTATTGGCGACTAAACTATTTTTGGTCGCTGAAAGTGAACGTTTTGGCTACTAAACTCTGGTTAGTCGGCAAAGGTTATCTTTTGGCGACTAAAATATTAGTCGCCAAAAGTGGACATTCAGCTACCAAAGTCTGAGTAGTCGGGAAAGGGTATGTTTTGGCGACTAAATATTTAGTCGCCAAAAGTGTTGAAATAAAATAAATTAAATTTTCAGCGACTAAAATTTTTTGTCGGGAATAAGTTTTAGTGACACCATTACTACATTTAGAGACTAAAGAATTTAGTCGCCAAAAATATTATTTTTCATTTTATTAAACTTTTGGCTACTAACCATTTAGTCACTAAAAGTTCTACCTTAGGCGTGGTGACTTTTGCCGACTAAAACTGTTCGTAGCCAAAAACCTATTAAGATTCATTTCTTTACTTTTTGCCACCAAAAGTTTTAGTCGCCAAATGATACCCTTTTTTCCGTGACTAAAAAATTTAGTAGCCAATAGTTTATTTCTCTCATTCTCAAATTTTTTAGCTACTAATTATTTGGTGGCAAAAACGTTTTGGGTTATGTTTTTGCTACTAAATTATTAGTAGCCAAAACTTTTTATTACCTATTTGGCTACCAAAACATTTGGTGGCCAAATAATTTTCTGTTTTTTTTTTTTAAAAAAAAAAATTTGTAAACAACCTGTATTCATTTATATTACATGTACCCTGTATAAACAACATAATCCATCAACACTAAAATATATTATCAACAATTAAAGCATTCAACATAATACATGAATAACCATGATTTAAATCCATACATAATACATGAATAACCAACGTCAATAATTTAAATTACAACCTATACCTTGTATAAACAATATAATCCATCAACACTAAAATATATTAGGGTCAATAATCCATACATAATCCATACAAATTCCATACACTCCAAGTCTAATCCAACGTCAATAATTTAAATCCATACATAATACATGAATAACCAAATTAATTTGTTCGAACCACTATTTATACAAATAGAGGTATAAAAACAGTGCCCTCCCGTAATTGTCAAAAAATTATATATCCACATTTGTATGTCCAAAATCATCTGAAAAAAAATAAAATTTATTAGTTGAGTGCCTATAAAATGTTAAGAAGGCTTAAAAGCTTTCCCTGTTAATGACATAGATATTCTTACATATAACACTTCTATGTTGAGATATCAGTTCCGCAAATTAACTCTACATTTTAGTTAAAATAAGGAGAGAAAGAATTTATAAAATTAAATGTCTCAGAGAAACAATAGAAAAATAATGATATTCACACAACACTTTTAGAAAAGGGCCACCATATATGTGACCACACTCAAATGTCTACCAACTTCCTTTATTAAATAATCAAATATAGGATATATTATGGCAGAATGATCTATAATCACCGAGAGCTTCAAATTCTTACCATAACACAACACAATAATCTGCTACCCTCTCAATCAAGAAAGCAAAAGGATTTAATTACTTATGACAAATAGATTTTACGTGGAGCCTTCTATAAACATATCCATTACCTTCCCACTTCTCAACTTCAAGCACTTAAAGCAAACCAAGCTCAACAACCGCTTTAGTTCACTCACATGGGAAGGATGATATACTGGAATTGGTAATTCTATATACCCAAAGTGACCTGAAAGGTAAAAAAATGAACAAAATCCAAAGTTGTTCAACCAGAATGGTCACAAGATCCAAAGTTGCACTTAATCAAATGCCAATTGTAGGAAAATTTGTTCGGAAGGAGGTTTACATCCATCACAAGATCTAAAATAAGTCTGGAACAATATTAGGACTCAAATCTTCTAGGGCCCAGTTTTTTTTTTCAATAATCTGCTACCCTCTCAATCAAGAAAGCAAAAGGATTTAATTACTTATGACAAATAGATTTTACGTGGAGCCTTCTATAAACATATCCATTACCTTCCCACTTCTCAACTTCAAGCACTTAAAGCAAACCAGGCTCAACAACCGCTTTAGTTCGCTCACATGGGAAGGATGATTTACTGGAATTGGTAATTCTATATACCCAAAGTGACCTGAAAGGTAAAAAAATGAACAAAACTTTAGCAATACTTCAATGTGTCCAGCGGTCATGACCATTCAAACTTCTCAGTGTAATCAGAAAATAAAAAGGATTAAAACATGAAAAATACCTTCGCATGTCCCGGGTTCCGCAGCACCACATGATTCACATTTTCCAAATTCAAGCGGCTAAGGAACGGATTTGTTTGAAAGTTGACTAGCATGGCTTATAGGGAAATCACTATTGGATGATGTGCACTAACAAAAAAATAAATAAAAGGAATCATACCAACTTATTCAACCAGAATGGTCACAAGATCCAAAGTTGCACTTAATCAAATGCCAATTGTAGGACAATTTGCTTGGAAGGAGGTTTACATCCATCACAAGATCTAAAATAAGTCTGGAACAATATTAGGACTCAAATCTTCTAGGGCCCAGTTTTTTTTTTAAAGAATTTTTAAAACTATAAATGAAAAAACACATCTGAGAATTGTTTTAGTTTCAAAAAAAAAAGACAACAATTTTCAATTTCAAAATCTGAAGAAAAAATATTATTTTCAAAACAATTTTTCATTCCCTATCCCCTGCGTACCTCCTCCCTCCACTCACTGAACATTTTTTCTTATTCTCATTTTATATTTTTAAAAACATATGTATGATATACCAAATATTGTTTTTTATTTTGTTTTATGCAAAAACAAAGACAAAAGAACAAAAACATGGATAGACAGAAAACAGGGCATTACCAAGCCCCACCCTAACAACATGAGTTTCAAAAATAGGATAAGATGGGAATTCTTTATTCAAACTGAAAAGATAAGAAAAGAAAAAAAAAAAGATTCAAAATCCGTAGTGATAATCAAACAATTCCACTAACCCCTTTTATAAAACTGAATTATGCAAGCTGAACAAATAACGCCAAAAAAGAGATTATGCTTACAATTTCCTGACAAGTAGCCAAACCAAACTTGATTCCAGTTATGGCATGAAACCATGAATAGAGATTGCTGCAAAATTTAATGACATTCAAAATTCAATCAAGCAATGCAAGCCAACTGGAACCAAACATATAATGTGTATGATTAGAAAATTAACAGTAAGCTAACCCCTTTTATAAAACTGAATTATGCAAGCTGAACAAATAACGCCAAAAAAGAGATTATGCTTACAATTTCCTGACAAGTAGCCAAACCAAACTTGATTCCAGTTATGGCATGAAACCATGAATAGAGATTGCTGCAAAATTTAATGACATTCAAAATTCAATCAAGCAATGCAAGCCAACTGGAACCAAACATATAATGTGTATGACTAGAAAATTAACAGTAAGCATTAATAGTCAGAGGAGACTATGCATCAGTAAGTTTTTTTTTTATTAAAAAATACAAATCCTTTTCCTCCTTGATTAGTTCACTAGTATTATAATACATAATAACACTCCTTGTACAGATCAAAACATGGACTCCATTCCACAGGTAAATCCAAATTGAATGATACATAAAGCACTTCGCATATTACCTTGCCATGAATGTCATTAGTCATTTGACCATTAAGACTCTATTTACATTATCAATTATAACTCATTTCTCAATGATTAATTCAACAATTATGTTGATAGAATATATATAAAACCATCTAAATACTAGAAAACACCTATGACAACCTTACAAAAAATAAACCTACTTTGCTGTCCACATCTCTATGGTTATCAATCATTTCATCCTCTGTTATTAATCTTTCTAATTTTCTCACTTTACAGCAACAACTAACATCTATCCGATCCGAGTTTGGATAGAAAACAAATTAATACAGTTATTTCATAACATAGGTTTAACTAACATAGGTTTTTGCATAGAGAAAAAAGAAAAAGAAAAAAACAGTGCCTAGTAGCCTCATTGGGAGCTTAGCTGGTTTCTTGTTCTTCATCATCTAGGAATTGAAAGAAAAATGAGCATATTCTCAACGGTAGTGTAAAGAAAGAACAGAGGAAAGCTTAGCACCTAATTGCATACCAAACATAATAATGAAATGAAGATGTGAACTTGTTCATCTCCTCCAACCTTCTCTTCATTTTTTAGTACATTAGTATTGCTTTTGTTTTGCCTTAAGTGGTGATTACATAGTAGATGTGGCTCAATTATTACGCTACTGAAATGAAGATCTGCATCAATCTTGCCAGCAGAAAATTGCTCCAGCAGATTACTATTGAGTACATTAGTATCAATAGAAACAATTAACAAAAATCCACAAAACTACACAATTAAAATTGCTCCAGCAGATCATTCCTATGTATCACAAATAAATTGTCAAACAGTTGGTGAGCAAACTAGAGATGCTTTGGGGTCCATATATACTTAAACAATTCATTTCTACATGTCACAGACCAAATGTCGAACAGTTGGTGAGCAAAAAAAATGTAGATGTGAACAAACAACAACTTGAAGAAATATGGCCTGTCAAGATTGAAAGAAATAGATGAAGGGAGATAGAGACACAGAGACACAGCTCGAGCCTCATATATTCTATTCCTATTTATAATCATTTCGGTAAACCAGACACTGCTTTACCTGCATTTTAGTGAAAGTTAATACCACAAGTTTGGATATCAAATTTTTACTACAAACCCAAAAATTAGTGCCTGTCATTTTCACTTACCCATTGGTTGTTTTAGTAAAATTAATTTTATTTTTCAAAAAATTATTTTTTTTGTAAAAAGATGTTTTTATCGTGTTTGATTACAACAACCCTGAAAATAATGATTTTTGCATATATAGGTTAAATTACTCTGACTTCCCTTCAAGTTTAGAGAAAATACAATAAACACTACAGGAAATGCCACTTTTGGCGACCAAAATATTGGTCGCCAAAAGCCCCATTTTTGGTCGCCGAAACAATTAGCGACTAAAATATTTTGTCGCCAAACTAGTCGCCTATACGCTGTCGGCGATAGTATTGGCGACTAAACTATTTTTGGTCGCTGAAAGTGAACGTTTTGGCTACTAAACTCTGGTTAGTCGGCAAAGGTTATCTTTTGGCGACTAAAATATTAGTCGCCAAAAGTGAACATTCGGCTACCAAACTCTGAGTAGTCGGGAAAGGGTATATTTTGGCGACTAAATATTTAGTCGCCAAAAGTGTTCCTTTCCCGACTACTCAGAGTTTGGTAGCCGAATGTTCACTTTTGGCGACTAAATATTTAGTCGCCAAAACATACCCTTTCCCGACTACTCAGAGTTTGGTAGCCGAATGTTCACTTTTGGCGACTAAATATTTAGTCGCCAAAACATACCCTTTCCCGACTACTCAGAGTTTGGTAGCCGAATGTTCACTTTTGGCGACTAAATATTTAGTCGCCAAAACATACCCTTTCCCGACTACTCAGAGTTTGGTAGCCGAATGTTCACTTTTGGCGACTAAATATTTAGTCGCCAAAACATACCCTTTCCCGACTACTCAGAGTTTGGTAGCCGAATGTTCACTTTTGGCGACTAAATATTTAGTCGCCAAAACATACCCTTTCCCGACTACTCAGAGTTTGGTAGCCGAATGTTCACTTTTGGCGACTAAATATTTAGTCGCCAAAACATACCCTTTCCCGACTACTCAGAGTTTGGTAGCCGAATGTTCACTTTTGGCGACTAAATATTTAGTCGCCAAAACACCAAAAGTAGGTCTTTGGCGACTAAAAAGTAATTTAGTCGGTGAATCCCAGGTTTTTGGCGACCAAAATTTTGGTCGCCAAAGGTATTTTATAATTTTTTTATTTTCATTCGGCTACCAAACTATTTAGTAGCCAAAAGTAGGTCTTTGGCGACTAAAAAGTAATTTAGTCGGTGAATCCCCTGTTTTTGGCGACCAAAATTTTGGTCGCCAAAGGTATTTTATAATTTTTTTATTTTTATTCGGCTACCAAACTATTTAGTAGCCAAAAGTAGGTCTTTGGCGACTAAAAAGCAATTTAGTCGGTGAATCCCAGGTTTTTGGCGACCAAAATTTTGGTCGCCAAAGGTATTTTATAATTTTTTTTATTTTCATTCGGCTACTAAAATATATAGTAGCCAAAAGTAGGCCTTTGGCGACTAAAAAGTAATTTAGTCGGTGATTCCCCAGTTTTTGGCGACCAAAATTTTGGTCGCCAAAGGTATTTTATAATTTTTTTATTTTCATTCGGCTACCAAACTATTTAGTAGCCAAAAGTAGGTCTTTGGCGACTAAAAATTCTTTTGGTCGCCAATTGTGATATGTTTAGCTACTAAAAAATTTTTTAGTCGTCAATTGTATTTTTTTTAGCTACTAATTTTTTTTTAGTCGCCAATAATCAACATTCCCCTACTAAAAAAAATTAGTAGCTAAAAGGTTGACTTTTGCCGACTAAAATTAATTTTGGTAGCCAATTCCCACACTTTTGGCGACTAAATTTGTTTTGGTAGCCAAAAATGGTCAGCAAAAATGTGTTTTCTTGTAGTGTCCGGCCATTGGCCCAGATCACCAGCGACCATCTCCGGCCACCGTCTCCGACCGTCAATAAATCTCTAGTCGCCATCTCCAACCTTTTTCAACAATTATCTGACAAATTTATCATCCAAAACAACATTATTCTTCACTACGTCACTACTCCTATCACCTCTTCAAATCTGGTGGTGACAAGAGAAAGGGAAGAGTAGGAAGAAGATAATAAATATCATCAGTGATAAATTTATCACTAATAACACTCAATTTTTTCTCGATGGTGTTATATACACCAATTGGTATACAATTAGTTTAACAACATAGTTATGACATTATCATTTTAAAATTATGACTCCACCCATTATACAAATTATAGAAACTCAAAATCTCTAAAATTGTGCCACATCATCCGTTAATACACTAATCGGTATTATTCATTTTTTTCTAGACTACTTAATTAATTACTCCCTCTTACTCTTTCACTCATACTCACTCACATACATGCATTCACTTGCTTCTTCATTTACAAAAACACAATAATACACTTAAATACAAATAAAATAAAATAAGAATAATAAATTTATCATTATAAATTTATTTACTAATATCTAGATTTTATAAATAACATATCTAGTTTAACTATAATTTTACATATACATATTGATACACACACACAAACACAGAGACACGATCTCACTAGTAAGAGCTCCAGTGACCATGTCATGGCTAGATTGGAGTCCAAAAATGGCCAGATCTGAAGTCACCAGTGAAGATTTGAGTTGAAAATGGTTAGATTAGATTTGAAAGGCACTAGTAGGAATGGTCACGGGTCGGGTTTGGGGTGTGTTTTTCGTAATCTATCCTCGTCCCATTTCATATTGGGTGCGGGGCAAGTCAGGAGGTGGCGGTTGCGGGGCGAGAGATGGGTTTTTTTTTTATAAGTTGAAAAATAAAAATGTTAATAAAAATTATAGTATACTATGGATAATAATTCATACTTAATAAGAATTATAACAAATAAGATTGAAAATAAATGATTAAAAATTAATATTAAGAATAATATTCTAATGTTTTAATTTTATTATATTGAAAAAAATTAAATTATATATATTATATATAAATATACTTAATAAATATAATCGGGGTAAGGATTGGATAGAAGGGGATAGGAGACCAAACTTCCTCAACGGGGTGGGGAAAACTAGGGGTGGACACGGTCTGGATTGGTTCGGTTTTGAGAAAATCCAAGAACCAAATCGATTCTAATGATTCTGTGATTTTGAGAACCAGACCAAACCATTATACTTGTAAAACCAAACTAGAACCAAACCGAAATAACAATTCGGTTGCAGTTCGGTTCACGGTTCAAAAAATTTCTATTTACAAAAATAAATTGTTAATATTAGCAAAATAATTACTCAAACTGATTACATTTAACTCATGATAAAAACTAATAATATTAAGGCATTACTCAACATTACATATCTATATCATCCTAATATCATTAAAATTACAAAAAATCAATTAATAAAAATAAAACTTGATATGATAATATTAAATATTATATATATATATCTTATTAAATAACACTTATGTATGGTTCAAGGACTGCTGCTGTTTATTAAATATTATATATATATCTATATATATCTTTTAAAATTTGGTTCGGTTCGGTTCGAACCGTTTTTACAGTTCTCAATATTTATTGAACCGAAACCGAACCGGTTCTTAATAGAACTGAACCAAATCGTACAGTTCGGTCTGGTTCGGTCAAGATTATTGGTTTGAACGGATTTTTGAACAACCCTAGGGAAAACCTGTGCGGGACGGAGCGGAGGATGCAGGTGCGGGGTAGTGCGGAGCGGGGCGGGAGAAAATGGCCATCCCTATTCACTAGTGATGGTAACAAAATGAAGAAGATGATGATAAGAAATTAGCGGCATTGACGACAACGGAAGAGAGTAGTGATGTGTAGATCGCCAACAATGGAGTATAAATTGACGATAAAGGAATATAGATTAGTGACAGTGGAGGTGATTGGTGAACAGTAGTAATGGTTGAACGATGACGGCGACGGTGGTCGGTAGACGACATAGAGACAACAGTGATGTGATAACGGTAGCGATAGACAGTGGTGGTGTGGTAACAGTGGTGATAGACAATAGTGTTGTGAAGCTCTCTAGAAAAATGGTGGAGAGAGAGGCTCTCTAAAAAAAAATAATAGTAAAGAGTGTATGAAGAAATGAAGATGAAAAGTTATTTGGAGTAGAAAGAGGGAGAAGATAATAAAAACAGATATTTAATGTAGTAACCCTCACCTTACTCTTGTCATACTTGCATACCCTCATGCATGAACTTGTCTTGTTATGTTGTTTTGCAAGTTTTGCCTTGCCATGTTTTGTTTAAGTATTGCTTGCATGATTTTGTTCCTTGCTTGGTGTGTGTGGCCGAGGTCATCTTGAGCTTAGTTCACCTCTGAACCTTTGTACTCAGAACTGTTTTGGAACCTTGGTCGACCCCATCTCCACCTCGGGTATGTTGCCGAGATGTTTTGCATTTAGTGATCCTCGTCCTTGGGCAGGTATGGCCTAGACCGAGGTGTGGCACACCCCGGCCAAGGTGTGGCACAGCTTAGTCAAGTGTCGTCCTCCCTAGCCGATGTCTTTGTTACCCTGTTGCCGAGCTTTTACCTTAGCCGATGTCATTACTTGCCGATGTGTCTTGCCTTAGCTTGCTGTGTACGCTTTGTCATAGACTTGTCTTATCAATCAATCACCTTTTGAGTTGAACCAACCCGATAGCGCCACGTGTCCGAGCTGATTGTTAAGACAGCCGGCAGACCTAGAAACAAATCATTTTTGTCTCAAATCTTTGCCTTTAGAGAGAGAAGCTCTAGAGAAAGGAGGAGAAGTTCTTGAGTGAGAATAGATCTTCCAAGCTTGATCTTCGAGGTTTGAGCCGTTAGATTCGTGCTTTGGGGTAAGAATCTTAACCTACTCTTGTTATTCTTATTGTTCATCTAGCTGCATTGCATGATCGGATCTGTTTTGCATGTCATGCATCGATTTGAAGTTGGTTTTGGGAGAGAAAAATAGTATTCATGTGTTCTTGAAGAAAAGTCTCGTTTTGATCCGAAAGTTTGGAACCAAAACCATGTTTTTGTGTTTGGTATAAAAGGATACGGTCCTTTCTTGGAAAGACTATTGTGTTAAAGCGGGCTACGGGCTTAAGTAACACATGACCATTGTGTTAAAAAGAGCTACGGGCTTAAGTAACACAAGTCCCTTGTGCTGGAGGACTCTAAACTTTCGCAGCACTAAGTATAAAAGGATACGGTCCTTTCTTGGAAAGACTATTGTGTTAAAGCGGGCTACGGGCTTAAGTAACACATGACCATTGTGTTAAAAAGAGCTACGGGCTTAAGTAACACAAGTCCCTTGTGCTGGAGGACTCTAAACTTTCGCAGCACTAAGTATAAAAGGATACGGTCCTTTCTTGGAAAGACTATTGTGTTAAAGCGGGCTACGGGCTTAAGTAACACATGACCATTGTGTTAAAAAGAGCTACGGGCTTAAGTAACGCAAGTCCCTTGTGTTGGAGGACTATAAACTTTCGCAGTACCTTCGACTAATCGATTACGGATCGTACAGCCCTTGTTTTGCCACTGTCGGTTTACTGCGTGGACTTGCTTGTTTTGATAAGCTCTTGATGTGTTCTGCCGATGTAAGTAAGCATCCCTTGAGACTTGTGAGATTTGATTGATGAATACGGTTCATCCCTTATTTTTCCGATGTAAGTAAGCATCCCTTGAGACTTGTGAGATTTGATTGATGAATACGGTTCATCCCTTGTTTTGATAAAGTTTTGACGTGTTTTGGTTCTGTAAGGACCTCGACTGAATTCGTATGGTTTTGGCATGTTTTGTTTTGAAAGACTTCAGCTATATTCATGAAAAAACCTTTATTATTTGCACCATTCACTGAGTATCCAAGCTCACCCCTCTCTATATATATGTAGGTGATGAGCAGGACGGCGGCGACGCCTAGATGTGTTTTTGAAAGACTGTTTTGGATCCTTGATTTTTGGTCGGCTTTGTTTTGTATTCACGTCGGCGATATCATTTCTTTTACGTCGGCGAATCTTGAAAATCATGCTTCTTGGCTTGTATTCACTATATTTCGTATATGTCGGCTCGAGAAGCCTTTTGATCAAGATGTAATACATATTTTGCCTTGTTGTATTCAAGTTGTAAAGATGTATGCCATAACATTGGACTTATGCACTGCTCTTATGGATCACTTGTATTTGATTTATTGCTTCCGCATTTGTGAGCCCCTTATAGTATACTCTGATTGTGTTAAACCATTGGTAAGTTGGCCTTCGGTAATCTCGGATTACTGGCCATCACGGCACCAAACTACTAGGGGCGGTTTGGGGTCGTGACATTTAATGAGGGTAATATAGATAATAGAGGATTTATTGGTGCATTTAAAAAGTCAATAGAACTTATGTTTGGTTTCATTTTTCCAAAAACACTTTTCAGAAAATTCTACTTTCTTATTTTTCGTATTTTTTTGTTTTTACTGAATTTTTTTTTAATATTTTAAGCAATTTTTTTATTTTTTAGACACAACTAACATAAATACATCTAAAAAGTAAAAAAATTCTTTTAAAAATTCACTAATTACCAAAAATATAAAAAAAAATACAAGAATTCAAGACATTTTTTTATATTTTTATGTATTTATTAATTTTTTAAAATATTTTGTCACAATTTTTTTTTTACTTTTTAGATATATCTAAGTAAGGTGCATCTAAAAAAGTAAAAAAAATGTTTAAAATTTTAAAAATATTCACTAAAAATAAAAAAACACGAAAACCAAAAAACTTAATCTAGAAAACTCAAACCAAACACACTGTTTAAGTCCACTTACATTGTGTTTGGTTGAGAGATTTTGGAAGTGATTTGGAAAGAGAAAAAGAAAAAAGTGTATGAAATTAGGTGAAATATAAGTATATTTTATTCATATTTTATCTATCTTTTCTTTTTCCCTTTCCAAATTATTTTCTAAATCTCCCAACCAAACATAACATTAATGGGACTGACCAATAATTAACCCTAAATTTTTTAAATTTAGGAAAAATTACTTGAAAATCACACTTCAAAAATCTATATAGCATGAAGTCTCTCTCTCTCTCTCTCTCTTTTTAATAAACCGGAGTGCCCTGCTCATTTAGAAACATTTTCTATGAGATCTAATTTAATATATTATTATATCACATTAAGATGTTTTTGCTCTTATTGATTGTTGGACACGTATTTTTTTTTTCTTGGATATGATTTTTGAAATGTGACATAATGGTTGATTTCCATATTGGGCATGATAAATTTTAGGTGGATTGAATGTGAAATGTGGTTTGATTGTCAAAATGAACATGTTAGATTTTGGGTGGATTAAATGTGAAATGTGATTTGTTCAAACTAGCACTGTGACTATAAAAACCCTTTAATATACTTTTTAAAAATGTGACATGTGGAATGTGGCTTGAATTAAAAAATGGGCATGTTATAGTTTGGGTGGATTGAACGTAGAATGTGATTTGTCTAAATTAACAATCTGACTAAAAAATCATTTAGGCCTCATTTGAGAACATGTTTTTTTAGTAACTTTTTGGTTTTTTAGCTAAAATATGATGTAAAAAAAACTAGTATGTTTGGGATGACTTTTTGACTTTTTGCGAAAAGATGTATAAAAAGTAAAGAGAAAAGGAAATCTTTGACTTTTTGGTAGTGGTTGTTGGCTTTTTGGTTTTTTTAGTAACTTTTTGACCTTTTAGCTAAAAAAGCCACTTGCCAAACGAGGTATGCTTTTATGAAATGTGACATGTGGAATATGATTTGATTTCCAAATTGGACATGTTACATTTTGGATGGATTGAATATGAAATATAGTTTGTCTAAACCAGCAATGTGACTGCAAAAACTATTTAATATACTTTTTTGAAATGTGACAAGGAATTTGATAAACAACTAAAATTAATCTTTAAATTGACTATATCGTAAAAACAATAATAAATGTGTCAATTTACATAAATAAAGACTTATATGTTTATTAAAATAAGTATGGGAATAGTTGGTTTACAAATTCTGATTTTAGGATTTATGGGTCAATGTCTCGAAAATTTATACTTTTGAGTTCTCGGATCGAAAAAATAAAAAATAAAAAATAAAAAAATTAAAAAAAATTGATAAAGGATATAATAATAAAAATAAAAGGTCAAAAAATAAATATTTTTTTTAATTATTTTGCTTTAGTGAACTTTTAAAAAAAAAATCATTTTTTTTTTGGATTCATCTAAACAAGCCTTGAAAAGTGTTAAAAAAAAGAAAAGAAAAGAAAAGAAAAGAAATTAACATAATTTGAAAAAAAAAATTACGAATGAATTTTTTTTTTTTACTTAAAAAAATGTGACTTTTTTAATTGTATACCAAACATTTTTTTGAGATTCAAAAAAAAAAAGGATGACGTTAACTTCCATAATTTCGATATAATCACACTTGAAATGTTTAAGATTTTAAATCATATAACACTTAATATTATTTTCATTAATAATTCATTACTTGTTGGCTTTTTGACTTTCGAAGATTATTTTTGTAATTGCGAGCGCGCCAGCAAGGATCAATCAGTCCTTACAGAAAATTAATTGCCAACCAATTATCAGACGATTGTGTTTTAGTTCTTTCAGCCTCAATGAAGATGACTTTTACTGGTGGCTTGATTTAGGAGAATTAAGCAAAATAACAATTAAATGAAGCACAATTGAAGCATTTCATTAGAATTAAAAACTTACAATGATCCAAACTCAGCCTCGTAGAGGTTTACAGTGACAATCTACTTGAAACTACTCCTATGAACGAAGTGCAGTGCAGGAATTTTAAAATGCAGAAATGTAAAGAACTGGAAATATAAAACTGGAAATGTAAAACTAGAAAAGAAATAAAGTAGAATAAGACTGGTTTTTTGGATCTGAGTCTGGGTCTTTTTTCTAGGTCTTCTCTGCTATTTATACTTCTCAAGGATGACCATCGAACTGCATTTCCAACCGTAGAACTGCTCCTCCATGATCGTTGATCATGTTGCCTTATAATTAGCTCCACTATGCTATCTCTTGCAGTTAGACTTCCCTCCTAAATTTTTGAATTTAAATGTGAGCAACCGTTGAAGCCACATCACCCTACATCTCTTTATTGATCCACTGCTACTTAGATCTCGTAATAACCAATATTAACTGCCACATGTACGATCAGGATCGAAGACTTGAATAGTTTTCCTGTATTACCCTTATTCTGCCACGCGTCGAATTGTAATTGGCTTGTACAAAATATGTAGCCAACATTACCCCCCGTACTAATATACCCAATACTTGGTGATATTAGTGGATCAAGGTCTTTTATCCAGGTCTTAGAACGTGCATGGGCTTTGCATTCTTCCAGAAATGCAATTATCATTCATCATCTGCATTAAACTCTCCTTCAATCTTTTGAACACCCCCACCACCTTAGTATTCGAACAGACTGATACATTTTTTATGGCCGAATCAATTTTCTCCTCTATTGATTGAGCACATGAAGAGTCATCTGATGATGCTGTTCCTCCTCGAAAGAACCTCCATGCATTAGTTAGCCACATTTACCCACCTTTCTATATTCAGGTCATGGATGCCTTTGGAAATTATCAACCCTTGGACTACGGACACATTGCCCTTAATCCTTTGATTCAGAAACTTACAAATATGGACACGGGAAGTTCTTCTTCTGACTCACCCTTGGACTACGAACAAATTGCTCTTAATCCTTTGATTCAAAAAGTCGCAAATATAGACATGGGAAGTTCTTCTTCACAATCCTCTGCATGGAATAAGGCTGCAACTTCTTCTTCCTCTGGGGCTTCTGACTAGACAAGCTGGTCAAAACCGGAGGCCTGTGATTTAAGAGAGCGAATCAACCATCACTTTGTCGAGTTTACTGACCCACGAAGAGTCATCTGATGATGTTGTTCCTCGTCGAAAGAACCTCCATGCATTAATTAGCCACCTTTACCCACCTTTCTATATTCAGGTCATGGATGCCTTCGCAAATTATCAACCCTTGGACTATGAACACATTGCCCTTAATCCTTTGATTCAGAAACTTACAAATATGGACATGGGAAGTTCTTCTTCTGACTCACCCTTGGACTAGGAACAAACTGCTCTCAATCCTTTGATTCAGAAAGTACCAAATATGGACATGGGAAGTTCTTCTTCCGACATACCTATGGTCTACTTTTCTTGAATGAGATTAATGAGCTAACAAAACACATTTTTTTTTTATTGGTGGATATTGGTGAGATTTATGACATCAATACACTTTCATCTAAAAATTATTATTTTATTTACATTTATCATTAAAATAATTCATAATATTTCGTTAGAAATATTTGTTTAATTTTTACAATTTTTTTTTTTATAACATAACTATTATAATTTGTAACTTTCATTTTATTATGTTCTTAAATTTTGTCACAGCCATAGATTTTGGACTAAATCATTTCGGAAAAAATGTATAAAAAAAAATTACAAGAAAATAAAAAATTTAAAAACTGTAAATGATATTTGCACAATTCAAAAAGAAGACGGGTGGGAGGTGAATTGATAGAAAAAAAATAATAATAATAAGATAAAATTAAAAAAAAATGTATAAAAGGGTATTTCAATCCCATTAGAAAAAAAAAACATATTATTTAATACAATACATTTATAATCGTTGTTTCTTTCTATGATAGTGGGATGGGAGTAACTACTCATATTTATTACATTCTTAACAAATGCCTTAAGAATACTTATTAAAACTCATCATAAATTGTTCACATACATTAAAAAAAATAATAATAATGTGTAAGCAAATTTATTTTCCTTTTGACTATTATGTAGTTATAGCTTATACAAAACTTAGGTTATCTAGGTATATTTCATTATGTAGTATTTATTTAGAATTGACTATTTATGTGTGCTTTCGAAAGTGCCTTATAAGGGTTTTTTTTTTCTTTTTTTAGCGAATTTTTTTTTTAAATTATTTTAAAAAAAGTAGGATTCTAGATTCAGTTCAACAAGACGAATCAGAATATTAATTTTTTTTAAAAAAATTCAGAAAAGACAAAATAAATCAAAATAAGCAATATTTTTTTACTTATTTTCGTCTTTATTATTTTTTTCATACAATTTTTCAAGAGTATATACTTTTTAGATTCATCTCGATAAGACGGATCGAACAAGTAAAAAAAAAAATTAACATTATTTTAAAGAAAAAAAATCACTAAAGATAAAAAAAAAAAAAAAATTGATTTTTTTTGGAAGATTGACCAATAAGTCCCATATTTTGGATTTATGATTCATATAGTCTCATATTTTTTCTTGTGATCCATTTAGTCTTTTTAGATGCGTAATAACTCAGTTGCCTGTCACATTGGATTGTTACATTGTTATAGCAATCTCGGGTTTTACCCCTTTATATACAGTGTCCCGGACTTATGTTCTGTAGTATTGGCAATTGTTATATCTTGTTGTTATCCTTTAATTCCTTATTCATGAATTATAAGATGTGTTGGGCAGGTTTGTTACAGGTTGGGTGTGATTGGGAGCGAATGGTTGCTGCCCAGATTTTGGTGTCTTCGCTCGAGTGAGGACTTTGTCGCTCGAGCAAGCTCTTTGTTTTAGATCCTTTGCTCGAGCCAGGGTTTGTTAGCTCGAGCGAGAGTTAAGTATTGTATCTGGTGGATCGAGCGAGAAGTCCTTCGCTCAAGCTTGTGTGTGCGTCTGATTCTGGACCTGAGAGCTGTGTTTCTTGGCTCGAGCGAGATTTCCTTCGCTCGAGCGAGCGAGGTGTATGTTTTGAGTTTCTTCACTCGAGCGAGCATTCTGTCACTCGAACGTGCTTCTGGGTTGCAGACCTGAAGCTTCGAATTGTTGGCTCGAGCGAGACTTTCTACGCTCGAGCGAGAGTTCCTTGTGTCTGGTCGCTCGAGCGACCAATCCTTCGCTCGAGCGAGCCTGTGTTATATCAATAGACAGCAGCGGGAAACACTTCACTTTTTTCATCTCTTTTATTTTGCAAACCCTAGTTCCGAGCTCCCTCTCTCTCTACACACCTTCTCTCTAGGGTTTCATCTCCTATTAGTGTGTTCCTACCCTAAGTCCTTTGTAAGAAAGGTAGAGGGTTGTGAGGGCTTGGCTTTAATCTGAAAAATCTCGGATTTGGAGCACTTTGGTTTTTGGTCATCTTCTTCTTTGAGCTTCTAATTTCGAGGTAGGGATATCCTACTCCATCTTATGAGCTTTGTCTTATTGTGCTGGAAGGACTGTAAATATAGATATTCCCGGTATGTCATGGCTTACCCACACTTCTAGTGATGGAGAAGAGTCGGTGATAACGAGTTTTTTGTGCTCGGTAGAAATTCCTAAGCAGGATATTAGTAAGGTAGATGTGGTGCGTGAGTTTAACCTTAGGGTTGATATGTGAAATATGGGAAAATGCCCTAATTATTATGATAAATTAATTTGTATAATTAATTTTGGAAAATGAGAAATTGAGTTGAGAATATTGAAATTGGAAAATTATGGGATTGAATGGTGTAGTTGGATTAATTTATCACTCACCTATGAAAATGTTGATATTATATCCATTTGTTGCATTTATTTTCTGTTTAGAAATAACTGCTTTGGGCTATCGGTGGAGGATAGCCTTGAATGTTGTAGACAATGCATGATGATTAGGTGAACTAAAACTAATCAACTGAGTATGTCATTAAATATGGCAGCTGGAAGAATACATCAAATTTATGTATTGATTGGCCACTCACCTATGAAAATGTTGATATTATATCCATTTGTTGCATTTATTTTCTGTTTAGAAATAACTGCTTTGGGCTATCGGTGGAGGATAGCCTTGAATGTTGTAGACAATGCATGATGATTAGGTGAACTAAAACTAATCAACTGAATATGTCATTAAATATGGCAGCCGGAAGAATACATCAAATTTATGTATTGATTGGCCTTGTATATGATATGTGTTTATATACATTGTGTTGCGTGGGAGGAGATAGGGGACGTACTCCACGGTTTAGGGGAAGATAGGGGATGGACTCCTAAACCAGACATTGTTTGAGAGGAGATAGGGGATGTACTCTATTGATACAGCAATTATGTGTATATATTGAGGTATTGATACAACAAATCTGTATATCATATATGAAGTATGGAAGTGTTTGTTTGAGATTGATATAGCAATTATGTGTATCTATTGTGAAGTAAGATGTGTTTAATACGAGTTGTTATTAAATTATCTGGCCAGGTTCTGAGCCACATTTATAAAATGAGTTGATAAGTGAAGGAAAATGAAATGTAACATGGACACAAGTGTCATGGAACTGAATAGTGATATAACTAGTTTATGTGTGTTAACCATCTATCAAATGCTATTATTTTAGTCATTGCTTATATTTGGTTTAGTATATCTCTACTGGGCTGTGGCTTACCTTATATGGGACATCATTTTCAGGTCCAGGTGATACGCCACCTCCAAGGACATATCTGAGAAGGTTTTGGGAGTTGAAGACTCTTTTGTTGTTTTGTTAACTTTTGTTGTATTACATGTAAATTCAGGCCAAGGGCTTAATATGATGTGAGTTAGTACTCTCTTTTGTGTAACCAAGTGTTGACTTGGAAAGTTGTAAGCCGTTGGGCATTTACTTTTGTTGTCAACATGTAATACATTTGTAAGGACTACTCTGATGAATGGAAAAGTGTTTATTTCTCTTATGTCAAGAATGTGGGGTTTTATGTATTATTTTGAGGACGTTACAATTTGGTATCAGAGCGTACCGGGTTCGAATATTTTGGGTACGCGGGAAGTGGTTAGTACAACAATGGGTTTGTCTCGCTTGTTAGAGACTTAGGTATAATGTTATGTGCTTATGTGATAACATGTTTACGTGAATATATGGGTATGGGATTTAGTTTCTGGGATGTTGATTGGATCCTTGGGTTTCTGGGAGTCCTATTAGAAAGGCACTTGATTAATGCTGTTTCTAACTGGAACTCTAGCAACGCCTCAGGACTGTCATTATCCGAAAATGAAATTTGTAAGTGCTTATGTGATTATGTGCTTACATGGAGTGAATTACAGTTGTCCAACGTATTAGGACGTGAGTGTTATAGCTTCGGCACATTTGTGAATGTGCTAATGTTTTTCGTTACCTTTATTAGGATGTCAGGACGAGGACATGGTGGTAGGCGAGGTAGGCCTAGAAGGCAGGAGGTGCCTATACCGGAGGGCATTCCAGCGCAGCAGGAGGGTGTTGGCCAGGCCAATGTGGCCGAGCCAGTGGGTTAGCAAGCTATGGGTGCTTTAGCCTGCGAGATAGCATGAGCATTCAGGGAATCCATAGGTATCCTCAGAGCTGAGAATCCAGTTCAGGCTCCAGTTCAGGCCTAGGTTGTTGATGCAGGGCCTTCCTTTCTGAAGAAGGAGTTTTTTCGGTCGAATCTGGATGAGTTTTTGGGGGATCCGAAAGAGCCACTTAAGGCTGATGAGTGGTTGGAGCAGATGACTAAGACATTTGAGATGCTTGGCATCGAAAACGGGGCTTTGAAGGTGACCTTGGCGTCTTTCCAGCTAAAGGGGGATGCGGGTCAGTGGTGGAAGTTCACGAAGGGTAGTATTGGTGACACTTGGGAGGCCTTTATAGATGCTTTCCAGGAGAAGTTTCTGTCTCCCATTGTTAAAGAGAAGTTGAGAGATCAGTTCTGCTAGCTAAAGCAACTGAGTTTATCAGTGGCCGAGTTTGAGGCCGCATTTACTAGTCTGTCCAGGTTTGCACCTGAGCATGTGGCGTCAGAAGAACGTTGTTATCTCGAGTTTGAGAGGAAATTGAGGCACGGGCTCAAGATGAGAGTTGGCAGGTCTATGACTCGGTAGTATAGGCGCCTTGTGGACGCTGCGGCTCATATGGAGATTATGATACATAAGGAGGAGGAGAGATTGAGGGGCTCCAAGAGGAGTTAGGATGGCTAGGGTGATGGCAGGAGACAGAGGGGTTCTAACCCTCAACAGTCTCCGGGTGGTTTTGCTAGATCTACCTTTCCAGTGCCGAGTGCAGGTTCTGGGAGAGGTAGTCAGGGAGACGTGACTTGTTACAAATGTGGTCAGTTGGGCCACAAGTCTCCAGCTTGCCCGCAGAGGGGAGGAGGTCAGAGAGTTGCTTCATCTTCGGCTCGACCTCAGAGCCAGAGTCAGGGCAGAGGTCAGCCACTGTCTTGTTATCAGTGTGGTCAGGTGGGGCACCTGAAGAGGTTTTGCCCGCAGTTGAGTGCCACCTCGGGTGCGTCTGGTTCGAGGCAGACGCTGAGTTTTCAGCTAGCACAGTCAATTCAAGCCTCGAGGGCCAATCTCGGAGCTTCGTTGTCCTAGTCTGTGCAGCAGTCTTCTACTCCTAGGGGTGAGTAGGTTGATCAGAGACCTTCTGGGCGCGTGTATGTTGTTACCGCGCAGGATCTTATACCTGCTCCATCTGTTGTGAGAGGTACTTTCTTGTTTTGCAACTCGGTTGCCAATGTGTTGATTGATACGGGTGCATCCCATTCTTTTATATCTGCTGCATTTGCATCTGTTTTGGGGCTGGAGTTGGCACAGTTAGCATCTCCTATATGTGTTGTATCACCTGTTGGGGGTGAATTGATTTTGAAACAGGGGTGTCGAGGCTGTGATATAGAGGTCGCAGACCGCCGGCTTCCATTTCCTTTTGTAGTTATGCCTATGTCGGGTTTTGATATTATTTTGGGTATGGACTGGTTATCATCATACCGGGCTATTATTGATTGTCACCGCCAGAGGGTCACCGTATGTACCGTGAGCGGGGATTGTTTTCATTTCTTGGGGGATCGGGTTGGTAGTGTTTTGCCATCGGTGTATGATCCACGAGGACGGAATGAGCTTAGTGGTCTTCTCACTAGCTTCATGAGTGGTGAGTGTGATGAGACCCAGACTGCATTGCCGAGAGTGGTTTGTAAGTATTCGAATGTTTTTCCCGAGGACCTTGTTAGCTTACCACCTCATCGAGAGACTGAGTTCTCTATTGATCTAGTGCCCGGCACGGCGCCGATTTCTATGGCACCATATCGTTTTGCCCTAGTCGAGTTGGTTGAGTTAAAGATCCAGCTCCAGGAGTTGCTAGATAAGGGCGTTATTCGCCCTAGTGTTTCACCATGGGGAGCACCGGCCCTCTTTGTTAAAAAGAAAGATGGTGCCTTGAGACTTTGTATCGATTGCCGGAAATTGAATCGAGCTACGGTCAAGAATAAGTACCCTATGCCTCGTATTGATGATTTGTTTGACCAGTTGAAGGGTTCCCGTTGTTTCTCTAAGATAGACTTGAGATCGGGTTACCACCAGTTGAGGGTCAGGGAGGAGGATATTTTGAAGACGGCATTTCATACGCGGTATGGCCATTATGAGTTTCTGGTGATGCCCTTTAGGCTCACCAATGCACCGGCAGTCTTTATGGACTTGATGAACCGGATATTCTGGGAATTCTTAGGTTGTTTTGTGGTCGTTTTTGTGGACGATATCTTGATTTATTCGCCTTCTGAGGAAGAGCACGAGGAACACTTGAGAGTAGTGCTGGAGTTGCTTAGAGCCCATAAGCTGTATGCTAAGTTTGAGAAGTGTGAGTTCTGGCTAGGAGAGGTCAAGTTCTTAGGCCATGTGGTTTCCGGGGAAGGGATGTCTATTGATACATCCAAGATTGAGGTAGTGCAGGATTGGGCAGGGCCTAAGAGTGTTTTTGAGATCCGCAGTTTTATGGGATTAGCTGGATATTACCGCCGGTTTGTGAAGGATTTCTCCAGGCTGGCTTCGCCATTGACTAGATTGACACGAAAATGGGTCAAATTTGTATGGAGTGAGACTTGTGAAAAGTCGTTCCAGGAATTGAAAGTTAGATTGACCACCACTCTGGTTTTGATTATTCCGGAGAGAGGTTCGGGTTATGCGGCTTATTGTGATGCTTCGCGAGAGGATTTGGGTTGTGTGTTGATGCAAGAGGGGAAATTCGTAACCTATGGCTTGCGGCAGTTGAAAATACACGAGAGGAATTACCCTACACATGACCTAGAGTTAGCAGCTGTGATTTTTGCCTTGAAGATTTGGAGGCACTACCTTTATGGTGAGAGGTTCGAGGTATTCTCAGATCATAAGAGTCTGAAATATCTGTTTACACAGAAAGACTTGAACTTGAGGCAGAGGAGGTGGATGGAGTTTATTGAGGATTACGACTTTGAGTTGCATTATCATCTGGGGAAGGCCAATGTTGTAGCCGATGCCTTTAGCAGAAAATCCATTAGTGACGTAGCTTGTATAGCCATCCGGGAGTGGGAGATGTTGGGTGCACTTGACGAGTTTGATTTGCTTCTGGGCGAATCTATTGAGGCTGCGGCCTTGTTTTTAATTGTTGCGCAGCCTACACTTGTGACTCGAGTGTTAGAGGCACAGAGAGGTGACCTTGAGGTAGAATCCCTCTGAGAAGATCTCCAGTGGAAAGGTTGAGAAGGGTTTGTCTGTGTATCTCGACCAGCGTGTGAGGTACCGATATCGTTTGTTTGTGCCAGAGTCTTGCCGAGAGGAGGTACTACGAGAGTTTCACCATTCACGCCTTGCGGTGCATCCGGGAGGCACTAAGATGTATCGGGATTTGAGTCGCCAGTTTTGGTGGCGGGAAATGAAGAAGGATGTGGTAGTTTTTGTATCGAAGTGCCTTACTTGTCAGCAAGTGAAGGCCGAGCATCAGAGGCTAGCGGGTTTGTTACAACCCTTGCCTATTGTCGAGTGGAAGTGGGAGCATGTCGCTATGGACTTCGTTGTAGATCTTCCTAGGACTCAGCGGGATAGTGATGCTATTTGGGTGGTAGTAGACCGGTTGACTAAGTCGGCGCACTTTATCCCTATGCGCGTGAGAGATTCGGTAGATCATCTTGCCGACTTGTATATTCGGGACATAGTGAGGTTGCACGGGGTCCCAGTGTCGATCGTTTCAGATAGAGATCCACGTTTTACTGCGAGGTTGTGGCAGAGTTTGCAGAGTGCCTTGGGTACTAGGTTGACCTTTAGCACGGCTTATCATCCTCATACTGACGGACAGTCCGAGCGTACTATTCAAATCCTTGAGGATATGCTTCGAGGTTGTGTCCTTGACTTTAGTGGGTCGTGGTAGAGGCACTTGCCCTTGGTGGAGTTTTCCTACAACAATAGTTTTCAGTCGAGTATCGATATGTCACCGTTTGAGACCTTGTATGGCCGACCTTGTAGGTCTCCAGTTTGTTAGGCCGAGGTGGGTGATGCACCTTTGTTGGGCCCGGAGTTGGTGAGGGAAACGACGGAGAAAGTTGAGCTTATCCGTAGGAGGCTTGTTACAGCCCAGAGTCGTCAAAAATGTTATGCCGACCGTAGGAGGCGGCCTTTGGCATTTGAGGTGGGTGATCACGTGTTTCTGAAGATATCATCTAAGCGGGATTTGATGAGATTTGGTAAGAGAGGGAAGTTGTCCCCTCGATTTATTGGCCCTTTTGAGATCCTTGAGAGGATTGGCGAGGTTGCCTACCGTGTAGCTTTGCCGCCGCAGTTGTCCGGAGTTCATGACGTGTTTCATGTTAGTATGCTTTGGAAGCACGAGCCAGATCCATCACATGTATTAGATTGGACCGACTTAGAGGTTGACGAGGATGCCTCGTATGAGGAGAGACCGGTTCGGGTCTTGGATAGGCGTAATCAAGTCTTGCGAGGCAAGACCATCCCCTTAGTGAAAGTTTTGTGGAAACATCACGGAGTGGAGGAAGCCACTTGGGAACGTGAGTTGGAGGTCCGAGAGAAATATCCGGATCTATTTGTGGATGTTTGAGTATATGTTGTATATTCTATTGTGTTGTTAAACTTTACGAGCATTGAATATGTCTTAAGTTGTAAAACATTGTATATGTTTCGGTTTATGGAAGCATTGTAGAACTTGCCTTGAAATGGAAGTTTATTATAACATTGTATATGTTGAATGTGTTGTAGAAATGGAGGTATATCATGAACATTGAATGTGATATAGAATTGTGAATAATGTATATTGGAAAATTGTTGGATTTGGAAGGAATGCATGTTGATAATGCATGTTGTAGTATATATTGTGAAATGCCTCTTGGTAAGAGATGGAATGACCAGTAATGGGTCAAATTATTGAATATTGAAATGTAATATTGTTGGAAATTGAGGAAAACTTGTTTTTGAAAACTTGTGCCTAATTTCGGGGACGAAATTCTTTAAGGGGGGGATGTTATAGCGATCCCGGGTTTTACCTCTTTATGTACAGTGTCCCGGACTTATGTTCCGTAGTATTGGCTGTTGTTATATCTTGTTGTTATCCTGTAATTCCTTATTCATGAGTTATAAGATGTGTTGGGCAGGTTTGTTACAGGTTGGGTGTGATTGGGAGCAAATGGTTGCTGCCCAGATTTTGGTGTCTTCGCTCGAGCGAAGACTTTGTCGCTCGAGCGAGCTCTTTGTTTTAGATCCTTCGCTCGAGCTAGGGTTTGTTAGCTCGAGCGAGAGTTGAGTTTTGTATCTAGTGGATCGAGCGAGAAGTCCTTCGCTCGAGCTTGCGTGTGCGTCTGATTCTGGACCTGAGAGCTGTGTTTCTTGGCTCGAGCGAGATTTCCTTCGCTCGAGCGAGCGAGCGAGGTGTATGTTTTGAGTTTCTTCGCTCGAGCGAGCATTCTGTCACTCGAGCGTGCTTCTGGGTTGCAGACCTGAAGCTTCGAATTGTTGGCTCGAGCGAGACTTTCTACGCTCGAGCGAGAGTTCCTTGTGTCTGGTCGCTCGAGCGACCAATCCTTCGCTCGAGCGAGCCTGTGTTATATCAGTAGACAGCAGCGGGAAACACTTCACTTTTTTCATCTCTTTTATTTTGCAAACCCTAGATCCGAGCTCCCTCTCTCTCTACACACCTTCTCTCTAGGGTTTCATCTCCTATTAGTGTGTTCCTACCCTAAGTCCTTTGTAAGAAAGGTAGAGGGTCGTGAGGGCTTGCTTTTAATTTGAAAAATCTCAGATTTGGAGCACTTTGGTTTTTGGTCATCTTCTTCTTTAAGCTTCTAATTTCGAGGTAGGGATATCCTACTCCATCTTATGAGCTTTGTCTTGAAATTTTGGCATTTTGATATGTTGGGATTGTTGGGTAATTTTTGGAAAAGTTAGGGTTTGTTTTGTAATTTCTAAAAGAGGGGTTTTCCATGTTTGAGTCATATTTGTGTTATAGACTTGAAATGGAGGTTATTTATGGATTATGGGTGAAAAATGAGCCTTAGGGCTATTTTTGGAAAAAGGGGGAAAAATGCCCTAATTATTATGATAAATTAATTTGTATAATTAATTTTGGAAAATGAGAAATTAAGTTGAGAATATTGAAATTGGAAAATTATGGGATTGAATGGTGTAGTTGGATTAATTTATCACTCACCTATGAAAATATTGATATTATATCCATTTGTTGCATTTATTTTCTGTTTAGAAATAACTGCTTTGGGCTATCAGTGGAGGATAGCCTTGAATGTTGTAGACAATGCATGATGATTAGGTGAACTAAAACTAATCAACTGAATATGTCATTAAATATGGCAGTTGGAAGAATACATCAAATTTATGTATTGATTGGCCTTGTATATGATATGTGTTTATATACATTGCGTTACGTGGGAGGAGATAGGGGATGTACTCCACGGTTTAGGGGAAGATAGGGGATGGACTCCTAAACCAGACATTGTTTGGGAGGAGATAGGGGATGTACTCTATTGATACAGCAATTATGTGTATCTATTGAGGTATTGATATAGCAAATCTGTATATCATATATGAAGTATGGAAGTGTTTGTTTGAGATTGATACAGCAATTATGTGTATCTATTGTGAAGTAAGAAGTGTTTAATACAAGTTGTTATTAAATTATCTGGCCAGGTTCTGAGCCACATTTATGAAATGAGTTGATAAGTGAAGGAAAATGAAATGTAACATGGACACAAGTGTCATGGAACTGTATTGCGATATAATTGGTTTATGAGTGTTAACCATCTATCAAATGCTACTGTTTTAGTCATTGCTTATATTTGGTTTAGTATATCTCTACTAGGCTATGGCTTACCCTATATGGGACATCATTTTCAGGTCCAGATGATATGCCACCTCCAAGGACATAGCTTGGAAGATCTTAGGAGTTGAAGACTCTTTTTGTTATTTTGTTATCTTTTGTGGTATTACATGTAAATTCAGGCCAAGGGCTTAATATGATGTGAGTTAGTACTCTCTTTTGTGTAACCAAGTGTTGACTTGGAAAGTTGTAAGCCGTTGGGCATTTACTTTTGTTGTCAACATGTAATACATTTGTAAGGACTACTCTGATGAATGGAAAAGTGTTTATTTCTCTCATGTCAAGAATGTGGGGTTTTATGTATTATTTTGAGGGCATTACACATTTAGGGAGTTACGTTATAATGTTACGTTTGGAAAAAGTACACGAAGGAGGTTTTTAGTGTGTTAGTGTAATATTTGAGCGTTACGTTTGGAAAAAGTACACTAAAGAGTTTTTAAAAAAGTTGTTGAAGTGTTACGTTTGAAGAGTATTTTAGTGTGTTACGTTGAAGGAGTGTTACATTTGTGAAAGTACATTGATGAGTTTTTTAGTGTAGAGTGCAACGTTGGAGGAGCTTTTCAGTGTGTTACGTTGGAGAAGTGTTACGTTTGTGAAAAGTACACTAAGAAGTTTTTTTACTATAGTATGTAACGTTGGAGTATTACAATTCGAAAAAGTATACTAAAAAGTCTTTTAGTGTGCTACGTTGGAGTGTTACTGTTGTCAAAAGTACATTGAGGAGTTTTTTTTACGTTGGAGGAGTTTTTCAATGTATTACGTTGGAGGAGTGTTACGTTTGTAAAAACTACACTAAGAATTTTTTTAGTATGTTACGTTAAAGTATTGACATGTTACGTTTGGAAAAAATACATTAATGGGTCTTTTAGTGTGTTACGTTATAGTGTTAGAGGAGTCTTTTAGTGCTACGTTGGAGTAGTGTTACGTTTTTTATAAGTACACTAAAATTTTTTAGTGTGTTATGTTGTTACATTGAAGTAATGAAAATGTGCTCCAAAAATTGGATTCAATTTCCCTAAGATGACATCCCCTAATGAGGAAGGGTAGAAAGGTCCACCAAATCATACTAAAATTTAAAATAGGATCTCATGGTAAAATTGTTAAAAGAAAGAGGACCTATCAGTGTATTAGAATTGATGGGATTGTTTGGAGTAACTGATTCTCATATAGGACTTTCTGATAATTTTCCCGATTTTTTCCTCCTCAAAATTAGCTATGAATTATTCCAATTGGATGCGGACTTATTTGTGCGACCAAGATAATGTTTGGCCCTGTTTGTGTGTGGCCCCATTTAGAGAGAGAGCTCTAATAGTTCTAATTTGAATGTGGATCCCATTTAATGTGATGTTTTTTTTTTTAGAGCTCTAATTTTAAGGGGATGAATCATTGTTGATTTAGCTATATATGAAGTTATAGCTTGCACAGGTTACCTAGGTAGGATTGGTTATATTTAAAATAAAAAAATAGGGGGGAGGGGCATTGGTTTTGCTGCAGTCAACAGTGATACTGTTCGTGCTGTTGATGATGTGTCCCAACAAAGACTTGCCACATGACAACAATGCCTCCACTGCAGCCCATGCTTGCCTCCACAATCTATCGCACAAGATGACCAAAATCTGATAGCAAATACTCGCTCCCTTGAATAGCCTTGACAGTGGACAACGTATAAGTTTATGTTGTTTCTAATACCGTTTCTTTAATAGTTCTCCAAATAATGTATTTTATGATAGAATAATATACAAATAGAATTTATGTGATCATTTTATTTTTAATCAAAACATTCATTATTATAATTATAGTTTTAAAAATGTTATGGATACATTATTCTAAGCTATTTCTGTTTAAATTTTCTAGTTAAAAATCATTTGTCATGATATCACTAGCCAATTAAATCTTGTAAATATATTTAGGATTAAGTAAACAACTATTGTCTCTCTGGCTTATTGAACTATATAATCTTTGCAACTGCGATGTAAGAACGCTCACATTATTTAGTAGTACCATCACATGATTTTACTGTTATATTTATACCCAATCATTAAAAAAGTTTTAACTAAAGTTTATCCACTTTTAATTGATAGCATGAAAAGCCTAACATAACTTGCCTACTCCTCGAATCCACACATTCTCCACACATGTTCCCTTCCTGGGGTTTTCCTCCTTTTAATCAAAAGGTAATTTAATGCCCAGAAAGAAAGTGTGTTGCAAGAAGAAAGATGTGAAATTGATAAATATATATATATATATATGAAACCCTCAATCTAAATGAGCTTCATAGTGCAATTACACTGGTTTAAGGTAATTGCAATTTTTTTGGATTAAATATTCTTGTGAAAGCTTCACCTTCATTATTCTACCAGCTTATATATGGATGTGAGTTTGGTGAGGGGATTGGTTATCCTCTAGTTTTCCTTTTCTCTGGGTGCCTCGGCTTCAAAATGTTTGCTCAACCTATATACTTGTGCTTTACATATAGTACTAACAAGTGACAAAATGAAAACTCTGTTTAATCTCTAATGTTGTTATAAGTAGCTGAATTTTGTTCAACCTATATTTATACAGAAATATTTTTATGATATTGTTATTATGCACACTATTTAATCTCTAATGTTTCTATAAGTGGATGATTTTTATTTTTATTTTTCCATTTAGATGAAATCCCAAATGTGTTTATACTCTGGATATAGAAGTCACTTACTTTACCTTGCAAACTAGGAGCCTGTATAATTCCTATTGGATGTATTGTTACAGAATGTCAGTCACAATTGGATATTTTTTAGTCCAGCAGGAAAATAAGTCTTTATGACAATACTATTAGTTTTTAGTATAGAATTCTTAGTGAATATAGATATGGGTGTACGAGTGTGAAAGGGTGTTAGTTTCAGATTCGGTTTCCTTTATTTATGAAATTATGTTAGTTTATGGAATTTGAATTCTTGAATGTTGATAATATTTAATAAGCAGTTGAATGGAAGGAGAGGTATCTCCGGCATTTTCTATTTCCAATTGGATTTATCGAAGAGACCAATTGGTGTCTCGGTTTACTAGTAACATTTTCCCCCAACTCTCCATTAATTCCTCTGTTTTTATTAGCATAGGTAAGGAAAATAAGCCCAACTTTTCAGGGTAAATACCGTGTACATATTGCATTATGGTGTTTTTGTTGATATTAGGGAAAGATCCACGCAGTTTGAAAAATGATAAATGAAGGAAGGCTTCTCGTAATAAATGGTTCCCTTCCATGTAATAGAAGAGACTTCTCTCCAATCTGAGGTAACAATCCAAGTTTGCAAGTGTGACTACCATCCAAGGGTGGAGGAGACAGTAGTGAGAAACTCCTACTTGACATTAACATCCGCAAAGGTCTAGTTATCTAGATGATGCCCATTGAAATTAACATCTCTTATTTAATATTTGGCAAGAGAAGATGACTTGTTTAGCAGCATAAACTGAGTCAGTTAATGCACACGGAAAAGAAGACGAATCATCTTTTTAATGCTTGTTTAAATGTCAGTGTTTTACTTTTTCCAGTGAATAATCTCATTTCTGTCTTTGGTGCTGATTTTGTGTCCCACCTGCATTATGCTTCTCCTGGCAGATTCATATTCTTTGGAAGCCTTGCAGAACAATGGCACATATGAATTCTTTTTCTGTTTATATTTTGTTCAGATTCTTTTTGTTTGCGCATTGGATTAATACATTGCAATTGCAGGAAGCTATAGTTCTACCCTCATTTGTCGCAATAGCAATTCACCCAAGACCTGGTGTTTGGGACTTGTTCGTGTCAATGTGTATGAACTGACTGTGGAACAATTAATTATTCAAGAATATCTTTGCTTCAAAGAACTTGTGGATGGGGAGTGAGGAACCTCTCTTGAAATTGTTTAATGATTATGAATTTGTTGATTTCCTTGTTTGATGTGACATACTTGATAAATCACCAGAATCTCATAGATAATTGCTGCCTTTTTTACATATTTAATTTCTCACAAGTTTAATTAAAATTTGGAATTTGGAACCTGGTCTAGGTACAATGGAAATTACGTGCTTGAAATTGATTTTGAGCTGTTCAATGCAACAGTTCCTAGACTAACTCAGTTATCTTCCATTGGCAATGTGGTTCAATTTCTCTATCGTCACCTATCTTCAATCATCTTCCGTAATAAAGAAAGTTGGGAGCCTTTGCTTCATTTTCTTCGCACATAATGGGCATGTGAGTCTTCTTAACTTTTGGCATTGACATTATGATCTTTGCTCCCCATTCAGAAAATGAATAATAATAATAATAATAACAACAACAAAAGAGGTTTGTAATTTGCATGAGGAGACTTAAGATAATTTTTATTTTACCAATGTGTTTTGCAGGTGATGATGCTGACTGATGGGATACATACAATATCTGGACTCTAGTTTGCTTTGGCAAGGGCAGAGGAATATCTTTCCCACCAGATGAAACATACTCTCAGTTTGAATATGTATGAGTGACAATCTCTCAAGACAACTCTTCTTGCTTAAATAGAAATAAGCCTCAAAATATAGAGCTTCCTCCTTTTCAAGAGAGGCAAAGTTGCTAGATAAACTTTGGGAGAGGAGGGTGTTGGATTTTGACAGTGAGATCAATTGAGTAAGTTTTTTTACATTACATTTCATTCAATCGAAAGCCTATTGTTAATTGTAGATTTTATGATTGATGATAATGAGAAAGGAAGGAAGTTGCGTATAAATACAATTGGTGACCAAATGATAGCCTATAGTTTGCAGACAAAACAGCGTCGTTACATTCTTTTTCTTTTCTTTTCTTTCTTTTTTTTTTAAAATTTTTTTTTTCAGTTCATTATTTCAATTTTTTTTCCTCTCTAGGCCACTTCTTCTTAAGTATGGCCTTGATAAATAGGTTAGATTAGATTAACTATTTAACACTTAAGTACTGGCTTTATTGCAATGGAAGGACTGGGTTTATTTCAGTCATGGAAGTGACACAGTTTCTTAAATCATGTTTGTAGATAGCAGAATTTTGATTGCCCTTTTTAATTTGTCATATTTGGATGGAAAGTCCTGTTATATGTATGCAGAAGTTGTTGGACCAACGAAGGTTGGCCTGAGTTGAAGGAGCTCTGGTCGCTTAAGCAAGTGGTCTCGGGTTCGAGTCCTTGTCGATGAAGCAAACCTTCTTGGGAGAGGTCCCTGCCTTGGCGCTCGACCGTACCTCAGAGGATTAGTCCTGGTGAAGCCTGGGGATACCTTGGGAAACCAAAAACAAAAAAAGTTGTTGGAATCCTCATTGTCAATTGTGGTCTATTTTTGTTCTGCTTTATATATTTATATGCATTTGTTTGTATGGACTTTTCTATGCTTGATAGTTTGTTATTCAATCATATAGTCTGATTACCTTGTCTGGAGCCAAAACAACAGAAGCATCCAATATCATGAGCTGAGATTTTATCCTGAATGAACCTTCTTTGTTTTCATACATTCTGCAATTTTCAGATTTTCATTTGTAACTTATTTTCATTTTTGGTCTAATTTTTTTCCCTATTAATTCTAACAAAGATTGAGCAAAGGAATGAATTAAGGAGCTACGGAGCTAATTACTATGGTTGCCTAAATCCTTGATTTCTATTTTCAAGTATGCCCTTCAATCTAACAGTTACATATTTACTCCCAAATTTTCTTTCTTCATTCACCAAAATTTGCATTCTAGGGCCTCATGTCATTTCCTTCTCTATTCTTTATATATCTCGTCGCATCTGTTCATATATATATGGATTATTCATGGTTATTTCCAAGTGTATGGATTTTGTTCATTTTTTTTTTTTAATCATTCTATTGGGTATATTTTTTTGGAAGTTAAAATAAATTATAGACAAACTATTTGGCATTGAAAAAATTTGACTCCTAAAAAAGTTGTTCTAATTTAATCATAGTGACATGATAGATTATCTCACAATTTTTTGATTTGTTACAATTCAACCATCCCCACCTTCGTGGTTGATCCTCTCCTTTTTGATAGTATCATTGAGATATTTTTTTGGTGCTATTTCCCAATTTACAGAATGTATAAAATGAACACTAGAAGGTGGTAAATATTGGCCCTGGGGTGGGAAAGTAAATGTAAATGGCATGGAGAGGATTATGGTTAAAAAATTCATATCTAATTCATGAAGAACTATATTTTCCCGTTTTCTTTTCTTATTTTTTAATCTTGTTTTTGATATGTTGACAGAAGGAATAATATGATTTTGTCCAAAATTTTGTTGTTGTAATGAATTTTTTTTATATATTTTTATTTGTGTGTTGCTGCATAAAATAAAAAAAATAAAAAATAAAAATCAATCTATATTGTAATTATTTTATAATTATCCCACTGAATTATAATTTTCACAATTATTAATTGCTCTAATTTTAAATTCCAACGTAATGGAAAGCCCAAACCACAGTCAAAGGCCCCTCAAAAAATAATTTAACTAGTTACCAAGCAATAGAAAAAAGAGATTGATGTTTAATTATTAATTGGACAAATCTATATTGCAGTTAACTAAATTATTCATTGAAAATGATATGATAGATAAATTTGATTATATAAGCTTAGTTAGTAATTTTGTTGTTAAAAATGTAAGAAAAGTAATATTTAAGTGATATTTTGTTGTATTTAGATTAATTTGGATTGATTAATGGCTTTATTTTTCTTTTTTTTTTTTTTTTTTTTTTTTTCCCTTTGTTGTATATTGAGTCTTCCTAAGACATGAAATAACAAAATCAAATTATTTTATTTTATTGTTTTTTTGTCTTTTGAGTTCTTATAATGATTTGCTAAGATCTTAATCTATGTAAGCAAATTTTGGTAATCATATTCAAACAATCTCTGTGTGGATACTAATAAATAAATAAATAATTGTGGGTAATTCCAATCACATTGGCTTAGCACCCGTAAAGCAGGTCGTGTTGAATAATCCAAATTTTTAATCGATGACATTGCAGTCAAGAAGATTAAATTTTCCAAAGCTAAAAGGGTTGGATTGTGCATCACCCCAAGCATAAACAATAGCACTTGAGTCTTAATAAAAGTTTTGCAAAGCACATGGAATTATATATATATATATAGAAGGACAAGGGGTGGTCAGTTTTACATTATTAATCCATGCCAAAATGAAATTTTAAAAGTACCAAATTTGTGTTCTCCTTCTAGGAACCTCCAGGGCCTCCATATAGTACCAGATGCCCAAAGTGAGCCCCCTGGTATCCTTCATCTTTCACTTCATACTGTTTTCTATTGCTTGTAAACTCATATGTTTGAGGATTTATATCCCCTCCACTTGGACTCTTAAGTGCAATATTCCTGAAGTATGTATCATATCTGGTGTCCTCAATTAGAAAATGACCTCCCCCCATTGCAGGTTTCGGGGTGCCCGGTGGACTAAATACCTCTCCTCCCCATTCAGCATGTGAAGCTAAGTTTGCTAATCCGCCACCAAGTATTCTCTTTGGCCAAAATCCAAGATTGGTATTTGCAACTCCAAGCCACTAGTTTCCATTAGCTAGATCCTATATATTTTTACATGGATATCAAAATTGAATAATTGAACAGAAGAACGCAAATTCTATTTCTTTACCACTAATTACTTAATTATGATTTTTGTTTCATAATTATTGGTGTAATAATTATTTGACACGATGGTAGGATGACTTGGGAACTTGTTTCATAATTAAGAGTTTTCAAATTTTACTTGCAAGATGTAGATTTCCATCGCAACCGATGTCCCTCCACGTATAGAGACCTTTTCAATTACTTGACCAAGAGGTATTTCTGTGTCCACAATCACAAATCCAGGACAATTTGTATTGAAACAATGAGATTGACCTGCCTGTTTGGTAGACAAACATATACGAATATATTGTAAGAGCTACCAAGAAAATATAGTCAATCGAGTAATATGCAATAAAAAACAATGATACTTACATTCGTATATATGAATAGTCAAGGACGTGCGTCACCAAACAGAAATGGATCCACCTGAGACAAACCAAAAACTTAATAACAACAAATGCTTTTGTCTATGTGAAGCTAGTTTTTACTTGTGAAAATTGTTTGTAAAATAGGTAAGAAGTTAAATTTACAAGAAGCAAGAAGATCAACTTACTCTCCACCCAACTTGTAAGCTATCAAGCCCATTTTGAATCATCATTCGCCCTGCACTATATTGTTTACCCACGACATCTGGTTGGTATACACTAAGCACCGCTGACGCTCCACTGTATTTGTTTGGACCATCTATTGTCTTAACTATGGCATACTGGGTAATAAAAGTCCAAAACATATGTGTTACTTTTATATTTTTTTCCTAGTCTGGAACATCGATGACGCAAGAGGTGGAGATGCAAAGTCTTAGATCCGAGGTGGAGAGCATGTTGACATAGCTATTGCAAGATGGTGGTGCTAGAAATAAAATTTCCCCTACTAGCTAGTCATGGTATTGTGTAAGTCTCTTTAATTTCTTTCAAATTTATGTGGGAAAAAAGGCGAAAATTTCCTGTATGGTGGCAAACTGGAGACCATAATGGGCACCTCATCCTAGATTCAAAAAAACTTGTGAGAGCAAGTGGCGCATCGATAGGACGAACGGTTAGAGAATTAGAGACAAAAAAAAAAAAAAAAAGGCAAAAGCAATTTTTCCGTGGAAAACCTTCCCACACTGAGAAGGAAAAAACCATGGGACCATAGTCCATCTTCCGTTTGGTTTAATTTTAGAATTATAATTTGAGTGTAGAGTTATGTTTTGAGTTTTGAGTTTTTCAATCATGATTTAAAAAGAGAAAATTTGTTTAGTTATGAGTTTTGAAAATAGTTTTGGGATGATTTGTAATTTTTTTTGTTTTTTTTTTTTTTTGATTGATTGATGTAAAAAATGTGAGAGAATGTGAGAGGTGAGATAAGAGATGAGAGAGAAAAAGTGATTGATTAATAATAAAAGAAAAGAAAAGAAAAGCGAGGAGTTTTGAAAGTAATTTTGAGTTGTATTTTAAAAATATATTTGGTTAACAAGTTGCATTTAAATCATGATTTATAAACAGAGTTGAGTTTTGAAAAGTAAAGCAAACGCTACCATAAGCTCTCCATGTGGGCTTGAGACTTACATGGGCTTTAACAAATATTTGGGCCATCCTTCACATACGAGGGAAACCCAACCCAACAAACATATATATATATATATATACGCTAGTACTTTTTTTTTGTTGATTTTCCCCCCTCTTTTCATTCAAAAAAGGCATCGTGCCCTAACTGTAAGATTTAATGTTTAGTGTTTTTGGTTGTGTAGATTCAAGCCATGTAAACAATCACATCTGCAAGTAAAATTATTATCAAAAGTTTGCCTAAAACTTTCAACAAGATGAGGCTAAACATATAGCTTCAAAAAATGAGGACTAGAATATAGGATCAAAAAATGTGGTTAGAGTGTTTTATGCGTGTGTTCAGATCATTCAAGAAGGTGATTCATAGAAATAAATAAAACCAAATATAGAAAACAAGCAATAGTGCAAAACTAATATTGTGAAGCTATATAATCTTGATTGACTAGGATAACTTACATCAGCACTACCGGTGTCATCTGCAGGAGTTATTATTTTTGAAGCAAGTTTCTCTCTAATGAGATCTTCTTTAGTAGTTCTTCTAATTGGAACTGTTCCAACTGGGCAACCCCCACCCTTTAGTCCTATATGTAGAGGTTTGCTAACATTTGAGGAAACTTGATCTCTTGATCTCTTAGGTAATGAAGTGGGCTTCATCTGCAATTCAACTCAATTCGAAAAAGGTAAAGGAGACTTGCACATAAATTGATCACCTAATGGATTATAGAAAACTCACAAGAGTTGGATTCTACGGTTGGGTACGTGCATGCCTTGTTTTCTATGAACCTCATAGAATTATTAGTGTTGGGTGCGTGTATCAAATTTTGTAAGATCCATATTGTATTTTGTGTTAGGTTGTTAAATCAAGAGTTCACTAGCAATTCAATGTGTAGGGTTTTATTAATTGTATGGGACTAACATTTCTATGGTTTGCCTACAAATATGAATCTTCTCTAAACTCTCCTCTCTTATATTGATGCTTGTTCCAAAATTATATTTTATTTATTGGATTTGATCAATACCATTATTCCGTTCGCCAATAAAAAGAAGTATTGTAGAGGTGTGAGATTGAGAGGGTTTGTAAAGATGTAAGGGATATGAAAAAATTCCGGGGACAATGATAGTGAGTAAGTAAGCACGCGTAGCTTCTAGAATCAGTTAATCTTAAGTAGGGAAATGGGTAGAGTTTCAAGACTTCGGTATTGGTGTTAGATTTTAAAGGTTTTTGGTTTTATTGTTGTACACGCTATGATTCATAGTATATTTCTCTTTTGTATGCAAATCTTTGTGATTTTTAATCTTTAGTGTGTGCATATGGATGTGCTTCCATTTGAATTTAGGATGTGCAATAATCTCAGCACCTATTGTGCGAACTACAGTGTTCTGTGATTTATTTTGTGCTTATAGAGTGTTGAATAAATAATTAAGTAGCCTTCAATTATGTGTTGGAGATAAGAGGATGTATGGAGACAAACCTGAAAATGAAAAGTGTGGTTCTTTAGTAGAGGATGATCAAATGCAGGTTGTTTGTAGAAATCCACGCAATCATATGTATCTCCATAATTATTCTGTAAATGTTACAATCTTTCCGTTAATTTTTATATACAATTGTTCAATTCATGAAAGGTTCACAATTTTCTCCAAAAATAATAATAACATATTATGTATTCCCAAGTTTAGAACGTCAAATTAGATGGTTGTAATTCAAGACAGCCATGATATTAGGCCTAAGATGCCTATTAGTCTTTGCCATTTGATTTTCATAGAAAATTTAACTGGACATTATTGGAATTGAATGTCCTCTAAACTAGTCCCAAAACATCCTAGGAAATCGGCTCAACTTAAATTTTTATTTATTATATTTGAGACAATAGTTTGTTGATAGATATGTGTCAACAACTTTATGTTCCGATTTAAAATTGAAGAGATAGATTTTTTTAACCCAGTAAATAATTTTTAATCAAAAAAATTAGTTTAATATTTTATTGTTAATTTGGTACAAATTTAATTCATTTCACATTAGAGACAAAAGGATCTCATGCCGTACATAGAGATTGTGTTTGCTTGGGATTGTCCCTATTTATCCTTTATATGGTGATTATTAAGTTCCATAAGAGGTAGATACAAAATAAGACATTAAGTATGGGATATGATTGATTCTTGAGTTCTATAAGGTGATGAGATACCAAATGAGAGATTAAGAAGGGTCATTATACTACGTATGTATGTCTAGTGTGATTCCAGACAAACATGGGATATGACAAGATTTTACCAATTTCGCAATCCATGAACATTTCAAACTGGGATAATATATGCAATTGATAATATCAACATCAATTATGGAAAGTCTATTAATCAAATATAATTTACTCCCATGAAACATAGCAAAATTGAACTAAGACTGTGTTTGGATTTTAGATTTATATATGAATTTGAAAAGGGAAATAGAAACATGAGTGAAAAATGAATCAAATATAATTATACTTTATCTAACTATTCCATTTCTCTATCTAAATTCGTGATCCAAATGCAGTCTAAATGTTTCCAATAATATTTGAGAATAAATACTTGTATAGTCTTGACTGCTGGC
Source organism: Camellia sinensis (assembly GCF_004153795.1). Classification (NCBI taxonomy): domain Eukaryota; kingdom Viridiplantae; phylum Streptophyta; class Magnoliopsida; order Ericales; family Theaceae; genus Camellia; species Camellia sinensis. The sequence goes on from NW_021028519.1 coordinate 346,080, forward strand.
TTGTTGAGATGCTTAAGTCGCTCCTCCAACTCCAAATATCTGTTGAATGCTATTGCTTTATTCATTGCTTATATGTGGTTTAGTATATTTCTACTGGGCTGTGGCTCACCCTTTATGGGAACATCATTTTCAGGTTCAGGTGATAAGCTACCTCCCAGGACTTAGCTTGGAAGGATTTGGATTTTGAAGACTTGTCTTTAGTTATTTGTTTTATTTGAGATTACATGTTAACATTCAAGCCAAGGGCTTAACTTGTAAATGGGTTAGTACTCATTCTTTTGTGTCCAAGTGTTAGGTTGGAAAGATAAAAGCCCTTAGGGCATTTATTTTGATGTTTCATGTGATGTCTTTCAATAAAAGTACTCTGATGAATAATACAAAAGATTCGTTTTCTTTTAATAGTGCATGTTAATGTTATGTATATTATGGGTTTAATTTGAGGGCGTTACAGTTAGTGATCAAAAATCACAACAATCATGCTATAATTATTTAAGGCAATTAATGAAATTACAATCGTACTATATCTATACACATAAGGTTCACATATTTTATTTTTGAACAAAATATATTAATAGTCCTTAAAGTATGCGTTTATTGTCATTTTGGTTCTTCAAGTTTTAATTTTGTTAATTTCATTATTGAAATTTCAATTTGAGTCAATTTGTTCCAATTCTAAGTGTACCTTCTAAATAGTTAACGGAATGGTAATAAAATACACACATGTTCTTTAAAGTATATGTTTCTTGTCACTCGTATCACTTTGATCCTTGAAGTTTTTAATTTTGTCAATTTGGTCATGAAACATTAATGAAGAAAATAAAACATAACCATGCAATATTAAAGGACGAAATTGATAAAATTGATACTTGAGATACCAACATGACACAAAATGTACATTTTTAGGACCATAGTAAAATTTATAATTATTTTTCTTAACGATTTAAACATGTTGACTCAAATTGACAATTTTGAAGCAAAATGACGAAATTATTATTATTTTTTTTGATCTGCTAGAATCAGTTATTAGTTGTTAGATTAGTACCTTTAAAAGTTAGCCTTCTCACCCTTTATAAATTCAACTCTCCCCAACAAGAGTTAAATTAGGATATTTAATCTAATAGTTGTATAGACGTCACTGGTTCAATCTCGATAGAGAAGTTGGGCTTGATAGATTGGTTGTAAGTAACTCTCTTATATATTGACCCCAAAAAAAACACCTTAAAATTTTAATAATTAAATTTATTTCCAATGAAGTAATTTATTTAAGAATTAATGAATTAAAAACTCAATCTCTTGCATTACTCCAATTTAATTTTAGTTGAAAACTGAAAATATCAATTTGACTGGATTGATGGCTAACCATTGGGTTTTTTATGGAGAAAATTATACCAATGAGGCGATAAATTTATAATATAGGAAAATTCGTTTTAAATTAGATAGTCTTATCAAAGTAACTTATTATTTTAAAATATCATTGTCATATTATTTTAATTAAATTATTTATGTAAAATTTATTTTTTTAAATCGATTTCTTAAATTTATTTTAATAAGAGTGCGATAGAGAATTATTATTTATTTATTTTTGATAACTTGGTAACCTCCAATTTCATTGTTTACAAACAAATGGTCCAATTAAAGTATGGACTAACCCAAAAAATTGTTTGGGGCAAGGAGATTTTGAACTTACGAACATAGAGAGAGCACGTCCCCATTTCCCCGGCCTTGACTACCAGGCCAACTCCTTAGGTAGTGTTTCATTCATTGGAATAATTAAAGTGGAATGAATTATCATTTTATCAAAATATTCATTCATTTGTTTGATTAAATTAAAAAAATAATAACAAACGCATTACAAATAGAATTACCTTTCACAATTTTAAATAAATAGTCATTCCATATGAAAGTCTATGGAATTACGATTCATTTTAACAAACCAAAAAAAGAGCATAATGGTTAGCAATATTCTATTATGAAGTGAGTAAAAAAGACATGTCAAACTGCTAAACCAAAGTAAACCAAATAACAATGAAAATGAACAGACAAATTAAACAGGAAATATTGAGTAAATTTACAAACGCACATACAAAAATCAAGGCATAATTTGTTTAAAGTAATGATTGCCATATAAAAAAAAATGCAAGTGGGAATAATGTATATTTGTAAGTAATTGAAGGAAAATACAATAAATTTTCATTTTTATTTTTTTAATTTTATTTTTTTGAGTTTAGTAAAAATGGATTTAAATATACTAATTTTACAACTATTAAGCATGAATTAACACAGCTTTCTGCTAACAAAGTACATTTGTAGGGAGAGATGTTGTGAAATGCAGCTTTGCTTAATTGAATGACAAACATTTATTTAATTTTTCACTCTCTAATTTGGAATTCAGACTAAAACATCTTCTCATTTGAAGGAAGTTATAGAAATTTCTATTTAAAATTAACAAATTATTAACTAGGAAAAAATATAATGCTATAAATCATAAACAAATACCTGAAAGACAGTAGACTTCTATCACAAGAATGATTTTGAGACCTCAATTCACATGGGAATGGGAATGGGAATGGGAATGGGAATGTGTGTGGTTCAAATATATATACTAGTAAAAGAAGCCGATGTCTAGCAATGCCCATTATTATTATGGTTAATGCTAATAAATGTCTCTGAGGTATTTGATTAGCAATGCCCATTATTATTATGGTTAATGCTAATAAATGTCTCTGGGGTATTTGATAAGATGTGGTTAAAAAAAATATTATAGGTCTCAAATTTTCTACTAAACAAATGACTAAATGTCTCATATGAATCCCACACTCATGTGAGATATTTCATCGTTTGTTTGGTAAAAATTTTGGTATTCCTAGCATTACCCTTGTGTTAAATAGGGAATTGGGGTGCCTATTGTGCAACAAGCACATGCGGGCGCTATTGTGCACGCTTTGAGGCTCACTCTGAGTCTTATATTGATAATCCAAACTGTTTATTTTTTAGTGTATACCATGAAGAACATATCTATAAATAATCAAGTTGATCTGACAATAGTAACTCTTTTATCTAAACACATTTGTATTGATAAAAATGCATGGCCAATGTTATTTTAAATATAATATTGAATATAAATATGTTTCGATTAAAGGGTTATCGTTATCCAATTAAATTATTTTTTATAAGTATATTGTACATGATATTGTCTAAAAAAGAAATACTTTCAATCATTAAAATAAGAATCGGAGTGAGTCTCACCGTGAGCACAACAGTGCTAGTAGTGCTTGACATATACAACAGGCACCCTAATTTTTTTTAATTTATTTTTTATCAGGACAATAGGCACAATAGGCACCCTAATTCTATTAAATAGGATAGTATTGATTTTTATTATTAATGCATATTTAATATTATATTAAATTTTCTTGAATTTAGTAATTTTCTGTTTTTAATCTATTAATTAAGGGTAAATTACACTCCATAGTCATGTGCTTATTAAATTATTATTTTTATTAAAGATTTATATAGTAGAGTAATAAAAGGAAGATATTGACAATTGACTAAAAGTGCAAGAGTTGACTCTCACAATTTCATGTGTAGAGATCAAAGTGAGATTTGGTATAAAATATAGGAGTGCAAAGTGTAATTATTCATTAATTAAATTAGATGCATGTAATAGTTTTGTATTTTTAACCTATTATTTAAAATTGAACAAATTCCAAGAATCATGAAATAAAGTATTATTAGTTGCTGCTTATCACATGCCCGAGAAGCACTTGGTAATTGTGAAATAATCACAATTTTTTAATAATTTTTTTTACTAAATAATTCATCTATAATGATTTGGCAAGGGAGTTGGGATTTATATTATTAGATTTGTAACAAATCAAAATTGACACATGATACTATATCATTGTGAGTATAAATTTTTTTTTGTCAGTCTTAAACATTTTCTTTTACCAAAATAATCTATTCCCAACGGATCAATAATATACCATATCTGATGTTCAAATGCACCATCGAATGCAAGTTAAATGCATCCTTTAATCTTTGTATGTTATGCCTGTTGGAAAACAGATCTTGGGATTTGAATATTTGTTTTATAATATTGTTGTTGCTTGCAGGCTGCCCAGTGTAATGTTGAAGGAAATGAAAACGCATTTACATTGTTAACAAGCAAATGCAAACCTAATTTGTTGAACTTATCAACTTGTTTTGTTGTTTCATGGAGTGGATTAGGGTGGTTTTAATATGGAATTTCTGAATTCTCTTTGAAAGGTTATAGTTGATCAATTATGGATTAATTTTTGTTAACTGTTAGTAAATTTGTTTGATTGAAGTTCTTCATTAGAACATGATTCAATGTAATGCCCATTTTTTTTTTTTTTCTGGGTGAGATATATTGAAACTAGACAAATAAATCATTAGGAACGTATTGTAGTAGCTATGGTAGCATCAAAAGGTTTCATGAAACCATTTTTTGAAAAAAAAAAAAAGTCAAAATTTATCACAATTTATTTTTGTAAACTGAAATTAACAATACCAGAAAAAAATTGTTTTGTAGAAACAATCACAGTTTTTTGAAGGTAAGATTACGGTTAAAAAACTATGATAAATTATAACCATAAACAATCCCACCTTCAAAGATCATGCTTAGTGAGAAAGAAAAAGTTGAGATTGTTTATGAAAAATTATGATTAACCGTTATCTTTTAGTGTTTTTATAGTAGTGATAGGAGAGAAAAATTGAGGATTTTGTTAACTGTACAACAGACAAATTAGCATGTAGATCATTATCCAAGCCCATTGTGCGAAAAAGTGAGGCTAGAATTGAATTTTTTTTTTTTTTGATCAGCAAAGAAAGCTTTATTGATGAAGAAACATACAAAGTATGGGAAACAAACAGCAAAAAAGAGAGGAGAGTGCAAAAGGCATCACAGTGAAACACGAAAATCCCAACTAGGTTGGCACCTCAATGCACACCAAATCATCTACCAGCACCAACTCCAAGCTCTAAGTTGGTGAGAGACCAAACATACAGAGCAAACAAAACCAATAACTAAAAACACAAGAAGACACAAGGCTGAAACTGCTAACTAAACACAACCTACTGAATCTGCTAACTAAACACAGCCTACTGAATCTGCTAGAATTGAAAATTTAGGCTGCGTTTGGTGCAGTGTTCTAACTATAATTCTATACCTTTACGTGAACCCTTTGTTTGGATACAACTTTCAAAAATTAATTCCACACCTGCGTTTGAAAACTCGTCTACCTGGTTATACCCCTGGACGTCCCCCCGGAGGTTCGGCCGGTTGATCGGAACAGTGTTTTTTTTTTTTTTTGCACCTGTTATTTTTATATTTTAAATAACAATTTTTTTTTAAAATTTTTTGTGTTTTGAATAAAATATTGGATTGTGTTTGGTTATAAATTGTAAGTTTTTGAATCAATATCATGTCACATCAAAAATTTCAAACTCAATTCAAAACGATTTTCAAAACTCATAACCAAACAAAATTTCCACACACAAATCATAATTTCAAAACTCACAAACTCAAAATACAACTCTATTCTCAAATTATAATTTTAAAACTTTACCAAACGCTACCTAAAAGTTTCTTAAACTCGTACAATTTGGCTTAGATTGGACCTAGTTCAGATTTATATGATTTTTGTGGTTAGCTCTAGTTTAGGCTTTTATTAAGTTGAGTAAGGGCTTAAAAAAAGCTTCTTATATGATCTTGCAAACCCTCTTCTGCTTAAATTTCTATCATGCCATCATTCTTATTAGAACATTAAATTTGGGGGTAATTACAACCAAAAAATAAAAAATAAAAAAATTTCAACATTTAATTCTTATAATAAAATAAATCTTGAACTTTTAATTTTGTCAATTTAAATTTCAATCTTTTAATTTATTTTTCAATCTAAACCATTAGTTTACTTATATTAAGTAAAATCGACAGGAAAAATATATTTTAGTTTTTAAACTCAATATAGGTATGCTTAAAATGTCTAAAATACCTTATGTAGTTGAATTTAATGATTAAAATATTATTTTTTAATTAGTTTTACTGAACAAAAATAGACAAATAATTTAGATTGAAAACAAATTAAAAGTATAGGATTTAAATTACCGAAATAAAAAAATCCAAGATTTATTTTATTATAAGAGTGAAGCCTCCAGATTTTTATTTTTTATTTTTTTTATAATTATTACCCCATAAATTTTTTTTTTCCTTGTTTTTTCAAGAACAAAGATTGTTTCCTAGAAATTGATTTTTCAAAGCTATCAATTTTTTTTTAATATTTAAATGCTATGAAATTCATATTTCATTATTTTTAGTATGACCAACTAATACATTATTTTTATTAACAAAGTAAACAAATATTATAAGTGATTAATTCATTTTTTTGTTCTTTGCATGGGCTAATATGATCTGTTTTGCTTTGTTTTGTTCTATTTGTTGTTTTGTTGCCTTGTTTTGTTCTGTTTGTTGGTTTCTCACCAACTGGAGCTTGGAGCTTGTGCTAGCTCCAAGTTCCTCTTTATTGATGTTTTTCTCGTACTTTGTATGCTCTCATCAATAAAGATCTCTCTTGCCGTTCAAAAAAAGTAATCATTTTCTAGTGCTTCTTTTAAAATCTCAAGTTCAAAACTTCTGAAGTGTAAATAATTTTTCGGTCAATCTATACGGACTTTATCTCGACTTTAATTGGGACCCCTGCTAGTGGTCTCCTAAATTAGTTGGTCCAATGAACCGAATATAGAGTTTTTTTTTTATAAAAAAAAAATCATTTTGCAACAATTTTGACCTAGGTTCTAAAATGAAATAACATTAAATTTGAGGTGGGTAAAGAAAGAAAGCCTCGGGAGATTTTTCGGCAATATTGGCAGTTTTTTCCAAAGTAGATAATTTCAACTATAAAAGTAAAGTAAATGAAGATGAAACTCTTGTATCTCTATAAAAAAGATAAAAAAAAATAAAAGTAGAGTGCTGCTATTTCTCCCTATTTTGGTCATTGTGTTTAAGTTTGTCCTTTTGGGCAAAGTAGAAAAACGCTTGGACTTTTGATCCAACAAAATTGAGACTTTGATTTATGGAGGGAGTGTCCGATTAAATATAAATTAAGAAATAAGAGTGAGGATAAGTTCAAAAAAATCTGAAGTCAGTGGCAATGAGGGGTGGAGTAGTGCATGTACAGAGTTGTTAAAAAAAATGGACAATTACGTGCTTCATTTTCTGGCGAATGTTGCGAGGCAATTTTACTGAGATTTTAGATGGTTTTTCTGGGTTTTGATTATGATGATTTGAAACTACCATTTCTTAAGCGAAATTGGGAGGCAATTTTGTGGGTTTTCGTGATTTCTCTAAGATTTTCGATGGTTTTCCTGGTTTTGATTTTGTTGTTGATTGGTTCCGATTGGGAGACATGCTATAGCGACCCCAGTCTTTTCCCCTTTTGATTATTATATCCGGACTTAGGTTCCGTGGACCCTGTCTTTAAATATTAGTTGTTGTTGTCCTTTAATCTCTTTGTATTTTGAGTTATAGGATGTGTTGGGCGGGTCTGTTACAGGTCGGTTGAGTTTAGATGCCAAAACTAGTTGCCTAGATTTTTACCTAGCCGCTCGAGCAGGGAGTTTAACGCTCGAGCAGGGATTCTTTTGTTTCTTGTCCGCTCGAGCGGGAGTTTTGGTGCTCGAGCGGGATTATCACCCATCCAGTATTTCCAATGCAGTGTTGGACGCTCGAGCGTGGGATTGGACGCTCGAGCAGAAGTGTGTGAGTGACGCTCGAGCGGGGAGTTAGACGCTCGAGCGGGGACCTATTTCTGCAAAAGTATTAGGAGTGCGTATTCGACGCTCGAGCGGGAGTTTGGACGCTCGAGCGGGATGTCGACTACATCAGTCCGAGATTTCACTTTTTGGATCACTTTTTGACCTACTTTTCTTTCTTAACTTTTAAAAAACCGCCCCTTAAGAGTTTCTCTCTCTCTCTCTCTCTCTCTCTAAACTTGTCTTCTCTCTAAGAATTGATCTACCTAGGGTGAGTATCTAACCTTGGTCCTTTATTAAAAAGTTAGAGTGGGTTGAGGGCTTCGTTTTAATCTAAGAAACTTGGGATTTGAAGCACGTTGGTCTTTCGTCATCATCTCCATTTGAGTTCCTCACTTCAAGGTAGGGATTTCCTACTCCAGCTTATAAGTTTTGTTCTAAGTTTTGGTATTTTGATATGTTGGGGATACTTTGGTAATTTTGGTTATGCCGACCGTAGGAGGAGACCCTTGGTGTTTGAAGTGGGTGATCATGTCTTTCTGAAAATATCACCTAGGCGGGGGTTGATGAGGTTTGGGAAGAGTGGGAAGTTATCCCCTCGGTTTATTGGTCCTTTTGAGATCCTCGAGAGGATTGGTGAAGTTGCTTATTGTTTGGCTTTGCCGCCGCAATTGTCTGAAGTTCATGACGTATTTCATGTGAGTATGCTTTGAAAATATGAGCCGGATCCATCGCATGTATTGGATTGGACCGACTTAGAGGTAGATGAGGATACCTCGTATGAGAAGAGGCCGGTTCGGGTCTTAGATAGGCGGGATCAAGTCTTGCGAGGCAAGACCATTCCTTTGGTAAAAGTTTTGTGGAAACATCACGGGGTGGAGGAAGCCACTTGGGAACGTGAGTTGGAAGTCCGCGAGAAATATCCGGACATGTTTATCGATTTGTAATCTTGTATTTAAATTTTGTAATATTGTTGAACTTTAGAGCTTTATATATGTCTTAAGCTGTAAAACATTGAGAATGTTTTGGTTAATGGAAATATTTTGGAACTTGTCTCGAAATAGAAGTTTAATGGAACATTGCATATGTTGAATATATTGAAAATTGTTGAAATTGAAAGAAAATTGCATAGTGTTAATACAGGTGGAAATATATGTTATTTTACATATTGTGTAATGCCTCTTGATAAGAGATGAAATGGCCGGTATTGGGTCAAGTTGTTTATTTTTGAGTTATCATATTGTTAGAATTTGAGAAACACTTGTTTTCGAAACCTTATGCTTAATTTCGGGGACGAAATTCTTTTAAGGAGGGGAGGTTATAGCGACCCCAGTCTTTTCCCCTTTTGATTATTGTATCCGGACTTAGGTTCCGTGGACCCTGTCTTTAAATATTGGTTGTTGTTGTCCTTTAATCTATTTGTATTTTGAGTTATAGGATGTGTTGGGCGGGTCTGTTACAAGTCGGTTGAGTTTAGATGCCAAAACTAGTTGCCCAGATTTTTACCTGGCCACTCGAGCGGGGAGTTTAACGCTCGAGCGGGGATTCTTTTGTTTCTTGTCCGCTCGAGCAGGAGTTTTGGTGCTCGAGCGGGATTATCACCCATCCAGTATTTCCTGTGCAGTGTTGGACGCTCGAGCGTAGGATTGGACGCTCGAGCGGAAGTGTGTGAGTGATGCTCGAGCGGGGACCTGTTTCTGCAAAAGTACTGGGAGTGCGTATTCGACGCTCGAGCGGGAGTTTGGACGCTCGAGCGGGGAGTCGACTACATCAGTCCGAGATTTCACTTTTTGGATAACTTTTTGACCTACTTTTTCTTTCTTAACTTTTAAAAACCGCCCATTGAGAGTTTCTCTCTCTCTCTCTCTCTCTCTAAACTTGTCTTCTCTCTAAGAATTGATCTACCTAGGGTGAGTATCTAACCTTGGTCCTTTATTAAAAAATTAGAGTGGGTTGAGGGCTTCGTTTTAATCTGAGAAACTTGGGATTTGGAGCGCGTTGGTCTTTGGTCATCATCTCCATTTGAGTTCCTCACTTCAAGGTAGGGATTTACTACTCCATCTTATAAGTTTTGTTCTAAGTTTTGGTATTTTGATATGTTGGGGATACTTTGGTAATTTTGGGAAAAACCCTAATTGTACTAATAAATTAATTTGTATAATTAATTTAAGGAAATTGGGGAATTTGGTTAAATTCATGAAATTGAGGAATTCATTGATTAAATGGTGTAGTTGGATAATTTAAATCACTCGTCTATCGAATTGTATATATATTTATTTCCAGTCTAGAAATAACTGTTTTGGGCTATCAGTGGAGGATAGTCGTGTTTGTATTAGACATTGCATGTGGATTAGGAAAAATTGAGACTAATCAATTTGTTTAAGTCAAATTTAGACTATTGAATTAATACAAAAAATACATGTATTGATTGAGCATTGCATATGCATATTGTTTGGGAGGAGATAGGGGATGTACTCCACGGTTTAGGGGAAGATAGGGGATGGACCTCTAAACCGGATTTTGTTTGGGAGGAGATAGAGGATGGACTCCATTAGCATCACTATTATGTGTGCTTATTATATTGAAGTGTTTTTTTACATGTTATTGATACAGCACTAAAATGTGTATCAAACGGAAAGTATGAAGTGTTTTGATATGAGCCTGAGTCTCATTTGTGTTGTTGATATTGGAAGTAATGTGAATATGATATATAGTTCACTGTTGTAAGTTTGGCCAGGTTCTGAGCCATATTGATAATAATGGGAATTGAAACATTTCATAGACATTAGTGTCATGAGTCAGTATTAAGTTATAATTGATTATCTTGGTTAACCATCTATTGAATGCTATAGCTTTATTCAATGCTTATATTTGGTTTAGTATTTTTCTACTGGGCTGTGGCTCACCCTTTATGGGAACATCATTTTCAGGTTCAGGTGATAAGCTACCTCCAAGGACTTAGCTTGGGAGGATTTGGCTTTTGAATTTTTGAAGACTATCTTTAGTTAATTGTTTTTTTTATTTGTTAGTACATGTAAACATTCAAGCCTAGGGCTTTACTTGTATTTGAGTTAGAACTCATATTTTGTGTCCAAGTGTTGGCTTGGAAAGATGTTAGCCCGTAGGGCATTTAATTTGATGTTACATGTAATGCTTTTATTTAGTAATACTCTGATGAATGAATTAATGAATTGTTTTCTTGTCAATGATATATATATATATATATATATATAATGGGTTTATTTTGAGGGCGTTACACATGCGATGACCGTGATGAAGAGGAAGAGATGTTAAAGAAGGTTTGAAGAGAGTGGGCTGAGATCGAGGAGGAGTTTGAAGGAGGCGAGCCAGGTGATGAAGAACGCGGTAACAGAGCTGGTGAAGACAAAGGAGAGTGAAGAGAGAGCATACTGGGAGAGAAGAGAAACAGAGAGGGGCTGTGACTGAGGGGTTGTTTGGAAAGTGTTAGATTAGTATACTTTTTGACTTTTTATGAAAAAAATGTGAAATATTGGTTGGGTTTGAAGTAGTGTGGTAGAGAGGAGATGTAACTTAAATAAGATGATTGTGACCTAAATAGGATAATGTGCTAAAATAGCATGTGTTATTTTAGCACATACCAAACAACTACTGAGTAATTTTGAGGGGATTGTAGTTAGGGCTGCGCGTGGTATGGTTTGGGCTATTTGAGAGTAAATTACAAATTGAATGGTAGATTGACAGATTGACAAATCACGATTTAAGCGATTTTGGGTGGATTTTTGTAGACGTCCCCGAACGTCCCGGGAGGAGATCCCCCCCCATTTTGTTCATTAGGCTCACTACAGTTCAGGACTCAATGTCACGGTCCTGTATCTAATCTCGCAGAGTGCAATGCAAGACCGATGAAATCATCAAAGAGTCCAAATCCGGCAAATCGTTTTTGAAAACAGATTTTTTGAAAGAAGTGCCAAACATGGACTGCTTTGCCAGATACAGAGTCGCCACCTAAATATTTTATTTTGGGAAATTTAGGAAACCCTGACTCGTTGCCTAAGGCCACGTGTCCGTCATCACCAAAGTTGTCTCGGCTCGGGAACTTGGGTACGATTGGGGAAGGTCACTTCGTGAGTACCCCCGCTCGCCCGATCAAAGATCGGCCTCTACTAACCATGATATCTAGTTTTGAAAACTTTATGCGTTCTTATTCCGGTTATTAGCCTAGATTTACTATGTGATGCGCACAGCATACAAGTATAGACCGGGTCGCCTGAATTGGAACAACACATCTCATGTTTGTTTTGAAAACGGTTTGCTACTCACAAGTAGGCCAAAATGTGGATTTACCACCCTCAGGTGGGCTTGGAAAACAAGATTATTTGCCACTATCTAGTGGGCTTAAAACTCACTATTAATGAATTGTTCTAATCCAAATAACCCAACCTTCACCCACAGTCATTCAGGCAGGTATATCATATAAGCAAATAGCCTCATGGTAAGCATGCTATCATGGTAGTCACTCACACGCATGCAAGGATGCTAAAGCATAAAACTTACCGAGTACTCCAAGCCAAAACAGAAGCTATGTTAGAAATCCATGCATGATCCTAACTATACAGAAATGCCTAATGCAACACATGCAAAATGCAGCTAAGATAGGCTCGGCTATTCTAAGTTGGCATATGAAATGCTACAACTAACAAGTATTCAACTTGGAATTGAAATACAAATGCAGTTAGTATGATGTGTCGAACCCGGTACATGCAAGACAGATGAATGAATGCAAACATGCTATCATACTGTATGCTAATTGAAACATGCCCTAATCTAACCATCATAAGCTGATAAATAAAAGGGAGAAAGACGTGGGGTTGGAAAACATACATCACTCGGAGGGTCCGAAAGAATAATACAGTTCGAAATGAATAATTAAATATTACAAAACCCTAATTAATTAACAAATTAACTAGGAAAGCGATAAACTAGCATGTAAGCCTATGGACTACCCTAGCTCTGTTCTGAATGGTGAAACGATGCATGCTTGAATTGCCTGGCGCGGAAATCCATTGCGATGCCCTGGTTTGCCTCTGTTTGCAATTGTTTTCGGAATATTGCGCAACGCTCCAGAAGGCTGCTGATTTTTGATTTGCTGCAGCAGAGAGCAACAAAGGGGCATGGCAAAGCATTTCACATATGTATGCATAACTACCCTTCGGGGAGTGTAGTCCTCGATCCTCGTGCCACCAATCACACATATCGATGCATGATGGCCGAGGAGTCAAATTGCACGGCTCAATATGAAATGAATGCACATGAAAACACAACAAGACCTAAACTCCATTATGGATAATCCGGAGTGTCGGCGACCGGGAATTGAGATACGTTCCGTCACTCGAAGTACGAAACGTTCCTCATTTCCCGTGCTTGGGCTAACTTCTATTCCAAACACAATGCAAATGAGATGGCATACACAATGCGACTAACATACAACCTAGCATACGCAATGCTATGAAATGGCATACACAATGCTCTAACACGCAACCTAGCATACGCAATGCTATGAATTGAAAAGACATACGCGATGCATAATGGACTTACACCAACATGAGTGGACCTCAGCCACACTTACATCAGTAGCCATTAGATGAAAAATGAGATAATCGAAATACGTGCACGCATGCACGCAAACCGAGAACCAAACCTAAGGCATTAAATGTCACTCTACCAAAACATGGCAAGGATGAAGCATGGCATTCAAACATGTAATTTTCAGCACTGAAACATAATGCTAAATTGTTTTGATTTTAGGGCCACTATGCTTCCAAAAGAAGAATAACAACTAAAAATTTTGACCGTTAAATGAACGTAGTTACTATAGGGCTTTGGCGTTAGCAAGCTTTCAGTTTACAAAGGTGGCTAATCTCAACCTTTCCTTCCTTAGATCAGGCTCAACACAAGTTTGAGAGTAAAATTACAAATTGAATGGCGGATTGACAGATTAGTGGATTGGAAAATCGCGATTTAGGCGGTTTTAGGCAGATTGGTGGATTAAAGAATATTCAAACCAATTATCAAACATTTGCATAATATATAACACTAATTTGTACAATATTTTTTTATATATATAACTCAAACTAATTTTACATAATATGTTTCATATATATAAGTACTAATTTGTAACAAATTTTACATCTTAAATCTCTCTCATATTCATTTTTACTTTGACATTTCATTGGAAGTTAAAAATATATATGTATTAATTATAGTGAAGCGGAACGGTTTAGAAGGCGGATCGTAAATTTTAAAATTTAATCTATGATTAATGGATAGAGCGATGTGGATTGACACAGATCGGTGCAGTTTTAGTGGATTGAGCAGTATTTTGCACAACTGTAGTTGTTGTAGATATTATACATAGGCATGCATAGGTTGTAGAGTCCATGGGGATGATGTATGTATGTGTACATATTGGGTTGTTTTGGGAAGTAAGTTAAAAATTAGCTTTCTGACTTCTTCTTTTTTTTAAATGTGTAAAAATGTAGAGACGTAATGTGACAACAAAAAAAAAAATCAAAAAATTTGGCTTTTATCCCAATTACGCGTTTTTTTCTTTTTTGGAATGAATGTTGATACCTACACTATAACGATTTTGGTTTAGACCCGACCCGTTTATTGTTTTGGATCCGGGATTCCTATTCTTGAATGGTTGTTCATATCTTTATTCATTCTATTCCTTTTTGAGTTTGGTTATTGGAGTGTCGTAGTTGCGCTTGGAACAAGTAGGGAGTTAGTTTTTCAAAAAAGTTGCTGCCTAGAATTTGGCTAGTTCTCTCGAGCGAACTTTCTTGCTGTCGAGTGGTTGGCTTCTGTCTGCAAAACTTCTAGAAGGGTGTCATTGTGTGCTCAAGCGGTAACTTTGTTCACTCGAGCGGTCTCACTGATTGTGTTTGTTCGCTCTAGTGGTGTTTTGGTCGTTCGAGCGGTCTGCGCGTATATCAATCCGTAAAAGTCACTTTTTGGATTACTTTTTCATTTCTCTCTCTCTCTCTCTCTAAACATTTCAAAAACCTAGATTTACTCTCTTCTCTCTCTCTAAAACTCACCTTCAAACCTCAAATACACCCCCGCCCTTGATCTTTACACCTTTGTCCTTTGGAGTAAAGATAGGTTACATTGAGAGCTTTGTTCTAATCTGAGAAGTTCTTGGTTTCGTCGACGTTGAGTTTTGGGGCTTTGAGGCTTTCTCCTCTTTCAAAGTTGAGGTAGGGATTTTCTTAACAGTGTGCATGTTGTTTAGCTTCATCATCTATTATTTTTGCTAGTTAAGGGTTTTCAAAAAAGTAGTTTTGGATATATATATTTATTGATGTAAAAATTTGGGAAAAAAGACTTGTTTTCGATTTTGGTTTGGGATAAGTAACCTAGTAGTTGTTGTTTTATGAGTTTTTGAAGAAAATTGGGTTTTAAAGGGTTTCTCAAAAGTTAATCAAAAACTAGGGTTTTGGGTGTTTTCTTTATGAAAAAAGAAGAAATTGGAATGGTTGTAAGATTTTAATTGAAATGAGGTTTGGTTGAGAAATGTTTGAATTATTGGAAAAATACCAAGTATTATTTATCCTTTTGAAATAGTGGTTTCGTTGGAAATGATATGAACGGTTTTGGAAAAATTGTATATTTTCGGTTGAGATTCACGAGACTCGTGAGAAGTGTGAATGTTGTTTGGAAATCATGAGATTTTGTATAAATCATTGGGATTCTGATTTCGTTATGACTTTGGAATATTATTATTGTTGTTGTCTTTAATTAGAAATAATTATTTTTGGCAACCGGTGGAGGGTTGTATTGATTGTTGTAGAAACTGCACGTGGATTAGGGAATGGAAATGTTTACAAATCATACATCGTATTGTGCATATCATGGATTTGTAATTTGGGATTTCAATGTTTCAGAAAATGTATTATTGTTTTGAGATGCTGTAGACGCCCCCTCGAAGCCTCATGCTATAGTTCGGACTCAATTGGTGTCACGGTCTTGTATCTAATCTCGCAGAGTGCAATGCAAGACCGATGAATCATCAAAGAGTCCAGATCTGGCAAATCGTTTTTGAAAATAGATTTTTTTTTTTGAAAGAAGTGCCAAACATGGACTGTTTTGCCAGATACAGAGTCGCCACCTAAATATTTTTTATAGGGGAATTTAGGAAACCCTGACTCGGTGCCAAAGGCCACGTGTCTGTCATCACCAAAGTTGCCTCGGCTCGGGAGCTTGGGTACGATTGGGGAAGGTCAGCTATGAGCACCCCCTCTCGCCCGATCCGAAGATCGGCCTCTACTAACCGTGATATCCATTTTTGAAAACGTTATGTGTTCTTATTCCGGTTATTAGCCTAGAATTACTACGTTATGTGCCACAGGCAAAACAAGTATAGACCAAATCGCCTAAATTGGAACAAAACATTTCATGCTTGTTTGAAAATGGTTTGCTACTCGCCAAGTAGGCTAAAAATTTAGATTTCGCCACCCTCAAGTGGGCTTTAGAAAAGATGGTTTTGCCACTATCTAGTGGGCTTAAAACCTCACAGTTAATGCATTATTCCATTTTAGGTAATTCGACCTCCACCCAAAGCACTCAAGCAGTTTATATCACATAAGCACCTAGCCTCATGGTAATCATGCTATTATGGCAACACTCACACGCATGCGGTATGCTAAAGCGTAAATGCTTTACCTAGTACTCCGAGCCAAAACAAAAAGCTAGTTAGTAATCAATGCATGATCCTTAGCTCATGTTAAGATGGCTAATGCAACACATACAAGATGCAACTACAATAGGCTCGGCTATTCTAAGATGGCATGTGATGATGCTACAACTAACATGTATTCAACTTTGGAATTGAAATTACAAATGCAGTTAGTATGATGCGCCGAGCCCAGTGCATGTATGACAAATGTTTGGATGCACGCATGCTATCATACTGTATGCTAATTGAAACATGCCCTAGGCTAACCATCAAAGCTAGTGTAGACACCCCATTTTTGACCACCTTCAAGACTTGGACGCGACTGATGGTTTTGGAAGTTGGGCAGTGCAAAGGTTTAATTTCTTCGGCAAGGAGAGAGAGTCGAATCTCAACTTCATACCCTTTTTTTGGACCAAAACGATCTTGATCAAAATATTTTAGTCTTAAAACCCTCTCTTTCAAAACGTTTTTGAAATAAAGTTTTTACGATGTTCCGAGGCTCGCATTTTATCAAATGTTGCGCTTTTCGGTAAACCAAGCAAGGACAAAGTGGAAATGAATGAAAGAGAGATGAAATCTTTAAAAAAATATTTCAAAACACCTTACTTAGGGGTTTGGAGTTGAAGAAAAGAGGAGAAGAGGGAAGAAATCCAGTTGGGGGAGAAAATGGGCATGAACCGTTAAGAAAAAGGCAAGCAGCCCTCGCCGAATCGGGCCTATTCATTTGCATACTTGGAATCAAGCTATGAGGTCACCACCATTGGAAATAAAACTTTCGAGGCTTCATTTTGCACTCAAGAATCTCCTAAAGCCAATTTCGGACGGGGGAGATAAGGTTGATTGAAGTAAGGCATCACTCCGGTTGAACCGAATCTGCGCGGCTTCACCAAAACAGGCATAACTTTTTCCACAGAAGGAATTTTAATGCACGGTTTGAGCCATTGGAAAGATAACTTCTTGGGCTTCAATTTGGACACTTGAAAGGCCACCATTGGACTTCCCTATCACTGACCGGCCACCTTTCTTTCCGGAAGACCCATTTTTTGTCCTGAAAAGTAGCAGGCCGACCAGAAAAGGTGGCAGGCCGGCCACCTACCTGGTTGGATGACCATTTTGGCCCTTTTGAGCTGGCCGGCCATGATCCCCTCCCCAAGTGTGTTCCAGGTGTGCAATTTGTTTTCCTCCAGACCCTATACCCGAGGGTCTTTCCTTTTGGGGGGAAATTTGAATTGGTTTTCCCCCCCATTTTCCCCTCCTTTCCTCCACTCCTTTCCCTAAAACCAGTACCCTCAGCAGCATTTTAGGGGGGTTAGAAAAATCCATTGGAGCTCTTGCATTCATCCTCCCTCTCCTTCTCTTCCAAGTCTCAAAACACCTTTGTTCTTGGATCATTTCTACGCCACCTCATAGCACCACACCTCCATCCTCCATTCCAGAAACTTGAGGCTGCTTTCCAGAGGTGAAGAACTCCCAAACTTGGCCCAAAAGTTGTTGAAGCATTGGTCTACAAGGGTGAGTCCCATTTTCCCTCTTTTGTGCCTTATTTTTCTTTGTATCTAAGCCGTACTTGCTTGCATTTTTGGACTCTGACCCAAACTGTAAATAGTCATATTTTGAGCCCTTTTTCATGTTTGATTAAGGGTCTTTCTCTGTTTGAGGCCAAAAGCTATCACTTGCCTCTTTAACTCTCTTTTAGGCCTTATTTTTGCATAGTATTTTAGACCTATTTTTGAGCTACTTTGGACTTTTCCATAAACTGTAAAATAACTTTTTTTGAGCCCCTCTTTAACATTGTTGAAGGGCTCTCCTCTGTTTGAGACCTCCTGCTATCACTTGCTTCTTTATCTCTCTTTTAAGCCAATTTTTTCATAGTATTTTAGGCCTATTTGTGAGCTGTTTTGGATCTTTCCATAAACTGTAAAATATCTTGTGTTAAGCCCCTCTTCAACATTGTTGAAGGGCTCTTTTCCATTTGGGGCCAGCTGCTGTCCCTTTGTGTTTAATCCCTATTTTAGGCCTTTTCTTGCATGATAGTTTGGCCTTATTTTTGATTATTTTCGTGGCTTGATGTAAACTTTAAAGTGCCTTTTTTTGAGCCCCTCTTCAACTTTGTTGAGGGGCTATTTGCCATTTGGGGCCAGCTGCTGTCCCTTTGTGTTTAATCTCTCTTTTGGGGCCATTTTTGCATGATAGATTAGCCCTATTTGCATTCATTTTTGGGACTTGTTATGAACTGGAAATATGCATTTTTTGGTACTTTCTTGCATCTATCTTCATGCTTCATGATCAAATAATGCATGTTTTGTATAGCTATAGGCCAATGCGTATGCCTAGTTTTGTGTTTCGGGGCCATTCCATGCATCGGGTGCCATGTTTCCATGTTTTGGGATCATTTTGCATCATATTTTAGTGCTGAAACTTGCATGTTTGTATGCCATATTTCGTGCCTTGCCATGCCTTGTTAGAGTGGCATTTATGCCTTAGGATCGGTCCTCGGTTTGTGTGCATGTGTGCACGCATTTCGAGTGTCTCATTTTTCATCTTATGGCTACTGATGTGAGTGTGGCTGAGGTCCACTCATGTTGGTGTAAGTCCATTGTGCATTGTGTATGCCATTTCATTTGATAGCATTGCGTATGCTAGGTTGTATGTTAGAGCATTGTGTATGCCATGTTACCTCGTGCTTTCATAGCATTGTGCATGCTAGGTTGTATATTAGTTGCATTCATGCATGTCATGCATATTGCATTGTGTTTGGGATAGGAGTTAGCCCAAGCATGGGAAACGAGGGACGTTTCGTACTTCGAGTGACGGAACGTGTCTCAATTCCAAGTCACCGACACTCCGGATTATCCATGATGAAG